>CM065471.1:44991744-45448561 GCA_032872505.1 Leptopilina syphax
CTACTGACTACCAGACAAACACTCTTACCACTATGTTTTTTTTTTTTTTAAATAGTTTCCTTTTATTAACAGTATAAGAGGTTACATAGCAACGTAGAAACATACTACAAGAATAGCAAAAAAAAACGTTGCGCCTTTTTTTCCATGTTGAAATTTTTTGACGATAGACTAGTGTCTATTCTCGCAAAAACAACTTTTTGAAATGATTTTATAAAATTAATTTTTCATCGTTTCTCGTTTATACGTATTAAAAAAAAAAACGCATAAATCAATAATCTTTGCTTTTACCTTATCAATTACATAACAAAAAAAATATAACAATATAACAACATAACAATATAACAACTTTTTGTATACGAATATAACAACATGGTAATATAACAATATAACATTTAGTCAGTTATCAACAATATAAACACTTTACGCAGTAGGATAAATAACGCCACACAATCAGTCATACTCATTCATCACTGTTGAGGGCCTGATTACTTCTTTTACAATAGGCTTCATATTTTTCTTTTTCCTTCGTTTATACAAAACAAAAAAAAATGACCAAACAATACGAACAACAAAACAAATAAAAACAATAAGGAACCCTTAAATAAATAAATAAATCGAAAGATAAAACAAATAACAAAACATAGTGCAAAAAGCGAAAAAAAAAAACAATAGTGAACAAATATTAGATAAATTAAAATTACACATTTCCCTATTGACGAATGCCAAGCCATGGATATTTATTTACATTTCTCACGCTTTTGTCCATTTTATCTCTCCTTGGCATTGCCTGAGAGAGAATTAATTTTATTTCAGGATTTCTCTCTAAATCGTCTTTATTATAGATTATTTTTTTGCACCATGCATGTCTTGGTATATGGTATATAATAGGTACATTGTCATTATTCTGTATAAAACCCCCCTTCTAACCAGGTAAAAAACCTCGACAGGCAGGTAACCCAGAGAGCAACTTTTTTTTAGATCGTCTATTTCAGTTTTAAATGGTTCTTTGATATATTCGTTATTTTTTTACACTGGTTGTATTTTTAATGTGGTTTCTGGTTAACTTAATTATGAAATTATCTATTCTTGGAATGTCTGCTTTATTATATATTATTTGGTTTGATATCATTTTTTTATAGTTGCTCGCTGGGTCCACGGTGCATGCCGAGGCAAGCCCTCAAACAGACTCTTTCAAAAACGCGTATTTCTTCCATTATATGGGGAGCAATTCCATACCATATCATGCAAGCATATGTTATTATTGGTCTTATCAGTAATATATAGCATAGAATCTTGACACGCGCATTTAGCATTCTGGAGTAAAACAAACTTTTTAAACTAAAGAAAGCTTTTTTTTGCTCTTTCAATTTGTATTTTTACGTGTTTACAGTAATTCAATTTGTCGTCGAGCCATATTCCCAAATATTTTACTACAAATTTGTGTTTCAGCGTGGTGAACTATGCTACGGGACCTACTTGAAGATTTTTTGCTTTAATGTAGGTGACTTGCTGACTTGCTTTTGATGATTCAATAAATTATTTATTAACACTAATACACCATGACAAATAATTAAATAGTTTAATAATAATAATAACAATATCAATAATATAATAATAGACCATAAATATTCATAAATTAATATTTTTTATAATTTCAAAAAAAAAAAATGTCAAAAACATTTGTGTTAAAAACGCGTTTTTCATAGTTTAAAATCATTATAAACATTAATTTTTTTATGTAAAAAAAATTTTTTTTTTTTGGACTTAGAAATTTTTTCTAGTTAATGATGTGGGCAATCCATGAGGGCCCTCGCGTGGGCCCTCATGGATTTTGCCCTTAGGTAAATTCAATATTTTCAAAAAAAGTAACAATAAATATTTGTTAAAAACGTGTTTTTCATTGTTTAAAATCATTATAAAACATTAATTTGTTGATGAAAAAAAAATTTTTTTTTTTTGGACTTAGAAATTTTTTCTAGTTAATGATGAGGGCAATCCATGAGGGCCCTCGCGTGGGCCCTCATGGATTTGCCCTTAGGTAAATTCAATATTTTTCAAAAAAAGTAACATTAAATATTTGTGAAAAACGTGTTTTTCATTGTTTAAAATGATAGTAAACAATAATTTTTTTGTTGTAAAAAAAATTTTTCGTTTGGACTTAGAAAAATTGTTGAGCAGGGCATTCATAATGGCTAAGAGCAGGGGCCCTGCTGGTGCCCTCGTAAATTTCCATAACATTGTGATAGGATTTCTGGAAAAATGTCACTTAATGTTTATTTCAGGTGCTTTGAAACGTAATTTAATGCATTCTGAACTAAAGTTTTTCAACAAAAAAAATTTTTTTTTAAAACTTAGATAAATTTTTGAGCAGGGCAACCGTAAGGGCAAAGAAAGGGGCCCCTGCTGGTGCCCTCGTGGATTTCTCCTCATGGATATTCCACGAGGGCCCCCGACGGGGGCCCCGGAGCTGTGGGGCTCGAGCGTGGCTTTTTCCACACGGGTAAAAATTGTTTTTAAAATAAATTAATTCCTGGGGAAAAATTTGATTGCAATTTTTGAGAATAGTTTTCCATATTTGGAAAAAATTTTTTCTATGCCGAAAATTTGCTTCTATATCAAAACTATTTTTAATCATTTTAGATTGATAATTCTTTCATAAAAGATAATAAGATTTATTTTTTATTTTAGTTTTGTATTAATTTTTTTTTTTACTTAACTTTAAATGAAAAATAATTAAAAGTTAAAATTCCTACTTAAATAAATAAATAAATAAACTATTTTTAATTTCTGGCTCAATTCTTTCTAATTTTAACAATGATAAAATAATACTTAAATAAAATGAAAATTTAGAAAGACTTTCAGTTTTTAAATAGAAAACAACTTTTTAAATACTTTAAATGAGAGAAAAAAATCTATTTAAACCAAAAATGTTATTCATTTTATCGTGAAAAGATTGTGAAAAGTTTTACTGTTTTTGGAAAAAAAAATTATTTCAACAACAATAAAACGTAAATAAAATTTTAATGCACATAAAACTGTTATCATTGTTGGAAGTAAAAAAAAATATTTTCTAATCATTTTATTTTTTTATTATTGAAATAAAAAAATATTTCAATGTGGCAACTTTGCAAAACAAACTTTGCATCAAAATACTGAAAAAAAGGATGAATAACATCTTTATCTTCCTTTTGGCATTAATTGTACTATTCACAACCACAGTAAAAGTAAATTTGCTTGTACCTAAAAATCCTAATTTAAATGAAATTTTAAATTCTACAAAAACATTACAATTTGCAAACATATTGTTGTTTCGAAAAATAATAATAATAATTTAATAATATAATAATAATAATAATTATTATTAATAATTTAATAATAATAATATTATTTTTATTTATTTTTTTAAGGCTCAACAATATTTTCCTGATGATGAAATCGATACAGGTATGAATGAATTTAGTTGAATTTAGTTATTAAATGTTAATTAAATTTTAGGGGAATTAAATTGAAAATATTTAATTGTGATTTAGTGCTTCCGTGTTTCTCTACTTTTTTAAATTTTATTTGATACTTTTGTGCTGTATTTAATTGATAATTATTTTAAATATTTCAATTTTTTAGAAACTGATGCGGAAGTGGTTTCTGTTGAGCATAAAATACACAAAAGAAGTATTCCTGAAATTTCAATAAAGATAACAAATAGAGGCACTGAGAGTGAATTTATTTTACAGTCATCAGATGGATTTTTTGCCGGTAAAGATACAAAAGTCTGGATAGCTAAAAAAGAAGGAAAAAAATTCATTTATACACTGCAAAGGGAGGTGAGTAAAGAAATTTTCGTAAAGAATTTTTTAAACAATTTTTTTTATAGTTAAATAAAAGTAAAGAAGTTTTTGAATTTTTCTTCATTTTTGTGCCTTAATAAAAATTCAACTTATTCCCTTATTATTATAAGGTTTATTTTTAATAATTGGATTATAATTACTATTTGTTTGGTGTAAGATGTTCAGGACTAAAGTCTCAATTTTTATTGAATAATGAAATGCAAATAAATAAATAATTGTATTTAAGTACATACAAATTAATTTAGTGTATGACTTAATGAAAAATTGAGACTTTAGTCCTTAACATCTTAAATATTTACCTAATATATTTTTTTACTTATATTATTATTTAATTACTTTTTTACTTTCTGACTCATTACACTCTTATACTCTACTAATTATTACTAGGGAAATTTCTCCATTAAGTTCGTAGGTTTTTTTAAAATTTCCATTCCTTGTAGATTATGAAGGAAGTGAATATTACATTTTACCAAGATGTTAAAACAAAATCTGCAATAGCACACACTATAAATGAAGATGGTACTTCAGAATTCGTAAGTAATATCGTATCTCTTTGAATATTTAATGACTAAAGGGCTAGGAAAATTATTTACACCAAAGAAATTGTATTTCTGACAAAAGGTGTCAAGAACTGAATGTTATTTGTTTGTAAACTGGTTTTAATTATCATTTAATTTAAAAGAATGACTTCACTTTTTGTCATCTCGTATATCGAAAAGAGTTAGTTTAGTGCCAATGCAATTAAACGAATTTTCAATTTTAGAATGGTGTTATTAATTCCAACAAAATAATACGATCATTAAATAATCACGATCGCAAACGTCGGGATCTTTCATCTGAATTACTGTACGAATCAGCAAATAATGGCAGCAAAAATTATCATCTGCTTCATAAGCGAGAAGTATCAAACAATAATAACTATCACACAAAAAATACCAATCGGCAGAAAGTGGATAAAGTTTTACAAAATCCAAAAATAGTCTATCCGGAAATTTTAGTCTTTGTAGATGTTGCATTGTTTAGGTATGCTATAATTTAATTTTTTATACCTAATTTTCAATTATAAGTTATCCATTGAACACTTATATTTTCAGACACCATCACAAAGACATTGTCAAAACAGTCGCTTACGTTCTAACCCTTTTTAATGGAGCAGATCTTTATTTTAGAGAACTGTCAAATCCCATATTTCGTTTAAACATTGCTGGAATTGTTGTGTGCCAGGTATATTAATTTTTTAAAAGAATAAATCTTATTTCACTAACAAAAAATCAATTACATTATAAATAATTAGAAGTAGAATAATTAATTTTTTTTAATTTATTAAATACTCCTTCAACTAATCCTATTAATTAAGTGATTATTTTATTCATATTCACTAGGGAATACATAGAATTGTACCTATGCACACCTTTGACGCTTCTCGTATCCAACTAGACGAATTTGGAAAATTCTTGTTTAAGGAAGAACAATTTAAATTTAAAAATGATTATGATGTTGCTATTCTATTGGGCAAAAGAAATCCAATTGTTACTTCTACTGATGTAACTGATGGTAAAACTTCTCATTATAATTTAATATCACAGATTTTTTATTATTATTTTCGATATTATAAACATTCAAGGTAGAGCAAATGTACGATGTGTTTGTCAAAGAAACGAAGAAACCAAAATGATAATGTCAACAGTGGTTGTCATCGATAATACAATATTGTCTGGAGTCCATACCAGTGCACACGAATTAAGTCATCTGTCAGTACAGTATTTAGAGATTATTAATAATTTATATAATTATCAATTGAAATATCGTTGGGAAAAATTTAATTATTCACGAAATCTGTCAATCATAATAAAATAAAATACTTTCTCATGTGATGAGAATGTAAAAATATATTATTTTCATTCATTAGATTTGGAAGTGAACATGATAATTTTGATAATACAACACTAAGTGAAGAAGATAAAGAATCATGTTCATTTAAGAAAGGATTTATTATGAGCTATAAAAGGCATGACCAGAATCAATTTTACTATTCCAAGTGTTCCAAAGAAATGATGCGATATACTTTGAGGTTTTTATTTTTCGATTTGCCTATTTTTGCAACAACAAAAAAAATAGTTGGCGCTGTACTTTTTGGTTTTTTCAATTCTAATGTAGTATAAAATGATTTTAAAAGCTAAATTAATTTAAACATATAGTTACATATAGGCATTAAATATATTTTTATTTATTAAATAAATTTTTATAACAGTAGGCCGGAGGCTATTTGCCTTCAAAATGATCCAGGTATTAACAGAAATGATAATCAAATTTTGAGAATTTTGCCTGGGCAATATATAACATTAGATGAACAATGTCAAAAAAGAGGATACACTCATGCAACTCCCAATGTAAGATAATATTTACTTTTTTTCTAATTCTTATTGAGAAATATTATTTACAATTTTATTTTACTTACTTTTTTTCATACTATTTATTTACTACTTTATTTATTTCAACATAAACATAAAATATTTACTATTTTATTTTATTTACTGCTTATTTGAGGTGGATCAAAGTGTTTGCTTGGAAATAATTTGCATCGCTAATACCACAGCCTACAACACAATTGAGGGAGCACTTGATGGAACTCCTTGTGACACTGAAAAGGTTGGATAATTAGAAATATTAATAAATTTTTTTTTTATATTCATAAAGAAAAAGGAACTTTTTTAACCTAAAAAAAACTAATCTTTATTTTAGCAGATTCTTCTAAATTGAATCCTTTTTTTCCTTTTTTTTCCTATTTTTTATTTTTACTAACTTACTTACTTTTTTTTTAGAGTAAGTTTTGTTTTGACAGTATAAAATGAGAGGATATTTCCTCTAAATATGAGTTTACTTTTTTTTGAAAATACAAATTTCTGGAAATACTAGATAACAAATTCTATGTATAAATATATTAAATATACAAAGCTACTATATTATATAAGTACTGATGAAATATTCGATTTAAATAATAGGTTTGCCTAAGGGGAGAGTGTGTGAAACTTCCATTTGACAAAAATCCAGATATAAAATTATTATTCCCAATATTATATCAAGAACCGAAAACCAATAAATCTGCTGAAGAACAATGCACAAAATTAGGATATAATACATTTGGAGTTAGTTAAAATTCATTATATTTACAATATTTATATATTGACAACTAATTTTTAAAAAAATTTTTAATTTTATAATTTATTCTAGTCTTTTATCAAAGATTGTTATCTTCACTGCACGGATGTAAATGCAAACAAAAAAACAATTCGCCATGGACCAGCAGATGATGGAACTGTCTGCAACATTAACGGAGTAAGACAAATTTAAATGTTTTATAAAGAAAGAGATTCAAATACAATTACTTTTAATATCTATTATTTTAATAAAAAAATTTCCCAAAAAAATTCATTTATTAGATGAAAAAAAATATTTTAATTTTTAAGAAACATTCAATTATTTCCTTAAATAATAAATATTTCACAGAAATTCAATTACTTAAAATACAATTTTTATAAAATTCTTCTCGCAAGAATTCAACTATTTTTACAAATTTGAATTAAATTCGTTGCCAAAATTTAATTCTTTTCATAACTTATAAAACTCATTGCAGAATTTATGATTTCAATTATTTTTTTTACACAATTTTAATCAAATTCCTCGAAAAATGAAATTATTCATAAAAATTTTATTAAAATTCCTAAAAATAATTGAATTATTTAAAAAAAAATGGTTAAATTTGTTTATTAGAATTCAATAATTATTTTCTAAACATTTTTAATTAAATTTCTTGAAAGAATTTAATTATTTTGAAAAACTTTAATGAAATTCTTTGTAAAAATTCAATTATTTTTAATCTCTCCTATTTTGATTACAGTTTCCAAAAGAATTTAATTATTAAAAAAAAAAATTTTTTAAATAAAATTCACCGCAAGAATTTAATTATTCAATTCAATTCAATTCAATTAATTTTCTTCAGGGAAAATTCAATTATTTTCAATGCAATTGCATTAAAATTTCTTGATGGAATTTAATCATTTTTAAAAAGTTTAACAAAATTTATTGATAGAATTCACTTATTTTTCAAAATTTTGATAAACTCTTTAGAAGAATTCAATTATTTCCAGTATAATTTTAAGTAAATTCCTCGTATGAACTTAAATTTTCTTCAAAACGATTGAATTTGTATTTTTAGAAATTTTATTTTTCTAATTATTTTTATCTATTGTCTCTATAAATAATATAATTTTCACAGAAATTCAAGTATTTAATTAATTTACATGGGAAAAAAGGTCATTCTTTTCGAGTCAAATAATATTTAATTAATTTAATTTATTTTCAATTATTTTTACAACAATTTTAAATGAATTCTTCGATTAATGCAAATATTCTTGAAAATTTTATTAAAATTCTTCAAAAGAATTCAATTATTTAAACAATTTTTAATAAAGGTCTTTATAAGAATTCAGTTTTAAAGAAATATTCCTTTACTCAATAAATTATTATTTATTGATGTATTTAAATAATTGGATTCTCGTAGAACTTTCCAATTAGAATTTATTTAAAATTGAATTTCAGTTAAAGTTTTAGAATTGAATATTAGAAGCGTTATAGTATAAATTTTTAGAAACAATTTTAATAATCATAAAATAATATTATAATATAATATTTAATATTTTTAATTTTTTCTTAGTTCTAAATTTATTTTCAATTCTTAGAAATAATTAAATTTTAAAATATTTTTTTAATTGAAATTTTTGAAAAATCGCAAGTCTTTTAAAATTATAATTATATTTAAACTTTTATTTTGAAATAAAATAATTATAGTATTGAATAATTTTATTTGAAAATGTCAACCAAAAATTTATTGAATTAAATCAGTTGTCAAAGTTTGAATATAGTTAAATTTCAAAAAGACTTTACGCATTGAAATCATTTAAAATATTTTAATTTCTGTATAAAAGTAAAGAGGTATTTAAACATTTTTTAAAATTTATTCCTTTTTTTGGAATATGTAATTTAATTTGGAAATTAAGAAAACTTTGAGTCGTTAAATTATATTTTCCGGCAGCTACTTTTTTGTTACTTTTTTCAGTCTTAAAGCTACTTTTTGCTTCATTTCTATAATTAATTATCGAGTACGAAGCATTTAATTACAAAGTACAAGTCAGTTTATAAAACTTTTTGTAAAAATGTAATTACTTTTTGTGCAGGTATGTAAAAACGGACAATGTGTGGACGATTTTTATAAATTAGCTGAAGATCATTGTAAACGTTCTGGACAATCAGCACTTTATCGAGTTAATAGTGTTAGTACTCGAGAAATAGTGATAAATTGCTATTTGTTTAAGTAATTAGCACTGAGATGTGGTATTAAATTTAAAGTTTCAAAATTTACCCAATAAAATAACCGTTATGTTTTATTATTAGTATTATTATTATTATTACAGATTCGTGAAAAAAAATGTAAAATTATTTGTGAAAAATGGTCATACAATGTTAGTGATGCCTTGAATGATAACAAATTCGATAAAAATATATTCAAAAGTGAAATCTCAGCACCCGATGGAATAAGCTGCGATAATAATGCAGTAAGAAATATTTTCAAAATCTGTTAAATTTTTAAATATACACTTTATTTGACTTTTATTCCTTTTCAGCATTGTCAAGATGGACAGTGTGTTGATATTTCAAGTACTGAAAGTGCTGCAAGTACCCAAAGTATCAAAAATACAGAAAGTTCTACAAGTACCCAAAGTATTAGAAGTACAGAAAGTACTGAAAGTTCTACAAGTACCCAAAGTATTAGAATTACAGAAAGTACTAGGAGTATTGAAATCTCTACAAGCACTGAAAGTACTACAAGTAGCTTTTTTGAAACAAGTACAATTGACATTAATGTTCCAAAAAAGATTAAAACTCCCAGTGAACAATGTGAAGAAATTGGGTTGCCTTTCATAGAAACTGTTTGTATTTGAAGAATATTTTAAATTCTCTATTAGTTTGATATCTTCAAATGCTTCTTTAATTCAATTTTGTTTTCCTTTTTTCAAGTATAACGATGGGTGCATTACTAGATGTGATGATAAAAATAGCGATGACAATAAAGATTTAGTTGCTCCAGAGGGATATCCTTGCCTTATTGATAACAAAACTGAGGGAGTAAGAAATATTTTACCAGTATGTAAAATTTGTCATCATAACTTTTACCTAATATTTCCTTTTTTCAGTATTGTGACCTTGAAACATGTATTTTTAAAGAATTTCCAAGTAGTACAAGCACTACAAGTACAAGTAGTAGTATTGATACAACTTCATTTGTGGTTGACAAACCTATCAAGATTCAAAATCCCAGTGAACGATGTGAAGAAATTGGATTGCCTTTCATAGAAACTGTTTGTATTTGAAGAATATTTTAAATTCTCTATTAGTTTGATATCTTCAAATGCTTCTTTAATTCAATTTTGTTTTCCTTTTTTCAAGTATAACGATGGGTGCATTACTAGATGTGATGATAAAAATAGCGATGACAATAAAGATTTAGTTGCTCCAGAGGGATATCCTTGCCTTGTTGATAACAAAACTGAGGGAGTAAGAAATATTTTACCAGTATGTAAAATTTTTCATCATAACTTTTACCTAATATTTCCTTTTTTCAGTATTGTATAGAAGGCATATGTCTGGTGGAGATATTTAATACAACTACTGTTAGCATTATTGTTTCAACAACATCTTCGAATAAATTATCCGACGATGTAAATTCTCTTATTCAGAAATGTAATGATGTTGGATTCAAATTATTTTCTCATGTTAGTGCAAAAACTGAAAAGGATTTAATTTTTAAACTAAATTTCATGTTTTTTTTAAAATGCTTCTTCATTTTATTGATTTTGTTCTAGCTTGAAAAATTTAATTGCACAATTGTCTGTAGTAATGAGAATAACCTTGACTATGATGATGAGGATGATGACGATGTTATGATTCAAGAGTTATATCAATCAGATGGATCTCCTTGCATGTATAATGGAGTGAGAAGAATTTTTTAAAATTTATTCCCATTAACAAAGACAGATCTTTATCTACTTACGTTTCTAGAAATTTCGATAATCGTAATAATTTTATTTCAATTAATCCTTATTTTACAGCATTGCTTGGAAGGACAATGTGTTAATATGATAATCACAAATCCTAATGAAATATCAAACGACGAAAATGAAGATGCATTTGGTATAATTACTTCTTTTCTCTCAAAATTTTGTATTAATTTTAAAAAATCATTTTTAATAGTTTGTATATGTATTTGCAGTTGTATTTAATAAATTACCAAGAAAGAAGGAATTTCCAAAAGTAGCTGCTGATGTAAACTCGTTTAACAATGGAGAAAATGAAGAAGATAATGCTCCTATTGGTTAGTATCGAAAAGACTTGTTTAAATCTCATCATTTTTTATCTGACATTAATTTAATCTCATCTATATTAGATTTGTCCGATATTGACGACGATATCAAAGAATTTGCAGATGACCTAGATGTAGACATCTAGAATATATTAAATCTTCAAGCAGTGGTTTCCAATGGACAAGCCAAAAAATAATTATCTGGATTAATTAATTTTCTTCGCTAATAAGCAAAAGCGAATTAAAGTACGAAAAGAATAATTGTTTCAAACATTTCTCCTCTTTATAATTAGAAAAATAAGTTTTTAAAGAATTGTTAAGTACTTTTTCGATACTATGTGTATGTAATATATTATTTATAATATACATTATATATAATATTATATAATATGTAATATAAAATAAATTAAATAAATAATACGTATTTGTTTGTAATCGAAGAAAGTGATTAAATAAATTCAATACTTCAGTAAAAATATAAATGTTCTATTATTATTTGTTGGCTTTCATTTACAAAATTTAACTTCAAAAGGTATAATTAGTAATAATTGTTTTAATATCAGTACTACAATAAAATATCAAATTAAAAATATGTCTCATTTATTAAAATGAAGAAACCGATTGCAAAAATTTAATTATTGTTGTAACTTGTATAGTACATTTAAACGAAGACCACATTTAGTTCAAAGGAAAAAAAAATTTTGTTTTCTAGAAAAAAATGAAATTTATTTTTTTGAAATTTATTTTTACATACAGATAAATTTACTGCAAGTATTACAACAAAGAGACTTTAATGTTAAAAGACTTTAATGTTATTTCTACCAAATAACTCGATGCACATGTAACTATTCCATTGGCTAGGAGCTCATTAAATTCCTCAATATCTTCAATGCACTGTTTATTCTTTCGACAAATATACAAAGACACTTAAAAAAAAATCATTCTGACGTAGCATATTGTCTTCTCTAAAACTTGGCATTAAAGTTCGCAAAAAATACTGAAGAATAAAAGATGATTTACCCCTGTATTCATCTTTTTGCATTTATTGCACTACTCACATTAATAGAGGTAAATTTTAACTTTTTAGAATCATAATAATGTACCAAAATATTCTATTTATTCTTGCTTCAAATAATAATACCAAAAAATTTACCAACCAGGCTCAACAATATTTTTCTAATTCAGACAATTATGGAGGTATTATTTAATAATAATAATAATAATAATAATAATAATAATATTTAATATTATTTAATTACACAGGACCACAAAATTTTTTTAAAAGAAAATATTGACCGGACCATGTTTTTTATGTTTTTTGGGTCGCTTAATTCGAATCCAAACTCAGTTTTGCGCCATCACGTCAAGTTTCTTCAAAATGGCGGATCTAATATGGCTGTCGAATTTTTTAAAAATGTATCAGATTTACTTGAAACTTGTTACTCGGGGATTCTTAGGGTTTTTAAAAATTCAAAATGGCGGATCCAATATGGCTGACGTATTTTTAAAAAAATTATAAGATTTATTCAAAACTTGTTACTTGGGGGTTTTTGGGGTCGCTGAATACAAATTTCACCTTAGTTTAAAAAAATACAAAATGGCGGATCCAATATGGCTAACGAATTATTTAAAAATTTCTCAGATTTTGAATTTTTGAAAACTAAGGTGAAATTCGTATTCAGCGACCCCGAAAACCCCCGAGTATAACGTTTCTGGTAAAACCAATAATTTTTTTAAAAATTGGTCAGCCATATTGGATCTGCCATTTTTAATTTTTGAAAACTGAGGTGAAATTCGTATTTAGCAACCCCAAAAACCCCCGAGTAACAAGTTTCAGGCGAATTGGATGAATTTAAAAAAAATCAACACCATATTGAATCGGCCATCTTAAATTTTGAATATTTACGAGTTTCTTTGATTGTTTAACATTATATAATATTTTTTCAGTGTTTTAAAGTTGTTTTTTAATAGAATCTTCTGCTTATTTTTATTTAAATCTTGTTTACAGTCAGTTTTTTTCGAATTTTATTAATTTGTGAAGAAACTTGACGTGATGGCGAAAAACTGAGTTCAGATTCAAATTCAGTTGCACAAAAAACATATAATAAACATAGTCCGGTCAATACTTTTTATAGAAAAATTTTGTGGTCCTGTGTTATTGTTCTTTAAACGCTATTGTAGGACCAAGAAATGTTGTGCCATCTTTGTAAATGTAAGAAATGATTTGACCAATTTTAATATTTTTAGAAATTGATAGTGAACTGGTTTCTGTTGAACATTTAATTCATGGAAGAAGTCTACCTGAAATTGTAATTAATTTTACAAGTAGAGGCGTTGAAAAGAAATTTATTTTACAGTCGTCAGATGGATTTTTTGCTGGTAAGGATACAAAAGTCTGGGTAGCTAAAAAAGTAAAAGGGAAATTCAGATATACACTGCAAAGGAATGTAAGTAAAGAAATTAATGTTAAAAATTTCAAAAAATTTTTTTTTAAAGTTAAAAGTAAAGAAGTTTTTGAATTGTTTTGAATTTTTTTGACTTAATCAAAATGCAACTTATTTCCATATTATTTACTATTTGTTTGGTGTAAGATGTTTAGGAATAAAGTCTAAATTTTCATTAAATAATTAAATGTAAATAAATAAATAATTGTATATAAAGTACATACAAATTAATTTAGTGTTTTATCTAATGAAAAATTGAGACTTTAGTCCTTAAGATCTTAAATATTTTCCTAATATATTTTTTTCTTATATTATTTCTTAATTACTTTCTGACTTATTATTCTCGACTAATTATTAATAGGAAAATTTCTCCACTAAGTTCGTATGTTTTTTTAAAATTTTCATTCCTTGTAGATTATGAAGGAAGTGAATATTACATTTTACCATGATTTAAAAACAAAATCCGCAATAGCACACACTATAAATGAAAATGGTGATTCAGAATTCGTAAGTAATATCGTATATCTCTTTGAATATTTAATGACTAAAGGGCTAGGAAAATTATTTACACCAAAGAAATTGTATTTCTGACAAAAGGTGTCAAGAACTGAATGTTATTTGTTTGTAAACTGGTTTTAATTATCATTTAATTTAAAAGAATGACTTTACTTTTTGTCATCTTGTATATCGAAAAGAGTTAGTTTAGTGCCAATACAATTAAACAAATTTTTCATTTTAGAATGGTGTTATTGAATCTGACAAAATATTACGATCATTAAATAATCATGATCGCAAACGTCGAGATGTTTCATCTAAATTACAGTACGAATCAGCAAACAATGGTAACAAGAACTATCACCTACTTTATAAACGATATGCATCTTCATCGAACCACAATAAGTATCACCAGACTGTTAACACGAATAATGATTATCGGCAGAAAAAGAAAAAATTTATAAATACTCCGGAAATTGTCTATCCGGAAATTTTAGTCTACGTGGATAAAACAGTGTTTGAGTAAGTTATACAGCTCGTAATACAACTTTTAATACTTGATTTTTAATACTTACTACTTAATAGTATACAATTTCCTGTTAGTAGTTCTCATAAAGTGGTTAATTTTTTAGATACCATAAAAAACATATTGCGAAAACAGTCGCTTACGTTCTAACTATTTTCAATGGAGCAGATCTTTATTATAGAGACCTGAAGGATCCGTCTGTTCGTTTCAGCATTGCTGGAATTGTTTTGTGTGAGGTACTTGTAATTTCATAACAAAAAAAAAAATGAAAATACGATTTCATTTTTGTGTTATATTAGACTTTATATTATATATTTATTTATTAATCTTTGTTGTAACTATACATGATAGCAAAAATTGACAACTTGAACTCTTGCTTTGGTAGTTGTCAATTTTTGCTTCAATACCGGCATCTGACTGAATTTTTTACTTCGATAAAGGATCCAATAAATAATAAAACGTTGGACGGAAGAAATATCAACGCAACTGTCTTGTGGGATTTTGGAAGATTTCTTTATAGTGAAAATCAATTTAAAGTAACAATTGATTACGATGTTGGTGTTTATTTACTTAATCCACATGATTACATCCCAACAAGAGGTTACATTTTTTTAATTTTATTTAAAATCATAATTAGTTATTTTGTTTATATTAAAAAAATAATATTTGATGACTGTTTAGAAAAAATGATTTGTTTAGTAACAAATAAATTTAAATAACATAGTGCACAAAATATCTGTATTAAACGCAAATTATAAATTATTTAGGTATTTCACCAATAGGATCGGTTTGTGTAAATGATGAAATACAAACTATGGTAAGATCAATGCTAATTATCTCAGATACAGGAATCCTTAATGGAATTCGAATTGCTGCACATGAATTAGGTCATTTGTAAGTTTAGATCTACAATATCAGTTCAGCTAATTCAATTAACAATACTATCATTATATAAATTGCAGATTTTAGTAGAATAGTACTTACTTTTTTATCATAATATTTTTTAATCATAATATGTTATGATGCTTTTTTAGATTTGGTACTCATCATGATAATGCATCAGTACAAGAATGTTCTTTTATGAAAGGCTTTGTTATGGCTTATAACGTATATGACCAAAATCAATTTTTCTTCTCTCCATGTTCCAAAGAAAAGATAAAATGGTATTTGAGGTTAGTACTCTTGAGTTTCCAGTTTATGCAAAATACTTTGCGACATAATTTTCAATTCTTGAATTGTTGCAATTTCAAAAGATAAATTCTAGTGTTATTTTTAATTGCATATTAAATATATTTAATATTGTAACAGTCAAAATAATGCTCGTTGCCTTCTCAATAATCCAGCTGATAAAAGAACTGATAATCAAATATTGAGAGTTTTGCCTGGCCAATATATGACTTTAGACGAACAATGTCAAAAGCGTGGATACCTGAATGCATCTTCGGTACTGAATTGTTTACTCCTGCTCTTGTGTTTTAAATTTTCTTGATTAATACATTTATTATTTATTTCAGATTAATCTAGATATTTGTTTAGATATAATCTGCTTCGATGGATATTATTCCAAATCTATAGATGATGCTGCACTTGAAGGCACCCCTTGTGACTTCGGAAAAGTAAGTTTAAAAATAATCATCAATTTTTTGTCTTAATGGTAAGAAGTCTGACTGCAACCTTCGAAAATTATTTATGTAAATAGTACTAATAAAGTTATTGTAAATTACAGTACTGTCTAAGGGGAGAATGTGTGAATGTTCCATTTAACAATAGTGACAAGAATGCAGATTTAAGAGATTTATTTCCAATTAAATACCAACAGCGTCGAAGTAAAAAAACTGCTGAAGAACAGTGTGTTGGCTTCAGAAATGAAGTTGCTATCAAAGTTTGTTGAAATTTATTATAAAATTTCCAATTTTATTTTTAAACTTATCAACTTATTTTGAATTTTATTTTAGGCTTTCTTTGATGTTTGTGAACTGAAGTGCGTGTTGAAAATAAAAAAATACTTTTACATGAAAGAATATACTGCAGATGATGGAACCCCTTGTAATAAAAACGGAGTAAGAGTTATTTGAATTTGGAATTCTATTGAATGTTATTAATATTTATTAATAGTTATTTTGATCTAATATTTCGTATATTGAATTCTTTTTTCTAAAACATTTTTACTAAATAAACAAAAGTAAACAATATATATTTTATTCAATAGATTTGTCAACGAGGACGATGTGTAGACGATACTTATCGATTGGCTGATGATCATTGTAGAAAAGCTGGAGCAACAAGTTTTAATAAGGTTGGTATTAAAAAAGAATAATAAATTCCTCTTTACTGAAGTTTTCTACTTATGATGATAAGCTAAATTATGATATTATCAAAACATTTCAGTATTCTGCTAAAGAATGTACCTTTGACTGCAATATAGTTACTTACAATGTTTCTAAATATTTTTTGAGTTACGATCACGAAAAGATAATGAAAATCAAGGAAACATTTGCTCCTGATGGACATCCTTGCAATAACCGTGGAGTAAGAAATATTTGTGCAATATTTCTTGACATATTTTTCTCAATGTTTCAGTACTGTCAATTTTTAAATTCTTTCAGTACTGTCAAAATGGTAAATGCATTAATAAGACATTTTCTACTGATATTATTGATCCCAGTACTTTCGTCGATGAACGGTATGGTCAATTCGCATTATCCATTAAACGATGTAAACAGAATGGAATGGAATGGGGATTGGATGTTAGTATTAGAACAATAATAGAGGAAAATTTACATGATTGATTTTTTTTGTCAAATTCTCGTATACTTTATATATTTGTTTTCTTTATTTCTATAGTATGAAGACGGATGCGTTACTCAATGTGCATATAATACCAGTGGAGCTAAATATATTAATGCTGATTGGGGACTTCCATGCTCTAACAATGGAGTATGAAGCAATTTTGCAATACCCTAAATTTGTTAATATAAATATTATTTAATGGCTTTTTCTTTTTTAGTTTTGTGAAAATGGAAAATGTGTTTTAAAAGAATTAACAAGTAGTACAATTACTACAACGAGTACAACTGCTGCTTTAAATAATTTACAATCTAAATTATCCATTAAACGTTGTCAAGAGAATGGATATTTTTGGGCTTATGATGTTTGTATTTAAAGGTTTCGATATTCTTAAACCTTAATTTTGATTTTTGAATATGCTTAGCGAATTTTTTTTTTACTTCTTTTAGTATAACAACGGATGCGTTACTGTTTGCCGGATAAGCTACCACAAACCTTATGTGAAATATTTTAATGCAGAAAATGGCTTATCTTGTAATAACAGTGGAGTAAGAAACATTTTTACAATAAGCTAAATTTGTTGATATAAACTTAATTTGTCGTTTTCTGTTATTCAGTATTGTCACTATGGACAATGTGTTAATATAACAGTTATTACAAGTAGCACAAGTAGTACAACTAGTACAAGCAGCACAAGTAGTACAACTAGTACAAGCAGCACAAGTAGTACAACTAGTACAAGCAGCACAAGTAGTACAACTAGTACAAGCAGCACAAGTAGTACAACTAGTACAAGCAGCACAAGTAGTACCACTAGTACAAGCAGCACAAGTAGTACGACTAGTACAAGTAGTACAATTAGTACCAGTAGTTTAATCCCAGGCATTACAATTACTGAAAGTACAACAAGCAGTACTAGTGCTTCAACTTCTTCCGTAAATGTATTACCTAAAAAGTTTAAAACTCCCAAGGAACAATGTGAAGCTCTTGGATTAACTTTTTCAGAAACTGATGTTTGTATTTTAACATTATTTTTAATTCAGTATGTCTAATGTGAAATTTTCAAATGCATCTTTAATTGAATTTAGTTTTTCTTTTTTTCAGTACAACGTTGGATGCAGTTTTAGATGTGATTCTTATTATGATTATGACTATAACGTTGTTTATGTAGATGTTTATGCTCCAAATGGATATTCTTGCTTTATAAATAAGACATCTAAAGGAGTAAGATGCATAATATCAAATTGTAAAATTTTGTTACCATAAATTTTCCTTGACATTCTGTCTTTTCTTGTAGTATTGCTTTGAAGGTTCGTGCATTAAGACGGAACTTGATACAACTACTGTTCGCATTGTTGATTTATCAACTACTGTTAGCATTGTTGATTCATCAACTTCTTTGACTGAATTACCTATCAATTTAAAATCTCCTTTGGAACAATGCACTGACGCTGCACTTTTCTTCGTTTCTGTTAGTACTGAAACATTCATAGTTTTTAATTCTTTATATCAATTTTAACTTTCTTTCGAATCCTCCATTAATTTCGCATGTGAAAAAGTTCCTTGGAATGAGAAGGAAATTAAAAGTAAAAATTCGTGGAATTTGTTTACATGTGTTATAGTTTTACCATGTTTTAGCTTGATAAATTTGACTGTACTGTTGTCTGCTCCTCTGTTACTGACATTGGTAATTATGAAGATGATGATTATGATTATGAGGATTCTGATACAAATATTGTTCAAGATATATATCGACCAGATGGAATTGCTTGCAAATATCATGGAGTAACGAAAAAACTTTTAACTATAATTTATGAACACAATTGAATAAATTAAAAATATTTTTATAATAATATTTCTTCATTTCTTAGCTTTGCTTAGAAGGACAATGTGTTAATATGACACTTATAGATCCTAATGACAAAGCAACAATGTGGAGTATGGATGAATTAAAAAGAAAGTATTTTAGTCTAAATTTGAATACAAAATCTTTTATTAATTTTTGAAAAATCATTTTTAATAGTTTGTATATGTTTACAGTTTTTAAAACTAACAAACCAAGGGTAATAAAACCTGAAGGAGGCGAAAATGATTTAAAATTATTTAACAATGAAGAAAATAAAAAACATCAGAATGTTTCTATTGGTTAGTATTGAAAAGATTTGTTTAAATCTTGTCATTTTTTATCTGACATTAATTTAATCACATCTGTATTAGATTTGTCCGATATTGACGACGATGTCAAAGAATTTGCAGATGGGATAGATATAGACGTCTAGAATATATAAAATATTTCAAGCAGTGGTTTTCAGTGGACAAGGCAAAAAATAATTATCTGGATTAATTAATTTTCTTCACTAATAAGCAATGCGAATTAAAGTACTAAATTTCTTATACTTGTAATCAATATATTGTAATCAAAGTTTTATGTTTGAATAAATTCACATAGTTAATGAATAGCAATAAAATTTTAGTTTTCTACTTTTACGAGAGAGAGTAAGTAATTTTTTTTAAAAATCTCGGAAAAAAAATTATTTTCTTTCTCAATTTCTGTTGAAATGTGTGATGTCCTCTCACACGTCAATTACGAATACACAATCTTATTAGTATATTATAATAGTTATATCCTAAAATACCTCAAGGCCTTTTCTGAAATTCATTCCTTTGACAGGTAGCCGAAAATGTACTGCGATTATTCGTCCTTTTCAATTGCTATTGTGTTTTTGAAAATCCTCAGGAGCTTCAGCTTCCAACTTTTGGATATATCTTTTCATCGATGAAGCATCTATTGCCCACAATGAGTGCCCCTTGGGTTATTATATCGCGAGGAAAATAAATGACAATGGAAAAGTAGCAACCATAGTATTTTCTACAAAGTACATTTTTTCGCCAGCCAACAAAGAAACATCGGCGCCATAATTTGTTAATAGAAATCCATGGACAAATATTTCGTTACACATTTTCTTCAAACTCAAACCAAAAAGCATTATGCGAATAGAAATAATATTGTCAAAAAAGTGTGAAGATCTTAAAGAATATATTCATCACAATTCTTCGAAAAATCCTAATTTTTTTTTTTAAATTTTACAATTACTTTGTTTTTAATTTTTTTTTCAAAGTCAAAAAAAAAACGTAAGTTTGGAAAAAATAAATACAAATTTTAATAATAATGCCTAAATACCTTCAAACGAAATATTTGGGTACATAATAAATAAAATACTAAGTCTAAAATTTATTGTCAAAGAAAAAAGATTCTTCGAATTGAAAATCATTAATTTGTATATTTTATTGAGAAGAAATGTATTTATCTTAAAATCCCGCAACATAAAAATGTAAATGCGAAAAAAAATTAATCCACTTAATCCTCCGATTGTGATTAGTTTCAAAATCAACTCTCTCGCATTCCATTCATCCATTACCGTTACAATATATATGCTATTTTCACAACAGTTATAATATTTAATTGTCCAATGTATTTTTATATTATTTATAAAATTTACTGAAACAAAAATGTAAAATTAAAAAAATTTCATTTTATAATATTAAACAAAATTTATATTAAAATATTGAACAAAATTTATCTTATATAGTATTAAACAAAGTTTAATAAAGTACAAATATAAAGTGTAACAAAGTTTAACAAACTTTTACAAAGTTTAACAAAGTTTAACAAAGTTTAAAAAAACAACAGTACTAATCAAAATTTGATAAAATTTTTGTGAGATATAAAATTATAATTAATTACAAATACAATACATAATATAATGTGAAATGTAATATAAATATTATAATAACAGAAGTTGTTTAAATTTCGACACAACGTTTGTTATAAAATCAGTAAAACACTGTATTACTCACAACTGGTTTTGATTTTCTTTTTCTTTTTTTTTGGTATATAAATTTCAATTCAGCAACCAACTCGGACGATGTTTAACAGTCTCATTTACTCATAAAACGCATGTCTATTCCGGTTCTGTGAGCAGCAGACAAACGACAATACTCATACCTTTCTGGACATTTAACAGCGATTTAACAACTACTATCGTTGTCATTTCAGCATTAAAACAAGTTATCGTGCTTTTATTTCTTATTATATTCAATTTATCGCATTATTTTTATTTACACACAAACAAACATGAGAAATGAAAATTCAAAGACAGGAGAAATTTTATATTGCACAACAGGTTAATAATTTTTTTATACTCTACTTTCAAAATTTTAATTAGTAAAATTTTTTGCTAATTTTAATTAGTAACTGCCTTTTTGCATTTGAATTAGTAAAAATATTTACTAATTTGATTTAGTAACTGACTTTTTGCATATTGAATTAGTAAATCATACTGAGAAATTAGTAGAAATTAAATTACTATTAATCAAAAGAATTTTAGTAATAAATAGTAATTTCTACTAATTTAATACATAAAATAAAAGAGTTAAAATTAGTCACATTTTCATCTCTAAAAACCTGAATTAATACATTTTGACGTTTAGCGTCGACGCTAACTTCAGAAACATATTTTTATACATAGAAAATGTATACAAAATATAAGAAAAACAATAAGTTTCTTTGAAACTTGATTATAAATTTTGAGATTAAAGGAATATTTTAAACGATAAAAAAATCACAGAAGAGAAAAAAAGAGAGAATATTGAGAAGTGCATGGAAAAGCAAAGGAAAGCACGAAAAGAAAGAAGAAGAAGAAGAAGAGAAAAAAGAAGAAGTAGAAATTAAGGAACAAATAGAAAGACTGAGATGAAAGAAACAGCATTAAACACCAAAGGAATGCGCGTTGATCCCTGTAGTGGTTGTAAGTTCGCGTGCCATCCACCACTGGGCTGGTAGGTATACACTTGCCTTAAGTATAAAAAGAAGAGTCATGAGCAGAAGCAGAAGGAAAAAGAAATGTAAGTAGGTGCAGGAACACAAAAGAAATTCAGCGAGCCACCTGGTGAATCTTGTCAAGAATTCATTATACAATAAGAAACCACTTTTGTTGCCTCTATATATCTGCCTATGGGCGATTTTTCCAAAACTCACATTTTTGTTCTGAGATTTTTCAAAAATTTATTTATTTTTTCTTTTTGATATTATACCATTGTTTATAATTCTTTTTATTTATCTTCTAATTCCATAATATTTTATGTTATATTATTTTTAAATATTAATTTAATTTAATATTTACTTTAATATTTAATTAATATTTATATTAAAGTTAAAATTGAAGTTGCGTGAAATAAATTATTCTTATGAATTAAAATATTTAAATACATATTAAAAATTAAATATTTCACGTGTGATGATATTTTTCACGACGATAAATCTCTGTCCACATTGAACGCATTTATAAGAAAATTTCCATTTTTTGTTTGATCATCATCAAGAAAAAGGAATTTTCTCATTACTTCGTTCAAATTTTGACGATTCACGATGATACTATTGATGTATTTGACGTTTTCAAAAAATATATATTTGATTAGGTATTATATCACATTAAATTCAAATTGTATATACATACGATTAATAATATAATAACAATAGTATGATAATAGTTCTCTTAAAACTAATTTCAACATTTTTTATTTAAAGTAAAAGTACATTTTTTTTCTTTCAAATTGATCCACTTTTAAAAAAAAAAAAAAATTTTTAAAGTAGTTAAAATAAAAGAAGGATGAATAAAGAAAGAGGAAAAATTAATAGTAATAATAAAGCAAAGAAAAAATTAATAAAGAAATGAAGAAGAATTAATAAGGAAATAAAGAAGAGAACTCGCTGAAATTAATTAAATAATTCAGTGAATTTGATTAAATTTCTACTATAATTTAAGAGTGTGGATTCAATTAATCAATTAAATAATTAATAAGTATTTTAATAATCTTCAGTATTCACTAAATTCGAATTATTTAAAAATAACTAATTTAGTAAAGTTAAAAGTCAATTACTGATTCAAAAAGTGATAGTTTTAGTATTTTATTAGTAGAAAACTACTAATTATTACAATAAACCTACTAATTTCATAGTGGAAATTTACCAATTTAACACTAGAATACTACTAATTACTACAATTAACCTACTAGTTTCATAGTAGAAAATTACCAATTTAATAGTAGAAAACTACTAAATAATTCTTTCAGTATTTCATTAGTTGAAAACTATTAATTTTGTAGTAGAAAACAGCCAAATAATAGTAGAAAATTACAATTTTGTAGTAAAAAATTACCAATTTAATATTAGAAAACTACTAAGTAGTACAGTAAACCTATTACTTTCATAGTGTAAAATTACTAATTAGTAGTAGAAAACTACCAATTTCAAAGTAGAAAACTACCAATTTAATAATAGAAAACTATTAATTAGAACAATAAAGTTACTAATTTCGTTTAGAAAACTACAAATTTAATAGTAGAAAATTACTAATTAGCCGTTGAAAACTACCAATTTAATACTTGAAAATGACTAATTAATAGAAGGAAAACTACCAATTTAATTGTAGAAAACTACTAATTAATACAATAGATCTGTTAATCGTGTAGTAGAAAAGTATAAATTTAAGAGTAAAAAATTATAAACATTAGTAGAAAACTTTCAATTTTATAGTAGAAAACTACTGATTGGTACAATAAGTTTACTAATTTGATAGTAGACAACTGCTAATTTAATAGTAGAAAATTACTAATTAGCAGTAGAAAACTACCAATTTAATGGTTGAAAATGACTTATTAATAGATGAAAACTACCAATTTAACAGTAGAAAACTACTAATTTATAGTGGAAAATTACTAATTAGCAGTAGAAAACTACCAATTTAACAGTTGAAAATGTCTAATTAATAGTCGAAAACTACCAATTCAATAGTTGAAAATTACTAATTAATAGAGGAAAACTACCAATTTATTAGTTGAAAATTACTAATTAGTAGTAAAAGCTACCAATTAAAAAGTAGGAACCTAACAATTTAATTATAGAAAACTACTATTAGTACAATAATAAATTTACTAATTTCGTAGTAGACAAAACTACTAATAACAATAGTGATATTTTACTACTTTATTTACCAGACATTTTAGTGTCAAATTAGTGGTTTTACTTTTAAAAATTAGTAAAATTCTTACTATTTAATTGGTAGATGAATCTTAATTCTCAAATTAGTAGAAAACTACTAATTCAGGAGTTTTATTTTGTAATTTGACTTTGATTTTCGATCAAATGAAAATGAAAGTCATCATTAAAGTCAATGCCAAAGTCAAAATGAAAGTCAGAGTGAAAATGAAAGTCAAATTCAAAGTCAACGACAAAGTCAAAATCAAATTGAAACTCAAAGGGGTCGTCCAAAAAAATACATAAAACTTTAAGGCAGGAGGGGGGTTCAGCTTTTTTTCCAGTTATAGTAGAAAAAATGTTGCTAATGTAAGAAAATATTTTTTACTAGTAAGGGGGAAAAAATTACAAATTTTTTTTTTTTTTGTAATTTAAGGAGGGCTCTAAAGTGAAATTAAATAATCGCACTCCAAGTTCGAAGACATGTGGAGAGTATATAGAACACAGAAAAAAGAAGAAATATTATAGATGAAGAAAGAAGGAAAGAAGAAGAAATAAAGAAAAATAGGTGAAAAAATAAGGCAAGAAGAAGAAATAAGGAAAAATAGGTGAAGAAATAAAGAAAAATGGGTGAAGAAATAAGGAAAGAAGTAGAAATCAGAGAAAAATAGGTGATGAAATAAAGAAAGAAGAAATAAGAGAAAAATAGGTATGAAGAAATAAGGAAAGAAGAAGAAATAAAGAAAAATAGGTGAAGAAATAATGGAAAATGGAGAAAGAAATAAAAAAAGAAAGTAATAATGAAAAAATTTCATTGTAAGAAATAATAGTTATATGTACATATGCGGTAAGTTTAAAATTATAATTCGGTACATATAAACATCACTAAAGATTACATTTGTACGATTAGAATCGAGTTTCCATTCTTGAATATGATTGATCATCTTTTTCTGATATGTGAAGACCTGTACCGACTTTATATATATTATACTCCTCTCTAAGATTGATTATATTCGTCACAACAAAAATAAACCATACATACAATAAACACCATGACTTAAAAAGCAAGGCAAGTTTGAAGTTTTGAATTTTTATCCCTTTCACATTTATAATTTTATAAAAAAAAAATTGAACCTTTTAAATAAAAAATTGAAGAAATAGAAAATAATTTTTCAAACATCGTTTTTTTTTAAGTATCAAATTGATACTAAAGTCGATCATTTTAATGCAAAAAATTACGATAAATCTTTTAGATCCTTACACAGTTTTTTTGAAAGTATCAAATTGATATCAAATTGGATCAAATTGATATCAAATTGGATCAAATTGATATCAAATTGGATCAAATTGATATCAAATTGGATCAAATTCATATCAAATTGGATCAAATTCATATCAAATTGGATCAAATTAATATCAAATTGGATCAAATTGATATCAAATTGGATCAAATTCATATCAAATTGGATCAAATTAATATCAAATTGGATCAAATTAATATCAAACTGGATCAAATTGATGCCATAACTTATTTATGATTTGATTTACATTTTTGGTATCAATTCGTTGCAATTTGATACTTTTCAAATTAATAATTTTTGGTATTCGTTGCAATAACTTTTAAGTTACCAATGAAGAAAAATACAAAGTTGAAAAAGAAACGAAATTCAATGTTTAATTAAATATTCAAATCGAGAATAAAAAGGAGATATTTCAGTAGTTGCGGTTCTCGTGGGTAGTACGTAATACCGGTCAGTCAACGTTTGACACTTGTCTCGCTTTTATAAAACACGATTTACCTGAATGCTCCTTCTACATTTATGCTTATAGTATAAACTATACAGTAAATATAGTAAATATAGTAAACATAGTATATTTTTCACTATAAAAATAAAATTAACAGAATTTGTGACATATTATCAATAAATTATTAATATTGAAGAAATTTAGGAAAAAATAGTGAGAATTATTGTCGGAGGTCAGTAGCCTGATTCTGTAGAACTCTCTTAGTTTACAGATTGATCAGAACCTCGAGAATGGTAGAGAGAGAGGGGTGAGGAGGGGGGGGGGGGGGGAAAGAGTGATTTTTCGAACATATAGTAGTTTAGATCAACTTTTAGAAGAGCAAGATCGCGGTTTTACTGTGTAAAACCGGCTGGGCGTCGGCGGCTGCCGCCAAGAGACCGAGTCTCGATCTCCCGAGAAGTTGCCTCTGGCTAGCGGGGTGCACCGACCGCTCCCTTCGCACTCTACCCACCAACCTTCAATCTCCTCTCAGTGCCGGACTCCTTATTTCTCTCCATTTCTTTAACTGATAAATTAACTTCCCTATTTTTAAATTTCAGCAAGAAAAACCCATTTTTTTTTTCTTTACCTACCAGAATTTATCCAAACAGAAGAAATTTCTCTGTTCTAAAATTTAGATTTCTTTAAACTTCATTGTCTGTTGTAAAACAGACAACGAAGTTTAAAGAAATCTAAATTTTCGAACAGACAACAAAGTTTGAAGAAATCTGAATTTTAGAACAGAAAGAAGTTTGAAGAAATATTACTTTAAGGAGCTGTTTTAATTTGGAAGAAGATTTGGAAGATTGAAATCTGAAGATGGTAGGAATTTTAAGAATTAATTTTAGGCGCTTTTAGTCCTAAAGGTAGATTGAGAAACGGAGGAAACAAGTTGAAGTGAAGAAACAATGAACTTTTTGGAATTCAAAAAATCGGGTAAAAATCAAATTATCCAATTTCTTTTTCTGTGTTTTGTATTCTTTATAACTAACTACCTGTAACAGCTTGATCGCGAGGGGAAAACAAAAGCAGCTGTGATTCAGCCACTGATTCAGGGGCACATCACTTTTTTGATCCGCACCTGTTCCTCATACCATTCCTACCACTTGAAAAACCTCCTGTTCAACCTGCAACGACTATGGAGGTTGGTTGGCTCTATAGTTGTACCTGAGGAGAGATCATGCCTTCTCACTCAGGTGGCTTACCTTGGTTTCACATCCTCTCTCTTTTCATTTTATTCTCCGTCCTCCGTTCGCCATATGAGAGTCAAGCACACGCGAATGCTGAAGAAAGACGGAGAAACGCCGCGCAGCATCCAGCAGCAGCGCTACTAGCGGCCGCCAAATGGAAAGACTCCCCGTAAGTTTTTTGATTGTGTACTGTTCGTGTAGAGCGAGCGTGAGGCCTCACCTGCGTGGGTGTGCGGAGAAGCCTACCTGACGGCGTCCAACACGCAGTAAAACCGCGCTCCTTTCAAGAAATATAGAATACCCAACGGAAATTTTTTTACTTCTAATCTAATAAAGAAGGAAATCATTATCATCAATATTTTGAAGATCTAAAAATGTGCTGTGAATTTTAACTCTCGAATTTTAACAAGTTTTGTTGTATAGAGTGAAACTTAGTGCCAAGGTGAACTATAGGTGTGCCAGTGTGTGTGTGTTAGTGTGCCCATGTGTATAATATGCCTGAATATGAGTGAAATAGTTTTTCACAACAAGAAAAACCACTTTTTGGTTCACTTTTCGGTTCATGCTCGGATTAGTTCTAAGGATCTAGAAATACCAATGGAGATCAAAGCAGACTTGGATTAAAAATTCCCTTCACTTCTTTTACAAATCAAGGTTTGAATTACAATCAATTTTTCAATTTGACTCCGTTTGCGAAAACTTTTTAGACTGAATATGTCTCGTTTGAAAGATAAAAAGTCTTCGTCTAAAGCAAGGGGATTTTTGTGATCAAACATGGCTGCTGGGACCAGCCATGACGGGACCGCGGAAGCCATGTTGGCAGGTGTGCTTGTTCTGATAAGTCTCTGCACTCGTAAAACACGTTGATAATAAAGTTATTAGCAACTTTTTTTCCATAGTGACCACAAACTTCTATTTGATCTTTTTCTATTCAAAAAAATTAAATTCTTGTCTATTATATTCCGAACGGTACATGGTAAAAAAGTGCTAGTTCATTATAATGTTGATAGGCATTGTGCAATCACAGGGCCATGAATCTTTTCGATAAAAAAAAGACCCCTCTTATTCTTGAACTAACTTCGATCACACTATATAGAGCATTGACCTTTAGATAAATAATAAAATTCTTTCGAATTTTTAAATCCGTATTTAGCATATATTATTGATAAGGTCTATTAATGTTTCGGTTCATAGAGAGATAAGGTGAAAGTAGAAAAATCCGAGACAATTATTACAACTGTGTGCCAACAATCAATACGTAACGATATCCTTTTGATAAATTTAGATTCCCACACTTTTCCTTTTGAAAATTGCATGGTCTCTGTGTATCGCAATAATTAGAGATATTTAGTCTTAAAATTTGTTTCTAAAGCTTCTCTTGATATATAAGGTTTTTTTGAAAGTTTTGCTACAACACTTAGAAGAAGTTCTTTTTTGTCTCTTATCCTCTCTTTAGGTTGATTGGTTTCTTTAATAGAGGGGCATCATAAAAACCGGTTATAGAAATTTCGGTACTTTGATGGGACTCGTCCATGACTCCAAATATGCTTATCTTGTTGATTGTCAACAACTTCAAGTGTATAACTGAAAATGTATTCTTGATTTTGAATTTTTAGAGTCTTTTGGGTATTAAGAGACATTTGGAATAATGGAAATTTTGTAAAGTAATTATGATGGGGAAATATTTTCTTTTAAATGATGAAAGCAATTTATGGTTTGTGGAAAGAGATATCTTTTTAATCTCTACGATTTGTTGTGGTTTAGTTTATGAAGCTCAGGGGATTAATAACATCTAAAGCATAAATATCATAAATATCATAATCTAAATATCTAAGATATAAATATCTTTTTGATATTTTTGTTAAACATCCGTTTAACATCTGTTTAACAATATTTTGATTAGTAGTAACAGTTACCATCTAAACAATAATCATTCAAACAGTTATCACCTAAATTATTACCATCTAAATAGTTTTTATCCAAACAGTCATCATCTGAATAGTTCTCATCTAAATTATTACCATCTAAATAGTTTTTTTCTAAACAGTCATCATCTGAATAGTTCTCAGCTAAATTGCTACCATCTAAATAATTAGCATCTAAATAACTATCATCTAAATAATTATCATCTAAATAGTTATCATCTAAATAATTAGCATCTAAATAGTTAGCATCTGAATTGTTATCATCTAAATAATTAGCATCTAAATGATTAGCATCTGAATAGTTATCATCTAAACAGTTACTAACTAAATAGTTATCATCTGCTACTTCTAAACTATGAAAATTATTATCATCTGAATAATTATCATCTAAATTACCATCTAAACAGTAGTCATCCAAATTATCATAAATGCGATTCATAATACACAATATGCACTACCTGAAACAACAGATAAAATCAAAAATAACAGAGAGTATCAAAAGTAGCAGATGGTGCCTAAAACAACACACTGCACTTTAAGCAGTATCATCTAAAAAAATAGGAGTTGTTATCTAAATTACCATAAAAATAATTATTGAAAACACCCAAAATAACTAAAATACGTAAAAATATACCTAAAACATCAAATATTATCCGAAGTAACATTATTTAAAACTATAGACGAACTAAAATAATAGAAAGCATAAAACAATAGATAGCATCTAAAATAACGGATAGTATCTAAAACAACAGTAGAACACTTAGTTCTAGTTCAATTATTTAGTATATGTAGATCAGTAGATAGTGTCTAAAACAACAGATAGTAAAGCAGTAGATAACATTTAAAACAAAAGATAGTATCTAGAACAATAAACAGTATCTAAAACAATAGTACATTTAACAGCAGTTAACATAATAGTTAAAATTAACAAAAATACGATATTATCGAAATTGATACGTTTGCCTCGAAGCAAAGGTGACAACCTTTGCTACAAGGCGAACGTATCAATTGCGAGTTTGGAGAACTGACATTGCGATAATATAAATAGAAGATAACAACATTTAACCATTTCTGATCGATAAATAGTGTCTAAAATAATTGTTCCTTTTCAGCTTGAAGCATGCCGACAGACCTAGTGGTATCGTCGGCCTCTGCCGTCGAGGACACCTCCAGAGGACGAGACATGTTGGGCAACAGACCATCGTCAAGTTCCTCATCCAATGCTGGACCATCATCATCAAGAAGTTTCGATCCCTCAGGAGCAATTGCAGCCTACCATCATCATCACAGTTTAGTGGCTGGTCTTGGTCATCCACATCATCGGGAATCTTCTGCCTTTGTGCCTGTCGTACCCTCGAGACTTCATCTAGCTCCTTATCCAGGAGAGATGCATCACTTGTCCGGTCCACCTCCCTCCGGTTCATCATCCTCAAATCCCGATCACGAGGGTCCAGAATCATCAGGAAGAAAGACTTCGTCAAGCTATGAAATAATGGCAATGATGGCTGACAAAAGAAAGGAATTGGCTGCTAGGGGTCTTCTTCTACCTCCTCCACCTCTCTTGGAACCACCTCCCGGATATCCTGTCTTTCCAGGACCATTTCCCGGTAGTTCAGCTCTCTATCCACCCGGTGGTCCCCTCGCACATCAACATCTCGATCGTCGACTTCTCAGAGCTCCTGGAAGAGCCTCCAGACCCAAGAAGCAATTTATCTGTAAATTCTGCAACCGGCAATTTACAAAATCGTACAATTTACTTATTCACGAGAGAACACACACTGATGAGAGGCCGTACTCCTGCGATATCTGCGGCAAGGCCTTCAGAAGACAGGATCATCTAAGGGACCATCGGTAACTACAATATCTTTTAAATAATTAAATAACCTTTGACACGATGGTGAATCCAAAAAAACTTTACATTATTTTTTGTTTTAGGTACATACACAGTAAGGAAAAACCGTTCAAATGCGGAGAATGTGGTAAGGGTTTCTGCCAGAGTCGAACTTTGGCGGTACACAAAATTCTTCACATGGAGGAGTCTCCCCACAAGTGTCCAGTTTGTGCCAGGAGTTTCAATCAACGTTCGAATTTAAAAACCCATCTTCTAACACACACGGACCATAAACCCTACGAGTGCACCTCTTGCGGCAAAGTGTTCCGAAGAAATTGTGATCTGCGACGACACGCCTTGACCCATGCAGTTGGTGACGTACCCCCTGAAGCACTGGAAGAAGCCCTACGAGACGAGGATAGTCCCGAGGAGGACGGTGGTCCTGAACCCCGTCCCTCAACATCCTCCTCCTCATCCAGTTCATCCACTAATCCTTCCACATCCAGTGGAACCTCCAATTATTCTCAACCACCATCAGTTCAGACCCCATCAAGACCACAATTGCAAATTAGAAGAGATCTTTTACAAGTGAAACCGTCGCCATTAACGAACAGTGGAAATCTCACTGTTACCCAGAATCCACCACCTCCATTGCCACCGCCTCCGCCCTTAATTCTGTCGTCATATAGACGAAGACTTGGTTCACCGGGACCTTCGCGGGTTCTTCTGGAGTTGCAGGAAAGGGAGAAGGAGAGGGAACGAGAAATGGAGAGAGAATTGGAAAGAGAGAGACAATTCGAGAGACAGAGGGAGAAGGAGAGAGAGCGTGAGGAGGAAGTTAGGCCTCCTAGAGCACCTACTCCGCAACCACCTCCACCTAGACCAGCACCAGTGAGGCAGGGATTCACCATTGCCGATATTATGCGACGGTAGAGTTGGGAAATTATTGGTAATGTTAGAAATCGAAGTTGATTCTTGGGTGTCAATTGAGATTGGGAGTTCTTTTTTCAGGCGAATTCTGATTTTGGTGAACTTTACTGATATAGCAAACATTGTTAATATGGTAGCAACTTCTGTAGAATCGGTACCATAATAAGTGTTGCTATGGTTACAGCTACTATAGCAACGGTTGCAATGGTACGGATTTTATAGCAGCTGCTACCATTAGAAATGCTGCTACAGAAGAGGTTTTCTAGTAAATGTTGCTTATGGTAACAGATGCTATAGAATCATTTCCATAGGAACTGTATTTCTAGTAATCGTTGCTATAGAAGCAGCAGAAAACAGAGTTGTAGGAACAATCTGCTGCTACAACATTGTAGTATCCCTTAGGAACAAATACAGCAGGAACAACTTCTTCTATAGTCGTTAGCATAACAACCGTTACTATAGCAGCTTTTACCACAGTAGCTGCTATATTCTATTGAATACAACAATAAAAGCTGTTGTAACAGCTGCTGTGGAATCGTTTATATAGCAACTGTTGCAATGGTAACGATTCTACAGCAATTGTTACCATTAGAAATGCTGCTACAGAATCGGTTTTATAGTAAAGGTCTCGGTAAAGGTTGCATATGGTAACGATTCCATAGCAGCTGCTACCATTAGAAATTCTGCTACAAAATCAGTTTTATAGTAAAGGTTGCATATTGTAACAGCTGCTGTAGTATCGTAACCATAACAATCATTACTATAACAACAACAGCTACAGCATCTTCTTTGTTGCAACAATTGTAGCAGCATTCGTTGCTATGGTAACAGTTGCTGTAGGATAATTTCTGCAACAACTGTCTCCGTAGTAATTATTGCTATGGAAACAGCAGCAAATAATGTTGTAGTAGCTGTTACCATAGTAACGAATACAGCAGTACCAGCTGCTACAGAATCATTATCATAAAAACCGTTACTATAGCAGCTTTTACCATAGTAGCTTTTAATGCTGTATTCAATAATATGGTAACAGCATGCCTACTAATGGTTGTTATAGCAATGGTTGAAATGGTACCGATTCTATTTCAGTTGCTGTAATAAAAGATGCTGCTACGTAATCAGTTTTATAGGAAAGGTGGCATATAGCAGCAGCTACTTTAGAATCGTCAGTATAACAACCGTTACTATATCAGCTATAACCATAGCAGTTTTTATTGCTGAATTAAATAATATGGTAACAGCTGCTATAGAATCTTCTCTATCAACAGTTACTATGGTTACAGCTGCTTTAGGATCATTTCTGTAGTAACCATTGCAATGGTAAAAGCTCTTATAGTAACGGTTGGTATGGTAATGATTCTGTAGCAACTGTTACTTCTGCATTCGTTACTATGGTAACAGATGCTACAGAATTATTTAAATATTATATTAATAGCTACTGCAGAATCGTTTCCATAACAACTATTACTATACTAACAGCTCCTGTAGAATCATCACCTTAACAACCGCTACTATGGTAAAAATCACTATGATTACAGTAACCATTGCTATACTAATCGCAACCAAACCCAACCTTTGTCATGCATTTATTATTCAAATCTTCAAAGTATTTATACTTTGAAGATTTGAATACTAAATGCATGACAAAGGTTGATTTTGGTACATCAAAGTATAAATACTTTGAAGATTTGAATACAAAATGCGTGGCAATTTAATTTTGATTCATCAGAAAAAAGAAAATCCGTTTCCATCTTCTCAATATTCGAAAGAATCGTGTCATTCAACATAAAGTGAAGGCAATTAAGTACAATATTCATTTTTTGAAATGAAGTAAATTTTAATATACAAGGAAAGTAAATTAATGCGTTTTATAAGTGTAACACTAAAAACGCTATTTCCGTTAACTTGTTAATAGATTATTATTAAGAGAGCGTTGGCGTAGAAAGCGTTATTCAATCTCATTTTCTGTACCTCGAGAGCTGAACGAATTTATAATTATACAAAATCATTATCTACAATACCCACGCAAATAAAAAAAAAAAGGTGCAATTCTTAAATAATTTTTCCAGTGATATTAAAAACCGGTGGAAAAGAAAACTTAGTGTCTTAACATAATATAGAAAAAGAAATGTTTTCTAGTTTTTAATGAATGATATACGATCAGTCATTGTATCTTATACTAAGTATAGGGGTGGACAAAATATTGTAAAAAATGTACTTAATGTCAACTGTTTTATAAACCGATAAAGAAACTATTTTTTAAAATTAATAATTTGAAATTAATAAATAATAAATAATAAAGTTGGATCACTGCAAAATGAATTTAGAAAAGAGAAAAAAATCTATTTTTGAAAAATATTTTTTCGATTTTCAAGAAAGTAATTGTATTTTTGCTAAAAAGAATATTCAAACCGTTGAAAGTATATTTTTACATATACCGAAAGTAATGAAAAATAATTTTTTTTTGTACATAAAAAATAGGATTACTTACAATTTACAAATATGTAAAAACTAATTATTTAAGAATGCTTTTAATTTAGAAAATCGTATTTTTAAAATTGTCTTCCTCGACAATGACTGACATTTAGATTTTTAATGAGAAATTTTTTGTAAATAGCTTAATATTACTGCTGTTTATTATAATTCATCGTTGATGTCTGAAAAAAAAAATTCGATGTGATATCACATAAGCAAATGTCTGAGGCTTATGCTAATACATTTCATATTTTAATGTAAACGTGTTGCGCGTATTTTACCCGGTGCTCAGTGGTAGCTTTTTAATATTTTAATGAACAGAATTTTTTATATTTAGTGATTTTTCGATTTTAATTTTATTACTGTGAATAGCAAAATTTATTTTTTATTTATACTGTTGTCAACCGTTTTTCATCATTTATTGTAAAATTCTATTTTTAGATAATAAGTTTTTTTTTTTAGAAAGGATATTTTAAAAAAAAAAGGATCTCATTATTGTGAATTTTTGTTTTTTTGTTGGAAATTTGAAATTTTGTATTTTTCTAAAGTATATGGCAATTCTTTTCCGGGGAAATATAATAGTAATTTGAAAAATACATATGAGAGAAAGGAAAGTGTGAAATACAAAAAATCACACAGCAAACATTGAATAAAAAAAAAACTTCTTCGAATTTCGTTTCAAATTTCCAAACTCGATCCTATCGTTTATCATTGTTTTCATATTTTTCACGCTGCGAAGACAAAAATACACAGATATTGTCTACCTTTCAGTTTACATAGGTTTTTCACGTATATATTTCATGTGTACATATTATATACACCTTTTGTGCAGGTGCCCGACAGGTAAAAAAGTATAGTTGTGCTTTGAGTTTTTGTTCTGAAAAAAGAAAAAATTGTCACATTGATAATTGTTAAAAAAAATTATTATTTTTTGAAAATAGTAGAAAAAGTGTAAAATTGAAAATTTTAAATTTTAAATTTTAAATTGTTAAAATTATAATTAAAATAATATTTTTTTACTCTGAGAAATTTTAATTTTTTCAAACGAAACTCAAAGTTTAAATTTATAGTAAGAGCGGCGTATTTGAAAGGAAAGATATGCTTTTGTTTTCTTTCCTTCTGTTTTTTTTTTTGGAGAAGAAAAAGATTGAAAAAAAATATTGTAGAGTTTAAAAAAACCAGATTCGTTGTCCTTGTGAGTGTTGTTTGTGTGTGTGTGTGTGTGAATTTTTAAGTAAAAGGCGAATGCAAATTTTGTGGTCACGTGAGAAACCTGTGCCACCGTTTCGGTGGCAGGTGCAATACAACGAACCAATGTTTCCGAACAACTTTTAAAATTGTGTGCACTACCTGCTCTTCAAAGTATTGGAACTCTAAAAAATTTTTTTTTTTATTTTGACCCTTCTCACAATTTTGTCAGTTCTATTCTTCTCCGAAGGATCACCATTAAGTGATTTTTTTCTCTACCACAATATTCATTGCGTCACAACTTTTTTTATTTTCTTCTTTTTCTATTTCATTTTTTCGAAGAAGAAAACTTTTTTGGAAAATCTATTTTTTTCGAATTCTTCGCAGAAATTGAGTTCTTGAAAAGAACGTCTCTTTTTGTTACACTATTTCTGTTAATAAAATATTTTGATTGAAAAATTATTTAAATAAAATAAATAATTTACAAATTAAAAAAACTATTTTGAATTTTGTATTTTGTGTTTTGTAATTTTGTGAATTTCAAAAATTACAGAACAAAAATTACAATTTAAAATATAAAAAGTAAAAAATTTTAATTTAAAAATTTTTTACATTTAAAAAACAAAATTCTAATTTGAAATATAGGGAAAATTTTGAATTTAAAATCTTGTTTTGCAAAATTAGTTTAAATTTAAAAAATTATTAATAGATGAAAAATTACTATTCAGATATTGATAAACTTTACGATTTATTTTTACAGAGTAAAATAAATCTCTGCCTATTTTTTAAATTATCAAAATATTTTCTATTCTTTTATTTTCAAAAACTTGAGATGAAAGAAAATTTTGTTAATTTTATGTGATAAATTTTTTGTGTTAAAAATTAAGGTCTTCCAATTTGGACAAAAAAAAAGAAGAATTTTTTTGTGCAGATAAAAATTGCAATATTGTATAGTGCGACGTGAAGTCAATATTATAAATTATAACTCCGTCCCTAATATTTTATAATAGAAGAGAGAAATTTTTCTTTTCAGTTGTATGCGAGAGATAATGTGAGAAATGCAAAAAAAAATTTTCCATTTTAGAAAATAAGGAATAATTTTATATGTTTAAAGTATTGCATAAAAATGTACAATATTTTTATTATTAATATTATTATTATTATATGTATACAATATGAAAGCATTGGCAAGAAAAAGAGGACATTTCAAATGTACGATTCTTATTGCTGCTTTTCTGTTATTTTTTAGGTCGTAATTATGCGCCTTAATTAGTATATCAATTTTAAATATATATTTTTAGATTTATACGTGCGTTGACTTAAGAGTCTTTTTGTAAATTATTTTAAGAAGAGAACAATAAAACAATACAATTGCAATCATTTTCTTTTCTTCAGTTAGCATTTTCTATTAGAAAAAAAATTCAAAAAGTTTTCATCAGAAAGTTTGCAAAACAGAGAGAAATCTGAGTCAGAAATCATTTTAAATTATGGGTTTTGATCAAAGATTATGAGTACATTTTGAGTATATGTTTTGAAATTTAGTATATTATTTTGACTATATTTCAAGTAAATTTTGAAAACATTTTGAAAATACTTTGTGAATGTTTAGACTATATTTCGAGTGTACTTTGAGTATATATTTTGAGTTTATTTTGAGTAAATTTTTAGTATTTTCTATATTTTGAGTAAATTTTTAGTATTTTTTTTTATTTTGAGTAAATTTTTAGTATTTCTTAAATTTTGAGTAAATTTTAAGTATTTTCTATATTTTGAGTTAATTTTGAATAAACTTTTAATATTTTCATATTTTCAGTTTATCTCGAATTTACTTTGAGCACATTTTGAGTAAATTTTTAATATTTTTTATATTTTGAGTAAATTCTTAGCATTATTTATATTTTGAGTTTATTTTGAGCAAAGTTTTATTTTTTTTATATTTTACGATTATCTCAAATTTACTTTAAGAATATTTTGAGTATATTTTGAGTATTTTTTATATTTTGAGTAAATTTTTAGTATTTTTTATATTTTGAGTAAATTTTTAGTATTATCTATATTTTGAGTAAATTTTTAGTATTTTTTATATTTTGAGTAAATTTTTGGTATTTTCTATATTTTGAGTAAATTTTTAGTATTTTTTTATTTTGAGTAAATTTTTAGTATTTCTTATATTTTGAGTAAATTTTAAGTATTTTCTATATTTTGTGTTTATTTTGAGCAAAGTTTTAGTTTTTTTATATTTTGAGTTTATCTCGAATTTACTTTTAGTATATTTTTAGTATTTTTTATATTTTGAGTAAATTTTTAGTATTTTTTATAGTTTGAGTTTATTTTGAGTAAATTTTTAGTATTTTCTATATTTTGAGTTTATTTTGAGTAAATTTTTTATATTTTTTATATTTTGAGTAAATTTGTAGTATTTTTATATTTTGAGTTTATCTCGAATTTACTTTGAGTATATTTTTAGCATCTTTTATATTTTGAGTAAATTTTCATTTTAATTTTTAGCATTTTTTATATTTTGAGTAAACTTTGATTAAATTTTTAGTATTTTCTATATTTTAAGTTTATCTCGAATTTACTTTGAAAATATTTTGAGTATATTTTGAGTAATCTTTGGATTCCTTTTGAGAATACTTTGAGTATGTTTTGACTATATTTCGACTGTAATTTGAATATATTTAAAGTATTTTTTTATATTTTGAGTATATATTTGAGTTTATTTTGAGTACATTTTGAGTATATTTTGAAGATAAGAAAGAAGATAATGAAGATAATATGGATGATGATAATGATAATGACGATGATAATGACGATCCGAACAGATAAGAAAGAAATAATTTTTTATAAATAAGAAGTGTTACCAACAGTAAGCAAATAATCATCAGAAGTTAACTGAACCTTTAGCAGCTGAAGATAATTTTGAGATCTAAAATTCTCTTCTTCCGGAACTCTTCAATACCGACACAGCGAGAAATGTTCTTCGACTCGTCTTTAGATGACGCCACTGATCCTTGAAATGCCCTTAAATACCACTGATCATATAATAAAAACCCTAAAAAAGCATTTTTCAAAAAAAATTCTTTTTTAAAAAAATAAACATATTTTATTCAAAAAACAATATCAATAAGTACTTTTTTTCCATTAAAATAATTTCCAAAAATCCTTATACTAATCCATTTTTGAAAAATTAAGAAAGAAAAGAAATATATGCAAATAGTAGAAAAAAAAGAAGTTTCTTACGAAACGGCGTATTTCTTTTTGATTGATGACTTCGATTCTCGAACCTTGATCGGAAGTCGGATACATGTTTTACAAGGATAATAATAGCAATAAAGCAATCCTACCGCCTTTGAAACGCGTACTTTATATATGATCAATGAAAAGCATTAATCGCATTGACGTGAAGTCGATTATTCACGATAATGATTTCTTGTTCGTTTGAGTGAAGTAAAAAAAAAAGTTTTTTTTTTTTCCTTTTTTATATATAAGAAGAAAAATGAAGAAGGTGAAAAAAATTAAAAAGCATATATTTTTTCACACTGTAATTGTTATAAGACATGTAGATACATTGATTGAGAATGAATCTTCAGAAGCGATCTGTCAGCTCGATCTTGATTAATCGATGAAAAATTAAATTTTTAATTGAAAATTTTTATTTTTCGTTAAATAAATTCATTACAGTTTATTGTATATATATTATCAATGTGCAGAAAAGTAGAATCACTCACAAGGCATCTCTGTAAAGAAAAAATAATTTTTAGGTACTAAAAGAAATTTTCTTCTTGAAAAATAATTTTTTTTAATAACAACTATCTTTTTTGTTTAATTTTTTTATTTTTAGTAAAAATATCCCTTTTTACTTTCACAAAAAATATACTTTTTTATTTTCACAAAAAATATATTTTTTTATTAACAAAATCTTTATTTTTATTTTAAGAAAAATATTCTTTTTTTAACATTAACAAACATTTTTTTATTTCTATTTTTTTTTTTGAAAAAAATGAAAAAATTGTATATAAATGTTGTTGGGTGCGAGGAGAAAAGAAATGCTTGGCGGAAGAGTACGGTGAACGATTTATCGGCGAGACAAGCTTGCACTGGTACAAACACAACTATATGGGGGGATTACCATAAGTTCTTTATATACCAACATCCTTCTGGAACGTGCGGTTCTCTCGTTTCTTGCGCCCACGCGCGTTCATCGTTTCGCGCGCATTGAAAATGGACCTCCGTGCGCGAATTGTAATGTCCACGTATGGGACGTTGAAAATGGCCCCTCACTCTGAATGGTAGTTCCGATAAAGCAACCCTTTTATCTCGAGTGAGAGAGTCAGCTTATAAAAATTACCTCTGCGCTTTCGTCGAACGTTAAAATTCAATCGATACTTGAAGGCAATAATGCGCGCAACTTTACATATTATTATTATGATTATTATACACCCGTATCGCTCATTGCGAATTTATTTTTCTATCTGCAGGCTTCGTACTCGATAATTAATTTTAAAAAAGTAACAAAAAGTAGCTTAAAGACAGAAAAAAGTAGTAAAAAAGTAGCTATTGAAAAATTAAACTTGAACGGATAAAAATGGATAATTAAGAATAATTAAACTTATTATGAGAAATAAAAATTTAACACTCCTCAGGATAAGTTATAAGCAGAAGAAAGTCAACTTTTTCAAGTTTGACACTCCTCAGGGAAAATTTGACTATTCTTTTTTCTCCGGCGTGTGACTTAATTTTTTTATAATTTCTTAATTATATTCAAAAATAGAAGAATTTTTTTTAAATAAATATTTAAATACACCTATTTATTTTGTCCAAAGGAATTAAAATTCAATTAAAATTCAATTATTTAAATACAAAAATAAATAATTTATTGAATAATTGAATATTTCTTAAATTTGAATTCTTATAAAGAAATTTATCAACATTTTTTTAAAGAATTGAATTTTTACGAATAATTGCATTAAAATTTTTTATAATATATAAATTCATTCAAGAAATGTAATTAAAATTGAATTAAAAAAATTATTACACTTTAAAAAACCAATAATTATATCAAATTTTTTTAAATAATTAAATTATTTTCTGTAAAGAATTTTATTCAAATTTTTAAAAATAATTGCGTTTTTAGCGGAATTAATTGAAAATTACATTAAAAATAATTTAAATCCTACGATGAATTTTATTATTTATGAAAAAAATTGAATTTTTGTCACCGAACTTTAATAAAGTTTTTTAAATAATTGAATTCTTGAGAAGAATTTAAAAAAAATCTTTTTAAAGAAACTATACTTTTTTCAAAAAATTTTATGAAAATTGTGTTTTAAATAATTGAAATCCTGCGATGAATTTTATTAAAATTTTAAAAAATAATTGAATTTCTGCAAAGAATGTTATTAAAATTTTTAAAAAATAATTAAATTCCTAAGAAAAATTTTATTATTTTTAAAAATAATTGAATTCTTGCGAAGAATTTTATAAAAGTTTCTGAAAATAATTGAATTCCTCAGAAGAATTTTATTAAAATTTTTAAAAAATAATAATTGAATTCCTATGAAAAATTTATTATTTTTAAAATTTTATAAAAGTTTCAAAATAATTGAATTTCTGCGAATAATTTTATTATTGTTAAGGACTTTTTTGTCTGTTCAAACTTTAAATAAATAAATAAATAAATAATTTTATAAAAGTTTCTTAAAATAATTCAATTCCTAAGAAGAATTTGATTATTTTTAAAAATAATTAAATCTTGCGATAAATCTTATTATTTATGAAAATAATTGAATTTTTGCAACGATTATTATTAAAATTTGTAAAAAAAATTAAATTCCTGCGATAAATTTTATTATTTTAGAAAATAATTGAATTCCTAAGAAGAATTTATTATTTTTAAAAATAATTGAAATCCTGCAATGAATTTTATTAAAACTTTAAAAAATAAGTGAATTTCTGCTAAGAATTTTTTAAAAATTTTTAAAAAATAATTGAATTCCTAAGAAGAATTTTATTATTTTTAAAAATAATTGAATTCTTGCGAAGAATTTTATAAAAGTTTCTGAAAATAGTTAAATTCCTGCGAATAATTTTTTTAAAAGTTTCTGAAAATAATTGAATTCCTGCAAATAATTTTATAAAAGTTTTTGAAAATTTTTTACATTGTAATATTTATCAAAATATATATTATGGAAAATGTAAATTTTATCGATTTGGAAAATTTTAGGATGAATAAGAAAGTAATTTAGTTTTTAATGTATGAAGTAGGATAAATAATTAACAATATTTTAGAATGACTTCTTATAAGCAAAAAACAGAGTTTGCAACTATTGATTCTGTGATTATAAGCAAAAAACAATAGATTTTAAATAAAATTACCTTAAATTGATTTTTGCAACAATTTTTTTAATTTTTCAGTGAATTTTTGAATGGTGGCCACCTTGGGGCCCCTTTTTTGTAAAGCAAAATTTCAGCTGTTTTTCCAAAGTCGCCTAAGTTTTATTTTCCTTAGTAAAATAAAAAATTTTTTTTGCTAAAATGTTAGCTAAAGAGATACAGTTTCAGGGCATATATTATTAATTGTTATATAATACCGTTTAGGAATTACAGTCGTTCAAAAAATGGGTGGCCACCTTGGGGCCCCTTACCCTAAATAAATAAATAAGTAAATAAATAAGTAAATAAATAAATAAGTAACTAAATAAGTAAATAAATAAGTAACTAAATACGTAACTAAATATATAAATAAAACAATAAAATTTAAAATAATTCTGTAAAAGACCAAAAACAATGAAAATTGAAGGAAAAAAGAAATGGATGAATTATATATTTATTTGAGAGGTCTAAAAGTATGCGCGCATAAATGACGGTCATTACGTGAGTATGAGCACATATCTATGTACTTACTTTGACTCGCGTTATGCCTTATTTCTTTACTGGATTTACCGACATGGCGGTTGTCATGAAACACGCCCATGTTTGTCTTAGCTTTTGAGTTACGCCGAAATTTTTACAGAAAGCCGCCGCCGCCGCCGCCGACATCATCGCAAACGACGACTTATCATCTGTAACGTCTCTCATCGTCAACACCGTGGAGCGTGTATATACGACCTGCGAGCGCAGAATAGATTGTTTGTCGATTTTTTAAGTCTCAACTTTTTAGTGCGAGAACCGAGAGTGAAGCTATATATATTCTATATATGCGCCTCTTCGTCTAGTCGTAAAACATTATTCCAGAAGTGCGCGTGCGAGATGATTGGAAAACACACCCCATTCAAACAGATGAGATAATGACTCCATTTTTTTTTAGTTTCGTAATTTTTCACTTATTCCAGGAAGGTAATCTCTTTTTTCCTACTTTTCAACAATGCGGTTCTTTTGTTTTCCTCCAGTTTGTAATTATTTTTTTTCGATTTTGTATAATTTCTATTTTTTGCAATTTTGCAATTTTTATTTTGCAATTCGTTATATTTCCTATTTTTTTATTTTTTTTTTATTTTTGCAATTATTATTTTGTACTTTGTAATTATTTCCATTTCGTAATTATTTCTATTTTCTTTTTTGTAAAACACGCTCAAAAAAAAAAAAAAATTGGCACGATGTTTTATTCAATTTTACAGAAGGTAATTTTCTCCTTTCTTTTCTTATTATAAAACGATGGATTTTAAATTTTTAAATTTACTTTTAAATTTTAAAATTTACTTATAATTATTAAGTAAATTATTTTTTAAAATTAGTTATTTTTACAAATAATATAATTTGTTGCAATCCGACTGAGAAAAAAGAGGTAGAAGGAGAAGAAAAAAGTTTATCGATTAAAGAAATTCTTATCAATAAATATCTTTTGTTCTAGTTTTCCAGAACCATTTTCAAAATGCACCGATTTTGTAATTTTCTTTTTCACAAACATTCGTAATATTTACTCGACGAAAAAAATTTTTTAAAGCTACAATCGGAAATATTGCATCAGTCCGATTGTATTTTAACATTTTATTAACATTTTATTATTATTGTAGTCACATGATTTGATATTGATGAGAATTTTACTGTCAATGCCATAAAACTAAATAAATCCAAAGAAATATTTTTTTTTTCGATTGAAATAAGAAAGGTACAAAATACAGTAAAGTACGAAATTTCAAAAATATTTGTTCTTATTGTGTTTATAATTTTACTTAATTATTCCCTAATTTTATTAACGAATAATTAAAAAAAATGAAAAATAAAATAAATTATTAGTAACTCATGCCAAATAAGGACAAAAAATACGATAATTAATACGTTAATAAAAAAAATAGGAAAAATTTGACTGGAAAAAAAATAATAATAATATTATAATAATAATAATGAATGCGATTGGAAACAAAAAAATAAATTAGTAGAAAAAATAGTATAGAAATAGAAAAAAATAACCTAAATAGGGAAAAATAGAAAATAAATATACACTCATCCATATTATATTGATCAAGTGGGTCGTGATACTTTGGAGAATACTAGGCTATTAAGTATTATTTACATTCTGTTTTATGGTTGACGTAGATGTAACGCTCGCGTTAAACGAGTGAGGAGTAGTTTTACGATTGCCGGAAATAACCTATCGCTTTTAAAACGTTTACCCTTACGATTACATTGAACGCAAATAAGGCCAAGATGACGACGACGACGACGAGAGACATAAACCTGGATTTTCAGTTTTATCCCAATGTTAACTTCTTTATTTCACGTCGTTTTACAATGTTGATGATTTGTAATTTCCTGGTCTAATCCGTTTAATACCTCATATTAACCCCCTTTTTTGAAAAATCAACACTTCTATACACAATTTTTTTTTTCTAATTTTGAGATTAGATTTTTGACAAGAAAAATATTGAAAATATACGTATATACATATTCACTTTCTAGTCACAAAAGTCAGCTAGTTGTAAAGTAGTTGTATGTTAACTATAAATTTTCAGATATTGGTAAAAAATATAATAACAAAAATACAGTAAATAAAAAAGTTCTAAGTAATTTTACTAAAATTAAATTGTTCTCACATTAACAGATTAACATTTTTTAATTAAAAGAAATTTCTTTATAAAATGGTGATTTAATTTCTCCACTTGAGAACGCCAAGGTCACCGCCAGATGTCAGGAAAAATTCCAAGAAGGGACTGAAGTGCCATCTAGCGGTGACCTTGGCGTTCGCAGGTGGAGAACAACAACTACATATTAAATCGACTAATAGACTTTTTCGAGATTTTTTTTCTAGTTAAATGTGACTAATCGACTTTTTTTCACAATTTTCAATTGCTTTTCGACTTAAATTTTAAATAGCAGAAATATTTTTTTCTAAACAATATTGTTCACAAAATCATTTTTCTCTTTTGGGGAAAAAACATAACATATTCCCGTTTCTGAAAAATTTTTGTTGAATATTCTCAAACATAAGGAAATAATTTGCATCATTTCTATATTTCTTAAGTACAATTGATGCTTTAATAAAATTTAAAGTTTTTTAAAAATAAATGAAAAAAAAATGTTTATAAATTCTATTTGTCAATTAAAAATTTTAATTGAGAATGAAATTGAAACTTTTAAAATTTTTAGAAAATAAAGGAAAAAATTTTAGTCAAAAAAATGTTTTGTTATATTTATTTACAAATTTCTTTCAAATTTTTCGAAAACATCAATAATTTCTTTTTTAAATAAATATTTAATTATAATTATTTTTCCATAGGGATTAAGATTTTTGAAACATGAAAAATCAAACCTTTTTGAAATTAAACAACTTATAAAAAATTCTTATACAACAAGATTTATTTATTTATTATTTTATTTATTTTTTATGAAAATAATTGAATTATTGCAAAGAAATTTATAAAAAAATTAGTAAGTAATTGAATTTCAGTGAAATTTTTTTTATTTATGAAAATAATTAAATGTTTGCATAGAATTTTATTAAAATTTTTGCAAATAATTGAATTTCAGAGAAGAATTTTAATATTTATAAAAATAATTAAAATTTTGACAAGAATTATCTTAAAATTTTTTTAAATAATTGAATTTCGGAGAAGAATTTTATTATTTATAAAGATAATTGAAATTTTGACGAGAAATTTAAAAAAAAAATTTTAAAATACCTAATTAAAATTTTGCTAAGAATTTTATTACTTTTGAAGATAATTGAATTTTGTAAAGAATTTTATCAGAACTTTTGCAAATGATTAAATTTACAGTATGAATTTTATTATTTATGAAGATAATTAAAATTTTGATGAGAAATTTTAAAAAAATTCTGAAAATAATTGAATTTCTGCGAAGAATTTTATTACTTTTGAAAATAATTGAATTTCTATGATGAATTTTATTATTTATAAAGATAATTAAAATTTTGACAAAAATTTTCTTAAAATTTTTTAAAATAATTGAATTTCGGAGAAGAATTTTATTATTTTTAAAAATAATTTACATTTTAAAGAGAAATTAAAAAAAAAATTTTTAAAATACCTAATTAAAATTTTGCTAAGAATTTTATTACAATTGTATTCCGGATTGTTTAAAATTAAAGTTTGTGTTGTCGAAAAATGTGTATTTAACTAAAAAAATATAGTACCGAGTAAAAAAAAATTGAAATAAAAAATATAGTAAAAAAATATGGAAAAATATTTAAAAATATAAAATATAGTAAAAAAGATACTAAAAATTAGTAGAAAAGTAAAAAATAAATTAAAATAAAAAGTATATTAAAATATTAAGAAACATAAAATATTGTAAAAATTATCTAAAAAATAAGTAGAAGAGTAAAAATAATAATAATTAAAACAAAAAATTTAGATAGAAAAAAAGTACAGTAGAAATATAGTAAATATAGTAAAATAAAAAAAATATATTTCACTGAATAAATATAGAACGGAGTAAAAAATAAATTTAAATAAAAATATAGTAAAAATTATGGTAAAAGTACCTATTAAAAAAATAAAAAATATAGTAAAAATATTAAAAAATATAAAATATTGTAAAAAAGATCCGAAGAAATGAGTAGAAAAGTAAAAAATATAATGAAGAACATTAAAGAAAAAAGAGTAAGAAAAATATAGTAAAAAAATGTATAGTAAAGAAAATTTCTTGAACTTGAAATTGTAGTTGAAATTGTACTTTGAGAGTTGAGAGTAAAAAAAAATTTATTCCTATACAAATTACAGTAAGAAATTGATGCAAATAATTCTGATGAAAAATAGTAATGATGAAAATTAAAGTACAGAAATACAAAGAGAGGGAGAGATATTATTTATCATTCGAATTGGTTATATTAAGAGATGAGAGTTACAAATAATTGACGCTCCACATTGTTGAGTAATGACAGCGCTCAACGAAAGGAATTCGCTGAAATATTCACGATGTCATGGTCGCCGCACGGCTCGTGCGGAGATTTGAGGCGCCAATGAAATGTCTCAAAAACATTTTTTAAATTGCTTTCCTTTCATTAGCAACTATTTATCGATTCATATAAAATATATTACATATTTCTTGTTATTAATGATGATAATATTTCCCTTTTATCGTAGGAGGCATGAAGCCGAAATATATCCATTTTGAATACTAATTTATAATAAATAACGTTCAAAATTCCATTTGATAATTAAAAAAGAAGAAGAAGAAAAAAAACAAAAAGAGACAAATAAATAAAAAGAAGAAGAAGAAAAAAAACAAAAAGAGACAAATAAAGAAAAAGAAGAAGAAGAAAAAAAAATAAAAAGAGACAAATAAAGAAAAAGAATAGAAGAAATATTAAAAATAAAAATTTTTTTTAAATATTAAAAGTAAAATTTTAAATCCCGGTTAATTATATTCGTTGTCGGGTTTATTTAATTTTTTTTTCTCCATTTTTTTTATTTATCAGAAAATTGATAAGATGAATGTTGGTAGATTATTACTGCGGTTTATTTCGCATTTCTTGTCCAGTTGATGTTATATACTCTGTGAGATATTATTTTATCGGTATATTGCCGCTAATAAGAGAATCGCATTAGTTGGATTACCAACATTTTAGATAAATTTGCTCGTATTATCACAGTTCGAGATTTTTTTTCCTTTTGTCTTTCTTCTGATATACGAACTGATAAATGATTTTCGAAAAAAGGAGAATTTTCTTTATTTCGTTAGAACTTTGTTTTCTGAAAAAAAATTATTTTATAATTCGATTTCGTAAAAATAATTTTTAGTTACCAATTGTGAATCAATTTAATTTTGAGTTGGTAGAAATAATTTTTAAGTCAATTGTGAATTAATTAAACTTTGAGTTGGTAAAAATAATTTTTAGTAAATTAATTCATAATGAAAATTTATATAATGACATAATGAAAATTTAAATTTGAATTAAAATTTAATTAAAAATATTTCAAAAATTGAAAAACAAAAATAAAAGAAGAAAAAACGGTGAAAAAGTAATAGAAAAAGTTTGTGGTGAAAAATTGAGGAAATTTGAGGAAATTTGAGGATAATCATCAGATGTATATGAATAAGAGTGGGAGGGGAAAAAGAGAAGAGATGAAAAAAGAATGTGGAGAATTTAATTCCTTGAGGAATTTTTGAAGTAAATGTGGTTAAATTTTTAAAAGAAATGGTTAGGAGGATCACACGAGGTTTGTATATTCATTCACACTGGCTCTAGGCGTGGAAAAGGAAGCAAGGGAAACGAGAAAAGACCGCTTTCATTCATTCATCATACTGGTTCATGGCTCATTCAGAGATTCTTCATCTTCCATTGTTCTTCGGCTTTTACACGAATACCAGCAGTTTCCACCAAAAATCAACTGGAACGAGTTTTGTGTCATTACAACAATTCATTTTTTATATTTTTTTTACTTCTCATCTTTCTACTTTAGGGGATTGATTACGTATTTTCATTTTCACTGTCACATTCATTTTCACTTTCATTTTCACTTTTAATTTCTATTTTATTTTCCCTTTCAGATTGACAGATTTTTATTATTACTTTCACATTCACTTTAATAAGTTTTTATTTTTACATTTATTTTCACTTTCGCTTTGAGTTTGACGGATATTTATTTTCAATTTCATTTTCACTTTTGTTAATTTTTTTTCACTTTCACTTTCATGGATTTTTTAACCATCATCTCAGTTTGACAGATTTTCATTTCATTTTCAACATAACTTTCATTTTCAATAAAAAATTTCTCACATTCACATTCACTCAAAATATTTTCACATTTTTTAAATTCACCCAAAAATTCTCACTGTCACTCAAAAAATTTTCAGTTTTACAAGTACAAAGTTAAAATTTTTTCAAGTAAAAGTGAAACAAAATTCGAGTCAAAGTATAAACATTATTTAAGTGAAAGTGAGAATTTTTTGTGTAAAAATAAAAATATTTGAGTCAAAGTTAAACATTTTTTTTATCGAAATTGGGAATTTTTTTGGGAAAATTAAATTTTTTTGACTGAAGTAAATATTTTTTTAGTAAAAATGAAAATTTTTTAAATGAAGTAAAAAAATTTTTGATTAAAAATAAAAATATTTGAGTCAAAGTGAATGTGGAAATTTTTTAGGGAATGTGAAATATTTTTAATAAGAGCGAAAAAATTTTTGATCAAAATAGAGAAGTTTTTTAAGGAAAATAAAGTTTTTTTTGAGTGAAGTAAATATTTTTTTTGCAGGAAAGCAAGAATTTTTTAGGAAAAGTGAAAATTGTTTGAGAAAAAATAAAAGTATTTGAGTCGAAAGTGAAGTTAAAAATTTTTTAGGAAATGAGAATTTTTTGAGTAAAAATAAAAATATTTGAATGAAAGTGAAAATTCTTTAGGGAATGCGAAATCTTTTTAATCAATGCGAAAATTTTTTGATAAAAATTGAGAATTTTCTTAGAAGAAAATAGAATTTTTTTTTTGACTGAAGTCAATAATTTTTTAGTTAAAGTGAGAATTATTTGAATGAAAGTAAAAATTTGTTGAGTGCAAGTACAAATTTTTTAGTGAATGTGAAAGATTTTTAATGAAAGCGAGAAGTTTTTGATCAAAATTGAGAATTTTTTTTGAGAAAAATAAAGTGTTGGAAGTAAAGTCAATATTTTTTTTTTAGTAAAAGTGGGAATTTTTTGATTGAAAGTAAAATTTTTTTTAATGAATGTGAAAATTTTTTGGGGAAAGTGAAATTTGTTGAGAATAAGTGTTAGTGAAAGAGAGAGCGAAAAAAATAATTTCAATAACGTGAATGATATAAGCGTGAATTTTTTATAAAAAAAAATCGCGAATGAAATAAAAATAATAAAATTGTGCAACAAAGTCAATCTTTTTGAAAGAAATGATAGAAAAATAGTAAAATAGAATGAAAAAAAATAAAGCAAATCAAAAAGGAAAGGGACAGAAAAAATAAAAAAAATTGTGAGAATTGAATCAAGAAAATAATTTGCGTGGGTAGTGGTGTCAAAGTTCGTTTGTTCTCGGAAGAGGACGGTTAGGAATGCAGGATACAATGTAAGATGTAAGCCCATGGATGGGCCCTCATATCTCTTGTGGAACCACCATTAGGAGTCGTTGGGGGCAGAGTTGTGTATTATACGCACACATTTGTGTTGGGTGCGTCCGCATATCTACGATTCGCGATTTCTCGCCGAGTGAATAAGAGAAAGAGAAAAAGAGAGAGAGAGGGGGGGGATTTCTTGCTTTTGATGTTTCACCGCCGTTTGCGGGGGGACAGATATTATCATCGTCTTAGAAGACCTATCGTTTCCCATTGCATATATCCGCGCGCGCTGGGTCCTACTATTCTTATAAATACACTCCCAACGTTTATATATAAGTGTATTGCTCTTTGTACACCTATATAAGAAAGAGGACCAATGTGGAGAGAACATGTGACCACTTTTGCATTTCGTTTTGAATATACATCCCTTTTCGAATCCCTTTCGACCGCTTCCCGATGACAAATCTATTCCTACGTATATGCCTGCATGTACCGGAATATAGTATAATTTAAAAGAGAGACGACGTGTACAACACTATCGGATATGTGGCTCTTAACCTTCTCCAGTGAAAACCCCTCTTTTTTCCTTTTTTCTTTTTTTTCTTTTTTATTTTTGACTTATTCTATCTCATGTGGGTAATTTATGGGGTCCCAACTCTGGTTTACTCTAATACGATTTTGTAGATTTTCTCAAGAAAATTTACTATATTTTCACTTTCACAATCATTCTCACTTTCACTTTCACTATCATTTTCACAGATTTCTATTTTAATTTTCACTATCACTTTCACAAATTTGTATTTTCACTTTCATTTTCACTATCACTTTGACAGATTTTTATTTTCACATTCATTTTCACTATCACTTTGACAGATTTTTATTTTCGCTTTCATTTCCACTATCACTTTGACAGATTTTTATTTTCACTTTCATTTTCACTATCACTTTTACAATTTTTTATTTTCTCTTTCACTTTGATAGAAATCGAAAATATAGATCTATGAAAGTAAAAATTTCAAAGTGAAAATGAAAGTGAAGTAAAAATGAAATTATGTAATGAATGATTAAGTAATTTCATTTTTACTTCCCTTTCATTCTTACTTTCATTTTCACTATAACTCTGCGGAGAATTTTTTTTATTAGGTACTTTTATTTACATTCTTTAAGGAATTTTCATTTTTACATTGATGATTTTCTTTAGACTCATTTCCTTTTTGAAGATAAAAATAAAATTTAATTGAAAGTGAAGATTTATCACGCGGTGAAAGTTAAACGTACATAAAAATTTATACGTTAAAGTAAAAATGAAAGCGAAAGTGAAATAAAAATTCTGTTCATGAAAAACAAAAAGTGAACATGAAAATGAAATTTTGTCAAGGTATAAAGTGAAAATGAAAATAAATATCTATCAAAGTGAAAGCAGATGTGAAAATAAAAAAAATTGAAAGTAAATGCAAAAATTGAAAGTGAAAATGAATGTTAAAATAAAATTATATAATCAATTCCATTGGGATGCGTTCATTTAATTTTCACATTCATTAAAAAAATTTTCTCTTCTATATTAAAAAAACCCCAAACTTTATTAAAAAATTTTGACTTTACTTACAATTTCTTACTTTCTTTTTCACTTAACAAATTGTCACTTTCACTCAATAAATTTTACGTTCATTAAAAAAATTTCCACTTTCACTAAAAAAAATATTTAATTTAGTGAAATAAATTTTTATTTACCCCAAGAAAATTCTTAATTTCGATCAAAAATTTTTGCTTTTATTAAAAAAATTTCACATTCCTAAAGAAATATTCACTTTCACTTTAACATAAATAATTTAATTTTTACTAAAAGAATTCTCACTTTCCCTACAAAATTCTTACTTTCACTTTCATTTGAAAAATATTCACATTCACATTTACTCAAAAAAAATTTTACTTTTATTAAAAAAATTTCCACTTTTACTAATAAAAAAATCTTGACCTCACACAAAAATTTTTATTTTTTTCAAAAAAAATTCTGAATTTTGATCAAAAAAGTTTTCGCTTTTATTAAAAAAATTTCACATTCTCTAAAAAATTTTCACTTTCACTTGGACTTAAATATTTTTATTTTTACTCAACAAATTTTTACTTTCATTCAAAAAATTCCCACTTTCACTAAAATATTATTGACTTCAGTTAAATAATTTTATTTTCCCCAAGAAAATTCTCAATTTTGATGAAAAAATTTTTTGATGAAAAAATTTTCGCTTTTATTAACAAAATTTCACATTCCCTAAAAATATTCACTTTGACTTAAATAATTTTATTTTTAATTAAAAAATTCTAACTTTCCTTAAAAATTCTTACTTTCATTTTCATTCAACAAATTTTCACATTCACTCAAAAAAATTTTTACTTTCTTTAAAAAAGTCCTCACTTTCTTAAAAAGAAATATTGATTTCACTCAAAAAAATTTATTTTCCCTAAAACTTCTCAATGACGATGAAAAATTGTTGGCTTTTATTAAAAGAATTTCACATTCCCTAAGAAATTTTCACTTTCACTTTGACTCTTCAAATATTTTTATTTTAACTCAAGGAATTTTTTTATTTTCATTAAAAAAATTCTCACTTTCACATTAAAAAAGTTTAATTTCACTCAAAAAAATTTATTTCCCCTAAAAAATTCTCAATTCTGATCGAAGAGTCTTCACTTTCATTTAAATAATATTCATTTTGACACAAATTATTTTCACTTTTACTTTAAAAAATTTCAATTTTGAAGTGAAAGTGAACTTTTTTTTGAGTGACAGTGAAATTAAAAGTGAAAATATTCACTCAAATATTTTTATTTTTACACAAAAAATTTTTTGCTTTCATTAAAAAAATTCTCCTATTTTATTGAGAACTAAAACGTGAAAAAAGTAAAACTGAGACTGAGTGTAAATGAAGAAAAATTAATTTTAGTTCTGTCAAAAGTAAAATTAAGTAAAAATTAGTTAATTTTAGTTTTTTTCATGAAAGTTAGACTATAAGTGAAAAAAAAATTATTTTTAGTTTTGTTGAAAGCAAGAGTGTATGTGAAAAAAAAATTAATTTTATATCTCACAATAGTGAATATAAGACTGAAATATGGGACTGAGTAAAATACAATTTAGAAACAATTCCTTCAAATAGAGTCGAAAAAGTAGTTCCAACCCATTCTGTTTCACCGCTCTCCGAACTTTTCGTAAAAAAAAATTCCAAAAACTTGATTAAAGTGATAAAATCGAAACATTAAAAAAAATATTACCCCAATAAAGAAAAAATCCCAAAAGTTAAAAAAAACAAACGAAAATTCACAATATTAGGTAATTTTTCGTGTACGCCCCCCTTTTGTTAAAAAAAACCTCTCGAATGTAGAAAAAAATAATTCCATAATCGTCCGCGAATAAAATGCATATACAATTTTCGATGATAATAACAATTATTGGGGATATCGATTTTACATATCATAATGTGAAGGAAGAGGAGGAGGAAAAAAAATTTCTACAAGCGCTTGTAATATGAAACATGAGGGAAATTAAAAGAATGCACTTTCCGGTGGAGGATTGTGATTTTAGTGAGGATGTTTTTTGTTTCTTGTATGTATATATATGTATGCGTTGGGGCGCGATGATTATGGATGAGAAGGAGATGAAGGCCCTATTGTGAGGCAGGCTTTAAAGCCTCGGGCAAAATAGTCAGTGGATGAGAGAAAAAGAGAGAAAAAGAGAGAGAAAGAGAGAAAGAGTTCGTTTCGCATAATGGGACTCCATATAGGATGAATTTTAAAGATTGTGGATGAAGCCGCACCTTGGCCGCGTATATGTGGTGCGTTATATGCTCCGCCCGCAAACACAAGCGCGACTTTAAAGTTTATTATGACCACCGCATTTGCAATTTCAAACTCTTTCTCTCCTACACGACAACGTCTATCTACTCCAATCTCTTTATAATCTATTGGTAAAAGTAATAATACGAAACAATGTTATTTCACTAGAAAATACGCTATATTGCCTCATTTCCGCGTGCTAGTTTTGTAAAACGAGTTTTCACTTGTAATTTTCAGTGGAAAGTGTCGTTTTTAGTCGGACTGATTTTTTTTTAAACTTGGAAAAAAATTATGATTGTATTCAACTTCGAAAGTTTCGTTTTTCATTAATTTTTCTATTGTAATTATCACTGTAGTCATAATTGTGAATATTATTATATACTTATTACGAGATTTCACTATATTCAGTAGAAATAACCTTATTTAGTCAGACAATTTTCCCCTAAACCACAAACAAAAATTTTCACTCATGCATTTCTATAAAAAAATATCCGACAATTAATTTTCTATATTAACTATAAATAGAGAGATAATTATAAAAACATAATTACTTTCTTCTAATTTTAACTATTTTTGCAGTAGAAATGCCCGTATTTAGTCAGACGAACTTCCTCCAAAAAGACACATTTTTTGTCACTGTTGTATTACATTCGAAACATTTCCATTTTAGTTACATAGTTAGTGATTATATTTGTAATTATTTATTATACGATTTTCAAGAATTTCCCCAGTAGATATTACTGTTTTTAGTCAGACAATTGCAATTGTAACTTAAAATTACAATTATAATTTTATAATTACTTATTACAAGTTTGCACAAATTTCACAGTAGAAATTACCGTCTTTGGACAAACGATTTTTCACCCCAAAAGTAAAAAATTTAATTAGTAAAAATATCCGTCTTTGGTTAGACTATTTTACCCCCAAAAGTACAAATTTTTTAAGTAGAAATATCCGTAATTGGTAAGACGATTTTTTACCCAAACTTTTCCAAACACAAAAATTTTTTTAATAGAAATAACCGTTATTGGTCAAAATGTTTTTTCTCAAACACAAAAATTTTTTCAGTAGAAATAACCGCGTTATTGGTCAGACTGTTTTTCCCCAAAGACGAAAAAATTGGTCAGACTGTTTTTCCCCAAAGACGAAAAAGTTTCTCAGTAGAAATTACTGTTTTTAGTCAGACAATTGCAATTATAATTTAAAATTACAATTATAACTATTATAATTACTTATTACAAGTTTGTACAAATTTGACAGTAGAAACTACCGTCTTTGGACTGACGATTTTTCACCCAAAAGTACAAAATTTAATTAGTAGAAATATCCGTCTTTGGTCAGACGATTTTTTTTACACAAATTTACAAATTTTATATATAAGTAGAAATAATCGTAATTAGTCAGACAATTTTTTACCCAAACACGATAAATTATCTCAGTTGAAATAACTGTCATTATTCAGACGAATTTTCCCACCAACACGACAAATTTTTCCAGTGAAAACAACTGTCTTTAGTTTTTTAGTAAGACAATTTCCTCCCCTAAGATCAAAAAAATTTGCAGTAGAAATTACCCTACTTAGTCAGACAGTCCATTTTTGTCAATTTTTTTTTATTGACGAGTTCCCACATTATTTTTAAGTAGAAACTACCGTTTTTAGTCAGACGATTTTCCCGCCAAAAGTCTAAAAAATATTTTTAGTAGAAATATTAGTATTTAATCAGACAAATTCAATTATAATTATACAATAACTTATTATTAGTTTTTTAATTTTTTAAGTAGAAATTACCATTGTTAGTCAGACGTTTTTTATTTTTTCCCAAAAATTCACAAAAAAATATTTGCAGTAGAAATATCAATTTTTAGTGAGAGAAATTCAATTATAATTCTATAATAACTTATTACCAGTTTTCACAATTTTTTAAGTAGAAATTACTTTTTTTAGTCAGACGTTTATTCCCCAAATTTCAAAAAAATATTTGAAGTAGAAATATTAGTTTTTAGTCAGACATATTCAATTACTATTAAATAATAACTTATTATTAGTTTATATATTTTTTAGTAGAAATATTAGTTTTTAGTCACAAAAATTTATTCATAATTTTATAATAACTTATTACGAGTTCCCAAATTCTTTTCGAGTGAAAGCTACCGTTTTTAGTCAGACGTTTTTCCCCTAAAATTACAAAGAAAATATTTGTAGTAGAAATATCAGTTTTTAGTCATACAAATTCAATTATAACTATATAATAACTTATAACTAGTTTTTATATTTTTTTAGTAGAAATATCCGTGTTTAGTCAGACGTTATTTTTATTTTTTCACAAAAGTTCCAAAAAAATATTTGTAGTAGAAATATCAGTTTTTAGTCATGGAAGTTCAATCATATAATTATATAATAACTTATTACTAATTTTTCCATTTTTTTTTAGTAGAAATTACCATTTTTAGTCAGACGTTTTTTTTTATTTTTTCCCAAAAATAAAAAAAAATTATTTGCAGTAGAAATATTAATTTTTAGTCCGAGAAATTCAATTATAATTATATAATAACTTATTACCAGTTTATACATTTTTTAGTAAAAATTACCTTTTTTAGTCAGACCTTTTTTCCCCAAACTTCAAAAAAAAATATTTGAAGTAGAAATATTTGTTTTTAGTCAGAAAATTTTAATTATAATTATATAATAACTTATGACAAGTTTTCACAATTTTTTCAGTAGAAATTACCGTTTTTAGCCTGACGTTTTTCCCCCTAAAATTCCAAAAATTATTTGCAGTAGAAATATCATTTTTTAGTCAGACATATTCAATTACTACTAAATAATAACTTTTTACTAGTTTCTATATTTTTTAGTAGAAATATTAGTATTCCAGTCAGACAAATTTATTCATAAGTTTATAATAACTTATTACGAGTTCCCAACTTCTTTTTGAGTGGAAACTACCGATTTTAGTCAGACGTTTTTCCCCTAAAACAAAAAAAATATTTGTAGTAGAAATATCAGTTTTTAGTCAGACAAATTCAATTATAACTATATAATAACTTATTACTAGTTTTTATATTTTTTTTGAGTAGAAATTACCCTTTTTAGTCAGACATTCCCCTCTATAATTCCAAAAAATATTTTTAGTAGAATTATCAGTTTTTAGTCAGACAAATTTAATTATAATTATGTAACAACATATTGCGAGCTTTCAACTATTTTTAATTATTTTTAAGTAGAAATTACCGTTTTTAGTCAGACGTTTTCCCCTAAAATTCTATAAAAATATTTTTAGTAGAAATATCAGTTTTTCGTCGGACAAATTAAATTATAATTATATAATATTTCCTTACTAGTTTTTCTATTTTTAGTAGAAATTACCGTTTTTAGTCAGACATGCCCCTGAATAATTCCAAAAAATATTTTTAGTAAAAATATCAGTTTTTAGTCAGACAAATTTAATTATAATTATATAACAACATATTGCGAGCTTTCAACTGTTTTTAATTATTTTTAAGTAGAAATTTCCGTTTTTACTCAGACGTTTTTCCCCTAAAATTCTATAAAAATATTTGCAGTAGAAATATCAGTTTTTAGTCAGACATATTCAATTATAATTATATATAATAACTTATTACAAGTTTTCACAATTTTTTCAGTAGAAATTACTACTTTTTAGTCAGACAATTATAATTAGAATAATATAATTACTTATTACTATACATTCTCCCCAATTTTTATAGTAGAATTTTTCTTTCTTATAGTCAGTTAAATTATCCCCTTGAAAAAAAGAATTGTTTTAGTAGAAATGTCTATTTTTAGTCAGACAGTTTTTACCTCAAACATAACTTTTTTTTAGTTTAAAAATTTTTAGACAGAAAAAATTCTTTTCTTTGTAACAAAAAGGACTTTTTACAAAAACACTTTTTAGAAAAATAAAAAAAAGCAGAAATTTCTTTTTTAGCAGAAAGTCTCTTTTTTCTTATTTTTTAAGACCTTTAAAAAATAAGAAAAAAGAGACTTTCTGCTTTTTAGAAAGAAAATAGTTTTTTTCCTTTAAAAAATAAACTTTTTAAGACCATTAAAAAAAGGAAAAAGATATACTTTCTGCTATTAGATTACTTCCGAACTAAAATACTATATATATAGATCTTGCTTGCGAATCGAATAAACATAGAGGAATTAGCTGTAAATTTATTACACACTGATAATATATATCTTTATGCAGGATAATTTCTATAATTAGGAATGAAATATATAATTGTAATTTGAAAATTTAAAAAAAAAATTGCCTCAGTAGCGAGAGATAAAGTTTCTTCGTTACAAATGATGAATCGCTTAGGATAAGATCTTCGCATTGCAAGTTCTCTGTCAGCTTCTGGATTTTCAACGCATTGGTATCGCGCTATCGTGCCCCATTAGTTATACATGTTTTCACCATCCGATCAAAACGGGTATATTAACACCTGAAACACTTGCTGTACATAAAGTTCTCCATATATACATACATTTTCCATAATTGAAAAGGAGATATAATGATTTTTCTAGCCGCATTAATTGCTCGACTCTTCTTTTATTCACTTTTAACGAATAAAATATAAAATTATAAATTCGACCTTGTCATGTTTAATAATCCACGTGACTAAAAAATTGTTTTCTAATTATTAATTAGAGCCATTCGTTTAGTACTGAAGAAGAGAATTTACCTTGAGATTTACTTTAGGATTTATTTATTTACTTCAGGATTTACTTAATTAATTTAGAATTCATTTATTTATTTTTGGATTTTCTCTCAAGTTTATAGAGAAAAAAATATTTTTAAGGATATTAAATTGAGACAAAAAACGAATCAAAATGTTGCGAAGCAAAACTTTTGATTCGTTTTTTGTATCAATTTGATATCCTCACAAAAACTGTGATAATTAAATTACCAATGAAATTATCAGTAATTATTAATAATTACTAATAACTATAGTAATTATAGTAATTATAAAATTATAATTATAGTATAATTACTAATTACAACAGTAATTATAGTAATTATTAGTTATTCTAATAGTTACTATAAGTTATCAGTAAATTATTAGTAAATATTAGTAAATATTGATAATTGAAAATAATAATATTCAAATATTTTCAATTTTAAAATTAATTTATCGAAAATCTTCGAATTATTGAAAAGAATTTTATTAAAAAGTTTAATAATAATAGAATTCCATCGAAGAATTTTATTATTTAGTAAAATAATTATAATTCTAGTAGAGAATTTTGTTAAAATTTTTGAAAATAATTTAATTCTTATTGAAGAATTTCTTTGATTTTTTTTAAATGATGGAATTTCTTTAATAATTTTAATTAAAAATTTTTATTTTCTTTCGTGAAATTATTTTGAATGTAATTGAATTTTTGCAAAGAATTTTACTATTTATAAATAAAATTGAATTGTTTAGAAGGATTTTAAAGATTTTTAGAAAATAATTGAATTCTATTGAAACTTTTTATAAGGATTAAAAAAAATAAATGACAATAATTGAATTCATCCGTGAAATTATTTTCAATATAATTGAATGTTTGCAAAGAATTTTACTATGTATAAATAAAATTGAATTTTTTTGAAGGATTTTTAAAATTTTTAGAAAATATAATTGAATTCTATTGAAATTTTTTATAACGAATTAAGAAAAAAAATTTAATTCTTTCGTGAAATTGTTTTAAATATAATTGAATTTTTGCAAAGAATTTTACTATTTATAAATATAATTGAATTTTTTTAAAGGATTTATTTAAGGTTAAGAAAATAATTGAATTTTTTTGGAAAATATTTTAAAAAATTTAAAAAAATTTAATTCTGTCTTAAAATGTTATTAAAATTGTATAAGAAAGTAATTAAACTTTTGCAAAAAATTTTACTATATTTATAAATAAAATTGAATTGTTTCGAAGGATTTTGAAAATTTTTAGAAAATAATTGAAGTTTTTTGAAATTTTTTTATAACGAATTAAGAAATAAATAATTGAAAATAATTGAATTATTTCGTGAAATTTTTTCCAATAAAATTGAATTTTCGCAAAGAATTTTACTATTTATTTATAAAATTAAATTTTTTTTGAAAAATTTATTGAAAGTTTAAAAAATAATTGAATTTTTTTAGAAAATATTATTAAAAATTAAAAAAAATTTAATTCTGTCACGATATGTTATTAAAATTGTACTAGAAATAATTGAATTTTTGCAAACAATTTTACTATATTTCTAAATGAAATTGAAGTGTTTCGAAGGATTTATAAAAATTTTTTAAAATTGTATTCTATTAAAATTTTTTTATAACGAATTAAGAAAAAAATAATTGAAAATAATTGGATTCTTTCGTGACATATTTTTCAATACAATTGAATTTTTTCAAAGGGTTTTTTTAAAGTTTAAGAAATAATTGAATTTTTACTAAGAAATTTTTTTATAAATAAAATTGAATTGTTTCAGAGGTTTTATTAAAATTTTAGAAAAAAATTAAATTCTTTCGTGAAATGTTATTATTTATGAAAATAATTGATTTCTTGTGAAGAAATGTTATTAAAATTTTTGAAATTAATAAACAAAAATAATTACATAGTAAATTAGTTAATAATCAAATTTTTTAAACTTTGAATAAAAAATTAATCAAAAATTCATATTTGAAAATAAAAAATTTTGTATTTTGCATAATACTTAATAATAATAAAAAATGGATTATCACGCTAGTAAAATTTACTTCGAAATTATTAAAAGTTACAAAAAACGCTTTACCAGAAATGTTTTACTATGATAGTAGTAAAAATTTACTTTTTATTTCTCTCCGTGTTCTAGTAATTATAATTAAATATTAGTATAATAATGAGTAATTAATAGTAATTATATAATTATAAATTATAATTCCAAAGAAATTAACTAAAATAAAATCGTTTTCAGTGTCTTCTTAAAATTGTTCATATTTTTAAGTGAAAAAATATAATTATTATATTTTTGAATGAAAAATTTTCCTCTTATAAACAATAAAATTTTTGTTTAACAAGAAATAGAAGAGTCTTTGTATTTTCAAAAAAGTTAGTTTTTTACGAACAAAATAATTAATTTATAAAAAAAAATTCTCTTTTTTTTAATAAAATCTTTTTCATCAAAACAAAAAAAAATTCTTTTTCATCTAAATTAAAATTTTTTAAAACAACTTCATCATGATTTTGAATTACAAGAAAGTGAAACATCTCTAAAGAGTCAGAGGGAAAAAAAATAAGTTGAAATTAAAAAACCGAGGAAGAAGATATATCGACTTTTCACTTTTCGGCTGCATACCTGCGAGCCACGAGCCACTGATGTGATGAGGGTGCCCCCCTCTTTTCTCACATTCCCCTCCCCCCCCCTCTCTCTCTCTTTGTGAAAGTGCGTCTATTTTCAGGGTGGCTTTCGAATAATTCATCGTGTGTCAAAAGAAAAGAAAAAAAAATTCATAACTTTGTTCTATTTTGATGAGTTTTTTGTCGCTTTTCAAGGTTTTTATCTTAAAATCAAAAAAGAAAGGAAAGAAAAGAAAAATCCCCGCGGGGCCTTACCTGACGTTTCACCAGAAGGCCCCAAAGAGTCGTTAATCGTCTCTCGTTATCTCACCATTTTCTTCTATACACTTTCAAATGCTTTGGCGCATCGCACGCAGAAGGGGGATTTTGCTTATGACAATATTTGTCACGACTCGTATATTAATATTTGCCATCGCATCTTTCAAGAAACATTTTTTTATCTTAAAGAGAAACAGTCGAGAGAAAATATATATAGAGAATACAGAAAAAAAGTGATGGTGTCAAAATGAAAAATTCAGAGGCAAAGAATATTTTTTTTTTTGAACTAAATCAAAAATATAAACCTAAAACAAAAGTAAAACAAATTAAAACAAAATAAATGTAAGTACAATGAAACTGAAACAAAATAACAGTAAAACAAAATAAAATTGAAACAAAGGAAATAAATATTTATAAACAAAAAAATATTTACGAATAAGTAAATATTAACAACCAAAAAAATATTTACGAATAAGTAAATATTTATAATCAAAAAAATATTTATGAAGAACTAAATATTTATAAGCAAAATAATATTTACGAAGGACTAAATATTTATAAGTAAAAAAATATTCCCGAAGAACTAAATAATTAGAAATAAATATTTTTGAACAAATATTTTTTAATAATAATCGACATATAAAAATTTATTAATTTGTTAGCTTCTTTAGAAGTTAAAATTCTTGAATAATATTATTCAAAAATTTTCATTTAATTTTCATTTTTAATTTATATTTAAATACAATAAGTGTTTAAATATTTATTTTGCAAAAATGATTAAAATTTGAAAGATTTAATTTCGAAATTCTGAAAAAAATTAGGTTTTTGAAAAATAATAATTGAAATTTTTTAAAGATATTATTCACAAAAATAATTTTAAAAAATTGAAACAATTGGAAATTTTGTAAAATTTTATATTTTAAAGAATTTTATTTTTTCATATTTAAAAATTATCTATAAATATTATTATAGATTATTTTATTATAATGTATTTTATTTGAAAATACATTATTTTATGAATTTACAAAAATTATTCTATTTAAATAATTCAATTTATTGATTTAAAAAAAATTAGATTTAAAGTTTTAGAAAATAATTTAATATTTAAAGCGTTATAAAACATAAATTTTAGGAGTTAATTAAATTAAAAAAATTTTTTAAATAAATTCTTTGAAAATGTAGGTAAGAAAACAAAAAAATATTAAAATATTTAAATTTTTATTTAAAAAAATTATTAATAATTACATTATTTTTCTTTAAAAATTCTTAAAGTTTTTTTTAATAATTTTATTTAAAAATTCTAAAAAAAATAATTGAATTTTGAAAGAATTACAGTTGCAATTTTTAGAAATAATTAAATTTCATTAAGGTTTATTGAAATTATTTGAAATTTTAATTCCTGTGGAAAAATAAATAAGAATAAGTTTATAATTATTTTCTTAAACAAAAAGTATGGAATAATTTAATTTAGTAATTGAGGAAAAAATTTGTTTCTTGAAAAAATGTAATTAAAATTTTTTAAAACTAATTGTATTTCTGAAAATAATTTTAAAAAATTGAAACATAAACTTACATAAGCATATACAAGTTTTTTTATTTTCTTATAAAATTTTATTTCGTCACTGAAACATATTTTATTTCGATAAGTTTCAAAAAAAGAGTCGCTATTGAAATCTAAAAATTTTCAAACTAAACCAAACAATGCAATTACAAGACAGTCTAGCTGTAATGCTATTAATTATTCGATTGTGAAATCGTACCGGGTGTACTTTCTTATATTATTTATGTGAAATAATGTGAAAATCTCCCTTGTTCTCTGTGGCTAAAAGAAAAAAGCGTCTTGTTACTAAAACCCGGAGCGCGGTATTATGTATATTCTGTTATGCAATCATAGAAAACTATTTTACTGGATTTTGCGTCTCTTTGTTTATACTATTTGCAATTCCTTCGCATTTTCTGAAAATATTGCGCACTATTGTATATGACAAATGCGTTTCGTTGAATAAATTTATGAATAGTCAAATATAAATCATCATGTATGGAAGAAATATATATTACAAATGTAGAGGGTCTGATATACTATCGAATTTTAATTAGTAAAAAATTAAAAATCCTGGAAGAAATTAAGTTTTATCGAAAATTTTTTATAAAAATTTTTAGAACCATTGAATTATTTTTAAAACAATTTTAATAAAATTTACCAATTCTTCATTAGAGAGTGATTCATCATATATTTTAAACTTCGTTTATATATTTTTTTTTTAAATAAATTTAGACAATTGCGAGTTATATTTTTAGAAAGATCTACAAATGAAGAACAAAAGAAGAAATTGATTTTAAACATTAAAAAATTAAAAAACCAGAAACTAATCAAAATTTTTAACTAAATAATGAAAATAATTAAAAATTGTGTTTCTCTTTTTTCTTCACACAAATCTTTCGCACTTTAAGGTGTGTCGCCTTGGAAAATAGAGAAGTGATTTTTCGATAACGAGATGAGTTTCTATACATATATATGTATTTGTTCTGGTAATATTCCTCAATGTTGACGGATCTTCTGTTTGCCGAGCTTTGTTTCCGTTCAGTTTCCGTTTCCTGCGCTATCGCTGTCCCTGTAAACATGGCGGCACCTCTGATCGTATGGCTCTTCGAAAATTTTATGAAACAGAGAATGTGTCACCTGAGTAACACGAAATTATATGAGACACGTCACTAACTCTTATATTTTTATCACCAAACACGAAATTGAGTCATAAAATTCTTGACCGATTTTGGAAATTTTCTAATTTTATTATACGCGTCTAATATAAATTTGAAGAAATTAAAAAATTAAAGAAATTAATAACAAAAGTTTCAATTTGGTCGAGATTTTTTTTTGCGAAAAATTTTTTAAAATTTTGATACAAATTTGTTACTTGGTACCGCACTTTTGCAACTTTTTTAACAATTTTATTCTTGAGGGACCAATTTGGAACCGTTGGTACCATTTTGAAAGTTTTGGTACCAATTTGAAACCGTTTGTACCATTTTGATACTTTTAGTACCAATTTGATGCTTTTGGAACCAATTTGATATTTTTGGTACCAATTTGAAATCATTGGTACCATTAAAATACTTTTCGTATCAATTTGAGGCTTTTGGTACCAATTTGATGCTTTTAGTACCAATTTGATACTTGTCGTACCAATTTGAAACCGTTGGTACCATTTTGATACTATTAGTACCAATTTGATGCTTTTGGAACCAATTTGATATTTTTGGTACCAATTTGAAATCATTGGTACCATTAAAATACTTTTCGTATCAATTTGAGGCTTTTGGTACCAATTTGATACTTGTCGTACCAATTTGAAACCGTTGGCACCATTTTGATCGTTTTGGTACCAATTTGAAACCGTTTGTACCATTTTGATACTTTTAGTACCAATTTGATGCTTTTGGAACCAATTTGATATTTTTGGTACCAATTTAAAATCATTGGTACCATTAAAATACTTTTCGTATCAATTTGAGGCTTTTGGTACCAATTTGATGCTTTTGGTACCAATTTGATACTTGTCGTACCAATTTGAAACCGTTGGTACCATTTTGATACTTTTAGTACCACTTTGATTCTTTTGGAACCAATTTGACATTTTTGTTACCAATTTGAAATCATTGGTACCATTAAAATACTTTTCGTATCCATTTGAGGCTTTTAGTACCAATTTGATGTTTTTGGTACCAATTTGATACTTGTCGTATCAATTTGAAACCGTTGGTACCATTTTTATACTTTTCGTACGAATTTGATACTTTTGGAAACAATTTGATATTTTTGGTATCACTTTGAAACCATTGGTACCATTTTAATACTTTTCGTATCAATTTGATGCTCTTGGTATCAATTTTATACTTTTTGTACCAATTTTGTACTTTTTGTACCAATTTGATACTTGTGGTACCAATTTGAAATTTCTAGTATCACTATGAAACCTTTATTACCACATTGATACATTTCCGATAACAATTCTTTTTTAACTCTTGTTATCAATTTTATCATCTTGGTACCAATTTGGTACCGACTATTGGTACCAAAAATATTGGCACCAAAAAATTCAATTAATCAGCTTGATTTTTTATTCTAAGTTAATAAAAAATTTGTTTCAGTCGAGTAAGTGGCAAAATTATATGTCTGCGGGTACGATGATTCCACTTTCTTGAAATTAAATACCTACATATATACTATATACTCTACTGTAGTGGGTGTAAAATCGTTCTCTTTTCACTTAAATGCATGAAATTAATATTTTTAAATGTTTCTCTTTGGCGAGACAAATACTTTTTGATGTACATTTTGCGGTTTTGTCCCTCCATTTTGTTTCCAAGAATATTGTGCGGCGTGGAAGCCACAATTCATAGTATATGCGCTAGAAACGTGTGTGATAAACAGGACCACCATCGTCTTCCAATTCGACACGATCGTCCATTCATTCTCACATATATCTCCTTCCAAGAAGTTTCCAAGAAGCTCTCGTTTAAATTTCTTCGTCTTTGAAATTTATTTCCCACCTCAAAAAAAAAGAAGAAGCACGATTTTGCCCAAATACCATAAAAATGTATAATATTTAGGCAAAATATTTGCGATTCTTTTTGTTCGAAAATTCGAAATTTCTTTGTTAGTTTTTAATTTTTAATTTAGCACAAATTCGGGCAGATCTATCGGAGCTGCATGATTTGTCGTTTATATTTTATAGAATTAAAATTTTTTTTATTTAAAAATTTTTTTAAAATAAAACACACTTTATTTATAGACAATTCTAACGAAAATTTTTATAATTATATATCAAGAAATTAATTTAAATATTCGACAAAAAATTATTTTTAATGCAATTTTTTATGAGGAATTCAATGGTCAAAAAATATTTTGACCATTTTAGAATTTTTATTTTATTTTTGAAAATTGGTATAGATTTTAAAATCCTTGAGTAATTTTGTAGAATATGTAGAATTTCAAATCATAATTTTATCATATTTTTTAATATTAATTTTTGTTTTTATTTATAAAAATGATCTGAAATTAGTGAAAAAAAAACAAATGAATTTTTTTTTATAAAAAATTGAATAATAATTGTATTTTTTAGCATCTTTAGCCTAAAATAAAAAAAAAATTATTTAAAAAAAAATGCTTCAATGAAAATCAATTTTTTCATTTAGAAATTTTTTATGGATTTGCGAATTGATGCCAAAAATGTGTATCAAATCAAAAATTGAGCCAAATTTTTGGTATCAATTCGATCAACTATCAAGTTAATATACACTATAAAAAAAAGGTTCTAAATTAGAGCTGATTTCGGTACTAAAATAGAACCAAATAATGATTTAGTACCAATTTTGGTACTGAATTAGTACCTTTCTTTTTATAGTGTATACCAAATTGAAAGAAAATTTAACTTTCCTTGTAAGGAAACTGTGAACTCGAAGTACCAAGTCGCAATGAATTAACACCAAAAAATATGGATCAAATCACTAATTGATTCACATCTTTGGTACCAACTCGATCAGATTTGGTAGCAGTTTGATACCTTTAGGACAGAACAGAAAAAAATTTCTCTAAATTACTCGGAAATTAGTGAATAATTTTCTTTTCACAAAAGGATGAATGATCTCGTTCAGATTTTGATTCCTTCCTGATATATTGGACTGAAAAAAAACTTTCTCTCTAGTTAAAGTGCCAGCAGAGAGAGAAAAAGAAGAAAGCGCGACGGAAGCAGAGCGAAGTTATCCAGACGAGAGAGTCGTATACGCGCCGAGGGCAAATCACGAAGATGTGCCTTAAACGCTATGAAGCTTCTCGTGATTCCCATACGATTCTCTCTCTCTCTCCCTTTTTGGTTCATTATACGAAATATTGTGGTCACGTCTCGCACAGTGTAACGTTTGGCGGGGGTGGTGGTGGTCGAAGGCGTAGGTCTTTCTTGCAATGGCGGATTCTTCCACTATTGGTTGCGCAACCCACGCGCAGTTATTCTTCGTCATCTCCATTTCGACCAACCACCTCTTTTCTTCATCTACAATTCTTCCTCACTATCATCATCATTATCATCATCATCATCATCATCATCATCATCATCATTGTGCTTCTTCTCATAATCCCCATTTCTCTCTCTCTCTCTCTCTCTTCGCCTCTAGAATTTTCTTCCTTTTCTTTTACAGAATTTCCATACTTATTCGATTTCTGAAATATTTTTCAACCCCAAAAGCCCACTTTTGGTCAGTTCGTAAAAAAAGGAGCGAAATTCGGTTTTGAATTCCTACTCTCATCTTTATGTATAGAGGAGGTGATCATCCGTTGATCGTGCATCCAATCCGCGAAGTAGGAGATCTTTAAAGGCGGAGTTTAAAATCCTGACGATGGCTCGCGGAGAGAATCTCTTGAATGTTGAGAAAAAGAGAGAGAGAGAGAAAGAGAGAGTAGGGATAGTGCTTGGACCAAGCGATGAGTGGGGGCACCTGACAGTGACTACTGTTCATTTCCCACGTGCCCTGGGAACCCTTGCGGCAGTAAGGCGGCCCCCGCACTTCCCTTCCAGGCTCTTCACTCTCTTTCTCTTTCTTCAGCTTCGACGAAGGCTTCTCTCTCTGTTTCTCTCTCTCTCTTTTCATCTTTCAAGTCGAGACTTGCTCACGAGAGTCGAAGAGAAGACTCGTGAGAAAGAAAATGACAAAAAGTGTATAAGAGACGAGGATGCCGCTAGGCACACTGCCTTGTTGAATGAAGAGCGTATCTTCACCATGAGCTTCCTCAAACTCGGCTACTGAATTCTTCACGTGGAAAAAAAGGGGGAAAATCTCATTCCGTCACTATGGAATTTGCCAGGAATGGTTGAATCATCTACCGCTTTGCTTTACCTCTGCTGCGTGTTCATTTAACAAGTCGAAATTCCCCCTTTTGGCATTGCGCATCACAATTATTTTCAATTCGGAGTCTTAAATTCCCGAAAAAACTGGAGCAAAAAATCAAACTACTTATTATTGAAACTAACTAAATTCTTACAGTGAGAAAAATTCCAAAATTCTTTTTAAATTAGAAATAAGTAGCGAATAAAATATTCTTGAATTAAACATATTTTATAATTGAATTAAACCGAATTTTTATTGAATCAAATTATTAGGTATTAAATTAAAATTATTGTGTTTAATTCAAAAATAATTTTTGGTTCTTACACTGAGAAAAAATACCATCAAAATTCTTTTTAATTCAAAAATAAGTGGCGAATAAAATATTCTTGAATTAGGCATATTTTATAATTGAATTAAACCGAATTTTTATTTAATCAAATTATTCGATATTAAATTAAAATTATTATGTTTAATTCAAAAATAATTTTTGGTTCTTACATTGAAAAAAATACCATCAAAATTCTTTTTAATTCAAAAATAAGTAGCGAATCAAATATTCTTGAATTAAACATATTTTATAATTAAATTAAACAGAATTTTTCATGAGGAATTAAAATTAGGAAATTAAATTAAGAATTAAATTAAAATTATTATGTTTAATTCAAAAATGATTTTCGGTTCACTGTACAACAAAGATAATTATATGTTTGATTCAAATATATATATTTTTCGGTGTAATGTTTAAAATGAAAACGAAAAATGATTTTTCTGTTTTCTATAAATTTCTAAATTCTTAAATTGTTTCTTTCTAAATTCTTAAATTTTTCAAATAAAAACAAAAAATTATTTTTCGTTTTCATTTTAAAAATTAAGAATTTAGAAAGTTGAGATTTTTTATTATTCCACTGAATTTCGTTGTAAAAAATATAAAAATCATTCTTGCGATTGTAATTTGTAATAAGGAAACATTTTTTTGAAAATACCAAATTAATACCAAAATTTGGATCAAAACGTAATATAATTTGATTTTCTTCTGGTTCCTAATCTGAGAATCGATTCAGAAATACTTTTAAGTTCACGGTCTTTTTGAAAGTATCAAATTGATACTAAAGTGTATAAATTTCATATACCAAAATGTAGATCAAATAAAAAATAGATCCAAATTTTTGGCATCAATTTAGTATCATAATTTGATAGTAAAAAAAATGTCAAAAATAGTGAAAATAGTCACTAATAAAATTTTTTTTGAGAAATGTATATTAACAACTTCTACTATTTTTAACGAAAATTTCACTAATTTATTTAATAGTAGTTTTAATCTTAGAAAATTGAGAATCAAATTTAGCTAAAAATTAGTAGAAATTATTATTAACTTATATTAATTGAAATTTTTTTCTCTCATTTTACTAATTTTTACTAATTCAAATTTAGAAAAAAGCAGAAAATTCTATAGAAAGGAATTTCATAGTTTTAAATTAGATTTCTAAATAGCAAAACCAATCCAAAGTTTTTGAATCAAATTATAGATTGTGATTTTGTAATTTGACTTTAGATTCAATTTTAACTTTTACATTAATTTTGACTTTCATTTTCACTTTGACTTTTATTTTTTATTTTGACTTTTACCATGAAAATAAAAATCAAAGTTAAAGTGAAAATTAAAATTAAAATCAACGTCAAAGTCAAAATCGAATCGAAATTAAAAATCAAAAGTTAAAATAAAAGTCAGAGTGAAAATGAAAATAAAAATCAGCGTCAAAGTTGAAGTGAAAGTCAGAGTGAAAATGAAAATGAAAATCAACGTCAAAGTTAAAGTGAGAGTCAAAGGGACAATGAAAATGAAAGTGAAAGTCAGAGTGAAAATGAAAATTAACGTCAAAGTTAAAGTGAATGTCAGAATGATAATAAAAATGAAAATCAACGTCGCAAAGTTAAGATCGAATCGAAATTCAAAGCAGTTTACAAAATCGTACCCGAATAGAAAAACTGACGAAATTATTTCGAATTAGAACAAAAGAAATTTTTTTAACATTTCAGAATCAATGCGGAATTTACAAAGAGTGCGCTTTAAATTACAAAGAACCAAAATTTGGAATTAGCGAAAATTTCTACGAATCTATGAGTATCAACTCGAATTTAGAAAGTTGGACTCGACTTTTAGAATCGAAGCGATAAAAAAACGATAATTCTTTACTTTCTTTCTATTTAGTTTTTTATTAAGTTTCAATCACCGCGAGACGAATGAAAACGAATTTTCCTTTAGTATATATATATAACGAAGTAAAAATTAGAATTTTAATTTTCAACGGAACTGAAAATTTTATTTCTAAATTTTGATGAATTTTCATTATAAATATAAACTGACAAGAAAATTTGCTAATTATATATTTTTCTACATTTAAAAGAAAGGATTATTTAAAAGGAAAGATTTTTTTTTATTGCAATAAATCCTGTAGTTTTCTTCAACGTCGAAATGGAATTTTAATCAATCTGCAGTGCATTCCAGCTTCATCTTGATGGAATTCTGCAATAAATCCTTAATTTTCGCAATAAATCCTGTCTCTTAATTTCGAATTCCTTTATGGATGACTTCTTCTTTTTCTCCATCTCCTTCTTCGCATCTTCATCTTCTTGCAGTTCTTAATTCCTCTTCTTTTTGTACTGCGAAGGTTCTAATTTTGTTCAATTCTTGATTGAATTATATTTCATTTTCTCAATAAACTCTGTCATCTACTTTCGAATTCTCTTAAAAAATGTTTTTACGATTCTTTTTCTTCTTGTATTAGAAAATTTTTTTTCATATCTCGTATTAAAAAATCTAATTATAGCCAATTTTTCATAAGTATTCTGCTCGTTTTCTCTATAAATTCTATCACCAATACTTTTAAATACTTTTGTATTTTCTCCGGGAAAAATTTCTTCTCTAATCCAATTGATGAATCAACTACTCCAATAATTTATTTGGTTTCATTCAATAATTTCTGTCGAATTCCATTTTTTCCATTGAATTATATATGAATGAAACTGAATTCAAATTCAATTGAGGGACTTGAATGTGGAACTCGAATGGAATAAATTATGGAAAAAGGGGGATTTTAACCGAAACATTTACAAAATCTTTTAATCACTTCATTATGATAAAGTTAAATTAAAAAAATATAAAATCTTTATTTTGTATTACTTTAGACGCATAAAAACATCAAATTTTCGAAATAAAAAAAATATGTTTCCGAAAGTTACTTAAAGTTTCCTAAAGTTCGCTAAAGTTACTCAAAAAGTTCCCTGAAGTTCCCTAAAGTTCCTTAAAGTTTCCTCTGAAGTCTTCTAAAGTTTCCTAATATCCGCTAAAGTTTTTTAATATTCGCTAAAGTTTCATAAAGTTTCATAAAGTTTTCTAATGCTCAATGAAGTTGACTAACGTTACCTAGGAAGTTCTTAAAAATTTCCTGAAGTTCCCTAAAGTTGCCTAAAGTTTCCTAAGGTTTCCTGAAGTTTACTAAAGTTACCTATAAAGTTTCCTGAAGTTCCTATAAAATCCCTTAAAGTTTCTTAGAGTCACTTAGAGTTTTCTGAAGTTCGATAAAGTTACTTATAAAGTCCCCTGAAGTTCCCTAAAGTTCCTTAAAGTTTCCTTAAGTCTCCTAAAGTTTCCTAATATCCGCTAAAGTTTTTTAATATTCGCTAAAGTTTCCTAAAGTTTCATAAAATCTCCTAATGCTCAATGAAGTTGCCTAACGTTACCTACAAATTTCTTTAAAGTTTCCTGAAGTTTCATAAAGTTTCAAAAAGTCTCTTAAGATTCCTTGAAGTTGCCTAAAGTTAATTAAAGTTACCTACAAATTTTCTAAAGTCCCCTAAAGTTTCTATAGTCTTCTAAAGTTTCCTATTAATCTCCTCTAAAGTTTATTGAAGTTTTCTAAAGTTACCTACAAAGTTTCCTAAAGTCCCTTAAAATTTTATAAAATCCTCTAAAGTTTCCTAAAGTTTCTTAAAGTTTTATGAAATTTCCTAGAGTCTCCTAAAGTTCCCTAAGGTTTCTAGAAGTTACTTATCAAGTCCTCTGAAGTTCTATATTATGTTCCTTAAAGATTCCTGAACTCTCCTAAAGTTTCTTAATGTCCGCTAAAGTTTTCTAATATTCGCTAAAGTTTTCTAATATCCGCTAAAGTTTCCTGCAGTTTCATAGAGTCTTCTAATATTCTTTTAAGTTGCCTAAAGTTACCTACAAAGTTCCCTAAGGTCCCCTTAATGTTTTCCAAGAGTATCCAAAGTTTCTTAAAGTTTCCTAAAGTTTCCTAAAGTCTCCTACAGTTCACTGAAGTTTCCTTTAAAGTCCCTTAAAGTTTCCTACTGTTTGCTAAAGTTTCTTAAAGTATCCTAACGTTCATGAATGTTTTATAAAATTACCCATTAAGTCCCTTAAAATCCCCTAAAGATTCCTAATGTTTGCTAAAGTTTCCTGAAGTTCCATAAGGTTTCTTAATATCCGCTCAAAGTTTCCTAATGTCCGCTAATGTTCCCTAATAATCGCTAAAGTTTCCTGAAGTTCCTTAAAGTTTCCTATTATCCATTAAAAGTTTCTCGAACTTTTCACAAAGTCTTCTAAAGTTCCCTAAAGTTTCCAAATATCCGCTAAAGGATACCTGAATTTTAATAAATTCATCTGACGTTCCCTAAAGTCTCCTATAAAGTTCCCTAAGGTTTCCTGAAGTTACTTATTAAGTCCTCTGAAGTTCTGTATAGTTTCTTAAAAATTCCTCAAGTCTCTTAAAGTTTCTGAATGTCCGCTAAACTTTTCTAATATTTGCAAAAGTTTCCTAATATCTGCTATAAAGTTTCCTGAAGTTTCATAGAGTCTTCTAATGTTCTTTTAAGTTGCCTAAAGTTACCTATAAAGTTCCTTAAGATCCTTAAAGTTTCCTAAGATTATCCAAAGTTCCTTAAAGTTTCCTGAAGTTCCCTTAAGTCTCCTAAAGTTCCCTGAAGTTTCATAAAGTACGCTATAAAGTCCCTTAAAGTTTCCTGAAGTTCTTTAAAGTTTTTTAATGTCCGCTAAAGGTTTCTAATATTCGCTAAAATTTCCTAATATCCGCTAATGTTTCCTGAAGTTTCATAGAGTCTAATAATGTTCCTTGAAGTTGCCTAAAATTACTTACAAAGTTCCCTAAAGTCCCTTAAAGTTTCCTAAGGTTACCTAAAGTTTCTTAAAGTTTCCTGAAGCTCCCTAAAGTTTCCTGAAGTTCCTTAAAGTTTCCTATAAAGTCCCTTAAAAATCCCTAATGTCCGCTAAAGTTTCCTAAAGTTCTTTAATGTTTTATAAAGTTCCCTATAAAATCACTTAAAGTTTCCTAAAGTTTCTTAATGTTTTGCTAATGTTTCCTAGAGTTCCTTAAAGTCTTCTAAAGTTCCCTAAAGTTTTCTAATGTCCGCTAAAGTTTCCTAAAGTTCTTTAATGTTTTATAAAGTTCCCTATAAAATCTCTTAAAGTTTCCTAAAGTTTCTTAATGTTTTTCTAATGTTTTCTGGAGTTCCTTAAAGTCTTCTAAAGTTCCCTAAAGTTTTCTAATGTCCGCTAAAGTTTCCTAAAGTTCTTTAATGTTTTATAAAGTTCCCTATAAAATCTCTTAAAGTTTCTTAATGTTTTTCTAATGATTCCTGGAGGTCCTTAAAGTCTTCTAAAGTTCCCTATAGTTTCCTAATGTCCGCTAAAGTTCCCTATAGTTTCCTAATGTCCGCTAAAGTTCCCTATTATCCGTTATGACTATTATCCGTTATGAGTTTCCTTAAGCTGCCTAAAGTTTTTTTTTCCTCAGTGCAATAATCCGAATTCATCAAAATTAAGAGCAAAATAATACGAAATCGAAAATGGCAGATTTGGTAAAGACCCAGTTTCGTTAATTAGAACTTAAGTGGCGAAAAAAAAGAAGATTGAGGATTCTGACTTATGTTAAGATTGAGGTGATTCCACTGGTGGCTGAGAGGGCCCTTTAGGACGAGTGCTACCTCCGCAGCCAAGTTTAACTCGTCGCGGGAGTAGTGGAGGCTACCGCCCCCGCAGGGGGTAGGAGTACCCTCTGATCATTGGGATCCCTCTTGATATTGGAGCCACACAATCATCTCTTCAGCGCAAAAGAAGAATAACAAGAATAAGAAGAAGAAGAAGAGGGATGCTCTTGTCTCACGGTTAGGAGGGCGGTCCTTAAACCACGCTCAAGTGGGGATAGGAGTGAATAGGGGGCGAAAGGAGGGGAGGGGACCCCGCTCCCATCCTCTCTGACTGGGCCCTAAGCGGGAGCTTAAGAAGCTGAGTCTCGAAGGATTTGTGAGTAACCGCGCTGCTATTCGGCGACCGGTGAGACAAGGACAGAGTTTTGGTCGGGATAAAAACCGCTACTACTTCTTCTTTTACTACCACTACTACGATCATCCAGCAGCTTTGGGATCGCGCTGCGCGGAAGGTTACAGGAGAACACCAGGCCCGAGTTCGGTAGGGAGGTCCCGGTCCTCCAACCAGAAGAAGCGGAGACCTTTAGCGTTACACTACGACCTACCGTCTTCGGTCTACTATTCGGGCTACCAAGTACCAACCAACCGGAGGTTTCAGTCGACGCCGCGCACCCAAACGGTCCAGACCTGTCAGCCTTTTCCTTACGCATACGCAAAAACCATATCCCCAAGTCCTTTTAATCGTGCTTCGATTTTAATATTCTGTCAAAGGATTATAACACGTTCTTTTGTTATCGAGAAATTTTTTGCGAAACTTCACATCGTGTTTGTTTGCCATTCATCACTAGTGCCTTTCACTTACCGCTTCTTCAGCATTCGAAAATTTTCGTAAGTTCTTTTATTATTAATATCTAAATCTAAAGTGTTCCTTCTCAATTTTCCCAATTTATCTCTATAGTCTGGTAAATTAATTTACAAACCGCGAAATTGACCGCTTGGTAATTAAAACCCGTGAATTATTAATACAATTTGGAAATTAATAATTAGATTCGTACATTAATCGTACAAATCGTAAATTAATCATACAATTTAGAAATTAATAATTAAATTCCTGAATTAATAATTCGTAAATTAATAATTGGTAAATTAATTATTTAATTTGCAAATTAATAATTGGTAAATTAATTATTTAATTCATAAATTAATAATTGGTGAATTAATTATTTAATTCCTGAATTAATAATTCGTAAATTAATAATTGGTAAATTAATTATTTAATTCGCAAATTACTAATTGGTAAATTAATTATTTAATGCGTAAATTAATAATTGGTGAATTAATTATTTAATTCGTAAATTAATAATTCGTAAATTTATAATTGGTAAATTAATCATTTAATTCGTAAATTAATTATTAAATGCGAAATTGATAATTAAATTCATAAAGTAATAATTAACGGATTATAATTTTAAACAATTATAATTATTCCTAGTTAATTAGAAATTTAGAATACTTATTGACAGGAGGATAATTACTTCCCAGTGTAATTGAATTGTAAATAATTTCTCCGATAGGTAGTAATTATAATCGATGTAATTAATCACCTGGCAATTAATCAAGTTCCCATTGCGTAGAATTGGTTTAAAAAAATTTGCAATAATTATTCAGTGTTAATTACAAAGTGCGTTTATTAAAAACAGAACTTCATCTCCTCGATCTTTTTGAAATTGTCACCAAATTATCCAATCGAACAGATCATACTTTGATTAAATAGAAATTTTAAAACTTTCATCCTCTAAAAAATTCTACCATCTTCATTTTTCTACAGCGGGGAAAATTTTTTTTTTAATTCTAAAATAAGTAGTCAACCAAAAAATATTTTTTGAATTAAACACATTTTATGATATTTTGAATTGAACGTAATTTTTATTGAACGTAATTTTTATTGAATCAAAGTTTTGTATTGAATCAAACTTTTGTATTGAATCAATCTTTTGTACTAAATCAACCTTTTGTATTGAATCAAACTTTTACATTATGAATAAAACTATTATTATTTATTGAATCAAAAATAATTTTCAGTTGACTGTATAACAAGGACAATTAAATTTAATTCAAATATATTGTCTTCGCAGTGAAACATTTATTTATATGCGTAAATTATATTCACACATTTTTTGATTAAAATAATTGCAAACCTTTAGAAAATTAAAAAAATTAAAAATTGAAAATTATGTCCATCAATTTGGAATTGATTGCCAAAAATTCTAAACCCCCTTAAAATAATGGGGATTAAAGAATATAAAAGGAGGGTTTAAGGGGTAAAAAGGGGTGTTTAAAAGATATAAAGGGGGGTTTAAGGGGTATAAAGAAAGGGTTTAAGGGATTAAAAAAAATTGTAAACACTTTTAAAAAAATGGCGTTTAAGGATTTTAGGGTTTACGAAGGGTACAAAAAAAGTGTTTACAAAAAAAAAAAAAACAGTCGATGATTGATAAATATGAAACTCCGGAAAATTCTAAAATTAAAAAAAATTTTATTTATTACATCAAAGAGTAAATTTTATTTTTTATTCAAAATATTAACATATAAATTAAATTAAAATTCTTTAAAAAATTAAAAATATTAACTTAAAGTCTAAAACAACAAGCATAAAAGTGATTAAAAGAAATGTTCCATTGATATGGTCGAGGCTCCACCATTTTTCTTTTTGATATCAAAGAAAAGGGTCTCGGAACAGGGTGGAGGGGCCCTTTTGGGAATCAGAATCGAACGGAGTAAAAAAAAAAGAGAGAAGAGGGGTGGGGGGAGATTGTGGTCCAGGCCCATTGGAAGTATAGTAGTCGGTAGCGAGTGGTCTAAAACCGGTAGCTGGGATTTTAGCACAGGGCGGTGCACAGTAGCCAGCTACTCACTTTTGGTTGGCTAAGAGCGACCGCCAACAGGAAGTGCTCCCTTCTTATCCGTGAAGCGGTGCACGCACAGTAGCCGTTCTTTGGTTGGCTTGCTCCCTTCTTATCCGTCTTATTCAACATATATACACAATCCAAGGGACGAGTCACAATCTCTGTTCCTTCGACCGACACCGTCGGTTGGTTCCCTTCAATTCAATCGCGCGCACACAAAATAAAAATAAGAAACGCCAGAAGTGAATTCAATTCGCCCTCCCACTTATATTGTTTTGTACTTTTGTCTCTTTTGATTTTTGACGATTGGCCCTTTCTTTTCTTCTTTCATTATTTCCTTCTTTCTTCATTCTTTTGTTTCATTCTTTCACTCTTTTAATCTTTTATTTTGTTTTTATTGCTTACTTTCATTCTGTCTTTTTTACTTAATTTGATTCTGTCCTTGCCTACTTTCATTCTGTCTTTTTTTTCATTTTGACTTTCTTCCTTACTTTCATTCTGTCTTTTTTTCTCGCCTTCATTTTGTCTTTGTTACTTATCTTCATTTTGTCTTTTTTACTCACTTTCATTCTGTCTTTTTTACTTACTTTCATTCTCTCGTTTTTAATTATTTTCATTATGTCTTTTTTACTCATTTTCATTCTGTCTTTTTTACTTGCTGTCATTCTGTCTTTCTTACTTACCTTCATCTCTCATTTTTAATTACTTTCACTGTGTCTTTTTTACTTACTTTCAATCTGTCTTTTTTACTCACATTCATTTTGTCTTTATGACTTTCTTTCATTCTGTCCTTTTTTCAATCTATCCTTATTTCTCTCTCCTTTTTTTCTACTATCACTTTTTGGATGAAAAAACAATATTTGCCTTATTTATAATTATTATTATTTACAAACATTATTTGAATGTATTCTGTAATTTTAGTTGCGCTATAAATTCAGTTGCAATGAAATTTGTTGCGCAATAAATCTCGAGTTTGAAACGCAATGTCAAGAGCTTTGCTATGGAGAAAATATAATTTTACATTGGAAATCGCATAGGTCGCGTATTATATGCATGGCTCTACTGTTTGTTATAATAAAGCGTGATACAAGTTGGATTGTAATTAATAGATATAAAGAAGCTCTTGTAGTGAGCCTTCTTTATTTTTTTATTGTAATTTCTTTTGATTGATAGTCATCGGTTTGCGGTTGACCTTCCATTACATTTGTAATTATTCTTGAATTAAAGCGCGGCATTTATGGTACAATGTATTATTATAAAAAGTCTCCGAGATTCAAATGAATAAAAAAAAAGAAAGAAAGAAAAAAAATTGTCTTCACTTTGTAATTGTAATTGTATTCAATAATAATAATTCTTTACTTTCTTTACTATTCACTAGTCACTTCTTTACTTCATTACTTCTTCACTTCTTTACTTAAAAAACACTAAATAATACTGTTTTTACAATTAATTATTAACTATTAAACTAATTATATTTTACTATTCTACCAAACTAATATTAGGAAGTTTAGCGGACATTAGGAAACTTTAGGGAACTTTAAGGAACTATTTAGACAACTTTAGAAAACTTTCTGAAACTTTAGGGAACTTTAAAGAACTTTAGGTAACTTTAGTGAACTTTACGGAACTTTAGGAGACTCTATGAAACATTAGATGAAACTTAAGGAAACTTTAGAAAATATTAGTAAACTTAAGGGTACTTCAGGAAACTTTGTCAGACATTGGAAACTTTAATTAACTTTGGGAATAACTTTAGGAAACATTAGTAAATAATAGGCAACTTTAGGAGACTTTAGGATACATTAGGCAACTTAAGGAAACTTTAGGAAACATTAAGAAACTTTAGGAAACTTTAAGGGACTTTATAAGGAACTTTATAAAACATTAAAGAACTTTAGGAAACTTTAAGGGACTTTATTAGGAACTTTATAAAACATAAAAGAACTTTAGGAAACTTTAAGGGACTTTATAAGGAACTTTATAAAACATAAAAGAACTTTAGGAAACTTTAAGGGACTTTATAAGGAACTTTATAAAACATAAAAGAACTTTAGGAAACTTTAAGGGACTTTATAAGAAACCTTATAAAATATTAAGGAACTTTAAGGCACTTTGAGAAATTTTAGCAAACATTAGGAAACTTTAAGGGACTTTATAGGGGAATTTAGGAAATTTTAGGGCACTTTATGAAGCTTTAGGGAATTTTAGGAAACTTAAAGGTACTTTAGAGAACTTTAGGGGAATTTATAAAGCTTCGACGGACTGTATTGGTAACTTTAGGGAACTTTAGGAATTTTTAGCGAGCATTAGACAACTTTAGGAAACTTTATGAAACTGTAGGAAGCTTTAGAAAACTTTTAGGAACTTTAGGAAACTTTAAAGGACTTTATAGTGAACTTTATAAAACATTATTAAACTTTAGGGTACTTTAGGAAACTTCATCGAACATTATGAACCTTTGAGGGACTTTATAGGGAACTTAGAAAACTTCAGAGTACTTTATAAAGCTTTGGAAAACCTCAAGGTACTTTAGAGAACTTTAGGGGACTTTAAGGTGCTTTAGGAAACTTTAGCGAGTACATTAGACAACTTTAGAATACTTTATGAAACTTTAAGAAGCTTTAGGAAACTTTAACAAACTTTAGAGAACTTTTTGGGAACTATAGGAAACATAAGCGAGTGTTAAACAATTTTAGGATACTTCAGGAAACTTTAGGGGACTTTAGGTAACTGTAGGAAACTGTACGTAACTTTTTAGACTTTTAGGGAACTTTGTAGGTAACTTTATTAAACTTTAAGTAACTTTAGGGAGCTTTAGGAGACTTTATGAAACTTCAGGAACCTTTTAGTGGATATTAGAAAACTTTAGGGAACTTTAGAAGACTTTGTGAAACTTTCGAAAACTTTGAGCGAATGTAGCGGACATTAGGAGATTTTAGGGAACTGCAGGAATCTTTAAGGAACTTTAGGAAACTTGAGGGGACTTTATATGTAACTTTATGTAACTTCAGGGAAATTTAGATGACTTTATGAAACTTTAGGGAACGTCAGATGGATTTATTAAATTTCAGGTAACTTTTAATGGTTATTAGGAAACTTTAGGGAACTTTAGAAGACTTTGTGAAACTTCAGTGAACTTTTAGCAAATATTAGAGAACGTTAGTAGACATTAGGAGACTTTAGGGGACTTAAAGAAACTTCAGTAATCATTAATGAACTTTAGGTAACTTAAGAAAATTTAAGGGAACTTCAAGAAAGTGTTGGGGACGTTAAAGGTAACTTTAGGTAATTTCAGGGAACTTCAGGAGACTTTATGAAACTTCAGGAAACTTTAGCGGCTTTAAGGAATCAATAGCGAATATTAGGGAACATTAGTGGATATTAGGAGACTTTAGTCAATTTCAGGAAATTTTAAGGAACTTTAGAAAACTTTGTATGTAACTTTAGGCAACTTCAGGGAACTTTAGGAGACTTTATGAAACTTCAGGAAACTTGTAGTGGACATTAAGAAACTTTACTTAATTTTAGGCAACTTTTGCGGACATTAGGAGATTTTAGGGGACTTTAGGGAGCTTCAGGAAACATTAAGGAACTTTAGGTAACTTAAGGGAATTTTAGGAGAATTTTGGGGACTTGAGGAAACATTAAGTAAGTTTAGGGAATTTTAAGGGAATATAAAAAATTTTAAGGGACTTTTGAGTACTTTGTAGGTATAACTTTGGCAACTTCAGGGGCCAAATTTTTATTAAGTATTTATGAAACTTGTAAGGAACTTTGGGTAACTTTAGTGAACTTTTTAGGGAACCTCAAGGAACTTTAATGATATAAACGGAACTTTGTGGAATTTTATGAAACTTGTAGGGAACTTCAGGAAACTTTAATGAACTTTGGGTAACTTAGGGAACTTTTTAGGGAACCTCAATGAACTTTGGGTAACTTAGGGAACTTTTTAGGGAACCTCAATGAACTTTAGCCGTATAAAAGTGAGTTTGTCGAATTTTATGAATCTCTAAGACTTTAGGGACGAAAGTGTGAAAAAAAAGAAAAAGGAAAGTATAAGTGAAACGAGAGAACTTTAGAAAAATGCAAATAATGGGGAAAAAAGGGTGATAGAAGTAGTGGGAGGGAGTAAGAAAAAGAGAATCGAGGTGAGAGAAAGGTTAAGTGTGAATTGAGGGGAAATGAAAGGCTGCAGGGTAGTGAGTAAGGAAAAGAGTGTGTGAGAGAGAGAGAGAAGGAGAGAAAGAGAGAGAAAACTGCAGAAGCGTGCGTAACACGGTTGCCCAATTAGACCCCACTGCACCGCCGTCAGGCTTACTAACCAACCGGGCTACGCCCCGGCACGCTTATTACTCATTCGGACACGCCACTTTATTCGAGTATGCGCTTACCCGACGGTAGCTCAAGTTTAGTTCCTGGCACAATGGTCGCGATCGACCCCAGGGGCCTTTTTATTACTGTATTCTCTCTCCAACACATCGGAACAACCCACATTTTTTTTTCTCCCAACGAAAACCGCATTCCAATTTTCAAACCTCTAATCGCTGAATTCTGATCAAAATAAAAACAATCTTGATTTATACACACAGAATTTTTCAAACCAAAATCCCAATTCTAAAACAAACAAAAAAAAAAACCCAAAAGTAAAAGGGTGCATGTAAAAGAGAATAACTAGTCAGAGAAAATTAGGCGAGAAATTCTTCCAATCTTTTTTTTCCACAGTTCGAGAATGCAGTTATCAGAGATTCGGAATTTTTTTTATTTTGGTAGAATTGGGATTTTTATGGTCCTCTGGATCCGATAAGTGTGTTAGATTTATGATGATAAAATTTTTCGGTAGGAAAGGTTTACAGTATATATATATTTTTTTTGGGAAAATAAAAAGGAAATTTTTTTCTTTTTGCCTTTCAGCTAATTTTTTGAATAATGTGTTAATTAGAGAATTTATTACTCTAGTATAAATGAATATATACAGTATATATAAACGAATACATTATACAATGATATGAATTATGATAATAATCTCTACTGTTTCATAAGCACTTGTGCGGTACACATGTTGACCTCACGTTTGTGATTTATGAACTGTAAAGGATATTACTTGCAAAAATATCGCTTTTAATTATATGTTGATCATAGATCATTTTCATTTTTAGATGTTTCTTTCTTTAAAATTATAGCTGCCAGTGAAAAATAATTTGGTTTCGGAATTAATATTTCCTTTCTCCAAAAATTTCGTAACAGAAAATTTAACTTAGTACAGAAGAAAATTAAACAATACAAGAAAAAATTCTTTTTTACAAAAAATTTTTTTTCTTGTATTGTTCAATTTTTTTCTGTATTTATTAGATCAAATTTTTTGATTCAAAATTATTTTTGGTAAAAAAGTGACAAAAATTAAATTGACTAAATCACAACTGTATATAATTTATTACTATACAAATGAAAATTTACTAATTCATAAAAATGTGTCTGGTACGTCTTTAGTGTCAAATATATACTTGAGAGTAAATAAAGTAAAATTCTTTGGATAATAAATAAATTTTTACGGATTTGAAACCACACACTTAATAGTATAGAGATACTGTAACCGCAAACAATGTGAAAATGTTTTTTTTAGAAATCTTGATACACGTTATTGTTATTTTTGTGATTTCCTTATTGCTTCAATTCTTGGGTAATTGACAGTGAAATAAAAAATTTTATTTGACTTCAATTTTTTTTTTAATAAACTTTGGGAAATTTTAAGCAATATTTGTTTTGAGGTATATAGTTAGAAAAGTTCCAATTTTACTCACTTTGATGTGAAAGTGGACAAAGTACTTACTTTTCGTCCTAGAAATTTGCTATTTCTGAAACTGGTTGGTTCATTAATTTTTTGACTTGGAAACTTTATGGAAACTTTATGAAACTTTAGGGTACTTTAGGCAACTTTAGGGGACTTTATGAAATTTTAAGGGAATTTATAGGAAACTTTAGACAACTTCAGGGAACTTTAAGGAACTTTAGGGGACTCTAGGAAATCTTAGGGAGTATTAGACAACTTCAGACTTTAGGAAACATTAGGTAACTTCAAGAAACTTTAACGATCAATAAGAAAGTTTAGGAAACTTAAGAAAACTCAAGCAGACATTTAAAAAATCTTTATGAAACTTTAGGAGACTTTAGCGGACATTGGAAACTTTTTGTAACTTTGTGAAACTTCAGAAAACTTTGAGCAGATATTAAAAAACTTTGGGAAACTTAGGGAAACTTTGGTGGATATTAGGAAACTTTAGCGGACATTAGGATATTTTAGGAAATTTCAAAACTTTTTAAGGAACTTTAGGAAACTTAAAGGGACTTTATATGTAACTTTAGGTAACTTCAGGGAACTTTAGATGAATTTATTAAACTTCAGGAAACTTTTAGCGGATATTAGGAAACTTTAGGGAACTTTAGATGACTTTGTGAAACTTCAGGAAACTTTTAGTGGATAATAGGAATTTTTAAGGAACTTCAGGAAACTTTAGCGGACATTAGGAAACTTTTAGGAGACTTTTTAAAACTTCAGGAAACTTTGAGCGGATATTAAGAAACTTTAGAGGACTTAAGAAAACTTCAACGGATATTAGAAAACTTTAGGGGACATTAGGAGATTTTAGGGAACATCAGGAATCTTCAAGGACCTTTAGGAAACTTTAGGGTACTTTATATGTAACTTCAGGTAACTTTAGGGAACTTTAGATGACTTTATGGAACTTTAGGAAACATTAAGGAATTTTTAGGTAACTTTAAAGAGTTTTAGGGACTTTATGGATTTTTAAGGAACTTCAAGAAACCGTAGAGGACTTTAAAGGTCACTTTAGGTAAATTTAGGGAACTTTAGCAATTATTGGGAAACGTTAGCGGACATTAGGAAACTTAAGGAGACTTTATGAAATTTTAGGAAACTTTGAGCGGATATTAAGCAACTTTAAGGAACTTAGGAAAACTTTGGCGGATATAAGGAAAGGACATAAGGAGATTTTAGGGTACTTCAGGAATCTTTAAGGAACTTTAGGGAACTTTAGGAAACTTTAGCGAACATTAGGAAACATTAAATGACTTTGTAGGGTACTTTAGGAAACTTCAGGGCACTTTATGAAGCTAAATGGGACTTCAGGAAGTTTTATGGTACTTTAAGGAATTTTAGGGGGACTTTAGGAAGATTTAAGGGATTGTTTTGGCAACTGTAGGCAATTTTAGGAAACTTTAAAGAATTTTAGTAGACTTTAGTGAGTATTAGACAACATTAGGAGACTTTATGAAACTTTAGTAAGTATTAGACAACTTTAGGAGACGTTTTGAAACTTTAGTGAGTTCCCGAGTCGAAATTTAAGCCCTACTTTCACCCTGAATTTTCAGGGTCTATTCAGGTTTAGCAGTCGTAAAGTAGGGTCTAATTCTAATACAATTAGACCCTACTTTGACTCCCAAAACAGGCTGAAATTTGCCAATCTTCCATTTGGAGAAGCAAAGGAGGGTCTACTTCTAAGAAACCTATACTGTACTTTTAAACCTCGTAGACCCTACTTTCATACTTCTAGACTCTACAATTAAAAAAAGAAAAATTTTAAGATTTGCTCAGATTCAAATGAAGCACTTGGGATGAGTAAAAGTGGAATTTTATGTGTTTTATAGCGTCTATATACACGAAGTGTATATAGACGCTATAAAACACATCAGTATTTATGAATTTGGAGTACTTTTTGCATTTGCAGTGTTTCAAGTAATGCATTAAAAAATAATTCAAAATTTTCTTTTAGAATGTAGGGTCTAGGAGTATGAAAGTAGGGTCTACGAGGTTTAAAAGTACGGTATAGGTTTCTTAGAAGTAGACCCTCCTTTGCTGCTCCAAATGGAAGATTGGCAAATTTCCGCCTGTTTTGGGAGTCAAAGTAGGGTCTAATTGTATTAGAATTAGACCCTACTTTACTACTCCTAACACTCAATAGACCCTGAAAATTCAGGGTGAAAGTAGGGCTTAAATTTCGACTCGGGTTTATTAGACAACTTTAGGAGACTTTATGAGACTTTATGAAACTTTAGGGAACTTCAAGAAACTTTTAAAGTTATTGGTAGACTTTACGTAACTTCAGGAAACTTTAGAGAACTTTAGCGGGACTTCAGAAAACTTCTGCGAGTGTTAGGCAACTTTAGAAGATTTCAGGAAGCCTTAGCGGACTTTAGGAAAGTTTATGGTGCCTTATAGGTTACTTTATGAAACTGCAGGAAACTTTATCGAACAGTAGGAAACTTTAAGGGAAATTAGAAAACATTAAGGAAGTTTATAGGGAACTAAGCGAAACTTCAGTAGATTTTTTGGAACTTTAGGAAACTTTAGCGGACGTTAGGAAACTTTAAGAAACTTTATGAAACTTTACGTATCTTCAGGAAACTTTAGAGGGTATTAGTAAGCTTTAAGGGACTTAATATTCGCTTAGGGAAGTTTGTTCCTTCTGAAACTGTGCAAAGTGGACGCTTTTCTTACTCTACGAGTACACCAATGCGAAAAACGACTATTTTCCGCACTGGTGTAATAAGAAGACACTTTACACCCTCTTCAGAGTGGGTAAAAGTCAACTTTGCGCACGGAGGTGCAAAAATTGCTAGTTTTTCAACAGTGTTAATACTTATTCTTACAGAATAGTAATAATTTTGCTTTGAGTATTGTACATAAGAAAAATTGGCAAGAAAAATTGTTAACTTTACAAGTAAAGTCTCTTATGGACTTTAGGTCCGTAAGGGACCTAAGAGCAAAAGTTGTTAACTTTAAAGCTCGCATTAAAGCAAGCTAAGTTAACTTTAAAGTTAACAACTTTTGTTGTAAAAGAAAGAGCGAAGGGACTCTGGGTAGGAAGTTAACTTCTGACCATTGGGTGTATAGAGCAATAGATCCCCCTGATCGGTGGCACCATGTTCATATTAATCGATCCCACAAGCGTATACATAAACACCATAAAACATAGTCAATTCGATCTTGTCCACAGGTAGCTCGCCGTGCGATCAAAGTGCGATCCATCGTTGGCAATACCGAGTCAGTGTGATCTCACTCCCGGGAGCCAACAGCCAACCAGTCAGCGTGACAAGAAGCGAGGGAGGGGAGATAAAGAGAGAGGATTGCCGTGGGGCCAAGCAAGCGAGAGAAAAAGAGAGAGAGAGAGAGAGAGAGAGAGACTTTTGCCCAAAAGAGTGACTGCGAAGCCACTAAAAGAAGAGGAGAGGGAGAGACACAGTCTCGAGGCGATAGCAAAAGAGAGAGAGAGAGAGAGAAAGCAATATAGTCTCAAGCAAGCAGGGAGCGGTGGGAATTTATAAGGATGTTCGCGATAATGCCGATGGAGACAGAGGGGCAGGGCAGGGAGTTCGGCCGGCGGCAGAAGATGCGAGCCAAGTGCACCGTCGAGTTCGTTTGCAAGTACTGCCAGCGACGTTTCACAAAGCCCTACAACCTGATGATCCACGAACGCAGTCACAAGGACGACGTGACCTTCACCTGCGAGGTCTGCGGCAAATCCTTCAAGCGGCAGGACAATCTCAAACAACACAGGTACTGTCAACAAACTACAATCGAGATAGTTGGCTTCTGTGATATGAGCTTTTTTTACGCTTTTTTCGCTATTTTTCAGAAGCACTTTGCGACGGCGGCTGCGCAATATAAACTGGGTCAAAAACTACCCTCTCTCTTCTTTAATTTTACATTTTTAACAAAAGAGTTTTTTTCTGAATTCCAAAATTATTAACAAATACTCGCACGCCGTCGCAATGCTTCCTAATCTATTTGCTAATGATAATAACACTATAATAATACTGATAATAGAAAAAAAATAATAATAATACTGATAGTGATAATAATAATTATAATATAGTATTAATTGAAACTATCACTCGGCAAAATTTTAATAATAATAATTTTAATAATAAAAATAATAGTAATATTTATAAAAAAAATAGTGATTATAAGGGTGATCGGATTAAAATAATAGTAACAGTAATAATAATAGTAATTATAATAAAAATAATAATGACAATGATAATGTTATTATTAATAATAAAAAATAGTAATGATAATAATAAATAATTTTTCTTTTTGTAAAGAGGGGCTATAAATTATAGATTTCTTTTTCTTTTTGTAAAGAAGAGGTTAAAATTATAAATAATATTAAATAATTTTTCTTTTTGTTTTGAGAACAGGAGGTAAAAATTATAAACAATAGTAAATAATATTTCTTTTTGTTTTGAGAAGAAATAATAATAATAGTAACTAATGGTGGCTTGCGAATGGGGAAAGTTTGAGATATAGTGGATAAAGGACTCGGCAGTAAATAATTAAGTGATTAATAATTCAAGTCACTTGTTGCATCATCGAAAAATTAATCTACTTGCTCCAATATCTATAAATACTCAACTCTAATATTTTTGTAATTATTTTGTAAAATATTTTTTATTTACATTTATTTTTTATCCAACATAATTTTGTTAAAATCAAATTTTTTAAATTCAAATACACTCAAATTAAAATTAACCACAAGTATAATTCGATTAATTCTGCTAATTAGTTGACGTTAATTGATATTAATTACCAATACTAATTACCATTAATTGGTTAATAATAATGACATTCTAAATATTAACACGAATCAAATTACTAATTTACATTAAGTAATGATAATATTTTTTCTAAATTATATAGCTATTAATTTATAAGATTGAATTAATTTGCATATATATTAATTAGTCGCAAATTTATTTGAATTTCATAAATTCTAAATTTGAATGTAACATTTTCTTTGAGTAATTAAATAATTATTATAAATAAATTAATCAATTATTATTATTAATTAATTAATTACTATTATTCATTAGCTAATTATTGTAAATTAGTTCATTATAATTAGTTAGTTAATTCTCAGTAAATAATTGTTATCATTAAATGATTGTTACTAATTAGTTAATTATTATAAATTAATTAATTATTTATTTATCATTTGATCCCTTTTTGGTTAATTAATAAATTAATTTGTCAATTATTATGAATTTATTAATTATTTATTAATTAGTTGATCCCTTTTTGGTTAGTTAATAAATTAAATTGTCAATTATTAGGTATGAATTAATTAATCATTTACTTATTAGTTGATACCTTTTTGGTTAATTAATAAATTAATTAGTCAATTATTATGAATTAATTAATCATTTATTTATTATTTGATCCCTTTTTGAACAATAAATTAATTCAGATAATTAAATTAACCAATTGTTTTTAGTAACTTAATCAATTATTGTTAATTAATAAGTTAATTCAGATAAATTAATTAATAAATTGTTTTTAATTACTTAATCAATTATTGTTTACAAATTAGTAAATTAATGTTAATTAATTAATTGTTTTTCACAAATTAGTCAATTATGATTAATTAATTAATTATTTTTAACAAATTAGTCAATTATGATTAATTAATTAATTGTTGTTAACAAATTAGTCAATTATGATCAATTAATTAATTGTTGTTAACGAATCAGTTAATTATAAATTAATCAATTATTATTAATTCCTTAATTAATTATTGGTAATAAATTGGGAAATTCTGACCATTTAATTAATCAATCGTTATTAATTACTTAATCAATTACTGATAACAAATTAGTCAATTATGTTTAATTAATAAATTAATAAATTGTTGTTAATTTATTAACTATTTATTATCAACAAATTAATCAATTCTAAAAATTTAATTAGTCGATTTTTATTAATTACTAAATTAATTATTGTTAACTAATTAATCAATTGTTATTAATTTGGTATCAAATTAAATAATTCTGATAATTTAATTATTCAATTGTTATTAATTACTTAATCCATGATTGTTAACAAATTAGTCAATTATGTTAAAATAATTTATCAATTATGATTAATTAGTCAATCAATAAGTATTAATTTATTAACCAACTATTAGAAATTAATTAATTGGGTATAATTTATTAATTATAATAATTTATTTAAAATTAATTATTTACAATTAATTATTAAAATTAATTATTTACAATTAATTGTTAAAATTAAAATTATTAAAATTAATTATTTACAATTAATTGTTAAAATTAAAATTATTAAAATTAATATTATTAAAACAAAAAGGTTGATTGAAATTGATTCACAGTAGTCGAGGAATTAAACCCACTTTTTGGTGTAAAAAAATTTTTTTTTCTTGTAATTTGGTTTTGAATTGTCATTTGCGAATAGATTGCTGCATATTTTTCATCCAGGGAGAAGAAAAGTTTTTATTTGCTGTTCCGCTATCTAAGTTGAGAATTTTTTTTTCTTTATAAATATATATAAGATATATTTAATGATGTTCGTCATGAGTGATGAACACTTCCAATGATTCACTTTTCATTCATGATTAATTTCACCTCAGAACAAAGAGAGTTTTTTATACGCTGTAATTAAAATATCAATGCTTGATCCTTCATGTTGAGGAACGTTGAATAGTAATTTATCGTTCTCGTTTGTAATTTTTTTGCCTATTTTTTTTTTGCTTCTTAATTTTTCAATTTTATTTTGTCTTAATTTTATTACTTTTTGGAAAATTTAGTATAAAATAAATAAAAAATAAATTTTATTTCAGAAGAGTAGAATTTTATTTTTTTAAACATTTAATTCTGTTTTTTGATTTTCATTTTTTAATTTTTAATTTTTAATTTAAAAAAATAGTAAATCTTAGGGGAAAGATTTTTTTTTTCTCTCTGGATTGAAAAATGGTTAAGATTTCAAAATCAGAATTCACACGAAACTGAGGATACGAGAAACTTTTTGATGAGTGAATGTGAAATGAGAAAGAATTGTGCGGTATAGGTAAAAATTGAATTAAACAATTTTAATTTCGACGCGCACACACATCAAACTCCCGTTTTGCAATGACAATTGATTAAAATGAAGAAAAAAAAAGAAGAAAAAAAAGAAAAGAAGGCGCAAGATCGATAGACCTTCCATATGTAAACCGGTTAAACAGCTTTATTCATTTTTTTCTTTCTTTTTTTTAATTTTTTTTTTCAGTTTCTTTTTGTTTGTAAATTGAAATTAGCTCTTCTGCATTGTGAAGAATTATTTCCTGTCGACAAAAGCAACATAAAGGCTAGCCGCGGTCCCAAAAATTTAAATAGAGAGGAAAGCTGACACTGTCCAGTCTAAAACATCTTTTTTTTCATTCGTGTAAACTTCGAAACTTCTCGCCATCATCCATCACTTTTTTTTTCATTCGATACCATCTTTTCACTAGTCTTTCTTATTCTTTCGAAATTTAGAACACGATTTTTTTGTTCTTTTCTTCGTTAATTCAATTCACCTAGTTTTTTTTTTTTTTTGAAAAACTCTCCTTTTCTTTGTGTATTTTTCATTTATTCTAATTTTCTCCTTTGTAAATAAATAAATAAATAAATATTTATAAAATAATGGTCAAAATTCGAATTCGTCACTTAAAATTGATTCCATTGTTGTGAAATAATTTTTTTCTCTTTTAGAAAAATTCAATTCAATGTAATAGAAAAATTAAAAATTTAATTAGTTTTATTAATAATACTTATTAATGAAATTCACTAAACAAAATCGTTGATTCACTTTTATTGTTATTAAATTTGTTGTCATTAAATATTTAAATACTTTATTTTTATTATTAAATATTAAACACTTGATAGTAATTTATTTATTAATTTACATAATAATTTACTGAATATTCGAATTATCATTGTAAATAATAATTAATAATTAATATTTAGTAATTAATAATTAATAATTAATAATTAATAATTACTTAATTAGATTTATTTATTATTAATTTATAATTGTAATTTGTCATCAACTAATTCTAATTAAATATACAATTTATTAACTCCGATCAATTATATAGTCAATTTACAAAAATTTATTAAAGAATTATTTACATTGAATGAAATTTTTATCGGAGGATTTAAATTACATAATTAGAATAACGTGTTTAATTGAGAGAAGACAATGGAATATTAATTCGAATCTAGATAAAAATACGATAGATCGGATCATAAATTCCGGTTCAATTCGTGAGCACACAAAACCTGTCGGTTTAGATTGAAATAATTTATTGCAAAAAAAAAAAAGAGAGGCACTATTGCACATTGCCTACTGTGCGCGATCGAAAAAATTTGTTATTTTCAAGGTGAACTGGTAAAAATATAATTTTATCAATTTATTTCAATAATTAACAATCAAACAATTATTTGCCATGCAAAAAATTCTTCAAAATTTTTGAAATAATTTTATTATTATTATTAAATTATAAAATAAGGCAAATAAAATGAAAATAATAATAATTAAATTATTATTATTATTATTAAATTATAAATATTGTTATTAAATATTTATTTCTATTTTATTATTTAGAATATAAAAAAATAAAAAATGAAGAATGAAGAATGTAAATACGAATAATCTTCTCAATTTTCGAGTGAATTCTGTGACTTGATCTATGCTTTGCTTTAAAATATTAATATTTAGTTTATAGGTTTGTGATTCCATATTTTCTTCACTTTTAAGTTTTTTTCAAAAGAAATTTTTTATTTTCTAAAAATTATTTCTTAATAATTCTTTCGGACTTTTTTATGTCCGTTCGATGACATTAAAAGTGGAGAAGGAGAGAATTTCTTTTTTTAAATAAATTTCAAAAAAATAGAGAAGAGTATATGGATTCGCACGCCTACCAATCGAAGGAGTACATTGAGAATGAATTGCACATGCACGAACATTGCACAATTAATTACTTCTTAATGGAAAATAACGGTCTCTTCTGGAATGATCAGCATGGGAACTTCATAACATGACTACATTTAAGACTTTGTGAGAATCCTTTCCTTTGAGTCGCGCGAACCTTCACGAACCAATGTTCATTTCACTTTCAAGCACACTGTCTCGAATTTCATCTCATATGCATATTTTTTATGTACATAAAAATATTCCAAAAATAAAAAAAAGAGAAAGAAAAGAAAAGAAAATTTGTCACATTCCTCTAAAAGACTTAACCCTCACGGGCTCGAGCCGGGTCCCTCGGACCCGGAGGAAAGTTTTTTTGATCTACTTCCGGTTAAAAAAATATTATTGGAAAATCAACTTCACATTAGGCTTGGGGACGTAAAAACACACATTTTTCATCAATATAAACAATTCTTTATTCATAAAATATTCTGGAAAAATTACCTTTTAAGTCGAACATACGTAAGGGCTCAAGCCGGGTCCGAGGGACCCGGGCTATGAAAAACAATTTAAAAATTTGAAATTTTTATGCAATATTGGATTTATTTATGGTATTTTTATCAACAACTGCCATAATAAGTGATAACATATGCCTAATTCATCGGTAAATTTAATAGAACAAAAAATACACATTAAAAAAATCTTGCTTAATAAGTATGTAGTTCGATTTATTCAAAATGACTCATTAAATTTATTAAAGAAATTTTAGTTATATCTTGATTATTTTTTAATATTTAAAATTTTTTATGCAATTATATCATTAAAATTGTATTAAATATGGAAAATATGAAGCACTTTGCTATTAAATTTTATTTTTTATTGCATTGAAACATCCGGGTCCCTCGGACCCACCTTGTGCGCGCATTTCAAAAATCGAACTCGAGCCTGTGAGGGTTAAAAACAAATTTTCTAATCTTTATAAACAAAAACTGTTTTCTTACCCTTTAAAAAATATTTGCCAAATGAAAATGATTTTCTTCCCATTTAAAAAATATTTGCCAAATGAAAATTGTTTTTTTTCATTTAAAAAATATTTGTTTTAAAAAAAAAATTGTTTTCTTTCCCTTTAAAAAATATTTGCCAAATGAAAACCGTTTTCTTTCCATTTACAGAACATTTGCTATAAATAAAAAAATTTTTTTTTTACATTTAATGAACATTTGCTATAAATTAAAAAAATTGTTTTCTTTCCGCTTAAAAAATAATTGCTAAATAAAAAAAAAAGACTTTTTTTGCGGGAAATGGGCAGTAATAGTAGAAATTAAGGGAGAGAGAGAGAAAGTAAAAAAAAAATAAATTTCTGATGGTGGTTACTAATAGATACCTTGTATATGTAATGGCGGCGGTCTTGTTTTCTGTTCTGTTGTAGATGTGGGTGGCGGTGAGCGGGAGCTCTGAAACCTCCTGTCTTCACGCACAAAAAAATGCACTCTTCTCTGATCTCCCTAATTTTCCCGCAAAGCAAACAAAAAAAAAAGAAAAAAAGCAAAGAAAACAAAAATTTTGAAAAAGAATCGAAAAAGAAACCGCCACCTCGATTCCTCCCCCAGCATCCCTCCCAGCATGCCCTTTTTGCACTGTTTTACTAACACGCACTATTATGATTATAAAAAAAAAAAAAAAAATTTTGAAAAAAAAATTGAACACACATCCTCACCTTCCGTTTTCGTCAATCTTTGTTCCAGAAGTATACACTCCGTTCCCTACAAGGGCTCCAACGGCTACTCCAATGGCTATTCGAATGGCTACTCTAGGTACTAGAAGCCATCCAGCCATTCCAACAAACTCCGTAGATTTTTTTTTTTTTTTTGAAAATGTAGATTTTTAATATTCCTTTCCCTATTCTTCCTTCTGTCCTCGATGTTTCCTTCTTTCTTCGAGGTCCTCCTGAGCTTTCTCACTAGTCCATCAATATTTCCAATTTTCCTTTTTTCTTTTTGTCATCCTCCATATGAATCATTGATTCGACTCATTTTCGAGTCGTGAAATTCGAATCATTCGAACGAATCATCCGAAAGAAAGAATCCTTGCAAAGAATCTTTTTGCTATGTGGATTCCTATTTGACTCAATATTTTTGAGTCAATATCTTTGACTCAATATTTTGACTCAATATCTATGACTCAATATTTTTGAATCAGTATCTTTGAATCAATATTTTCCATCAGTATTTTTCAATCAATATTTATGAATCAATCCTTTCTGAATCAATACTGTTTAAATCAATTCTTTCTGAATCAATCCTGTTTGAATCAATCAATTTGGACTCAATCCTGTTTGAATCAATCCTTTCTGAATCAATACTTTCAGAATCAATACTTTCAGAATCAATCCTGTTTGTATCAATCGTTTTTGAATCAATCCTGTTTGAATCAATCTTATTTGAATCAATCCTTTTTGAATCAATTTTGTTTGAATCAATCGTTTTCGAATCAATTGTGTAAGAATCAATCATTTTCGAATCAATTCTGTAAGAATCAATCGTTTTTGAATCAATCCTGTTTGAATCAATCGTTTTTGACTCAATCCTGTTTGAATCAATCATTTTCGAATCAACTCTGCCTAAATCAATCATTTTTTGACTCAATTCTGTTTGAATCAATCGTTTTTGACTCAATCCTGTTTGACTCAATCATTTTCGATTCAATTCTACCTGAATCAATCATTTATTGACTCAATCCTGTTTGAATCAATATTTTCGAATCCTTTTCTTTAGATTCGGCTCTCTTGATTCTCAGATTGCACCTCGAATTGATTCACATTTTGAGATAATTATCCTAAAATAATTGTCATCCTTAAATAATATCCTCATCCTTATTCAAATAATTTTTGATTCCTAATTCAATTTCCGTTAGTAATTTCCTTGAAAAGCTTTCTTTTCAATTCACTCCGCTTCGTACCAGTTTATATAAATCTAAAGCCAAGATCCTTCTTCAACGAGTCCCGGGAAATCAACATATGCAGTGAGGTTCGACGTCCAAAGGATTAATGCAGACATCACAACCATTTTGGAAATGCGTTACGAGCAATTATTATATTCATTTTGGAAGGAGGAAGATTTTTTGCGAACGCTTGGATTTGTATCTATGTTTTGTACTATATTTATACATATATATATATTTTTTATCCCAATGTGCAATTTTCTATCATCAAAAATTATTCGCCCAAAAAAAAATTATTCTTTTTTAAATTTTATTTTCTTTTTTCTATTTGATTTCGAAAAATATTGAACGAAAGTTTACAACGTGAAACCTGACGATTTTCAATATTGTTACATATAGTAAATCGTCAGATTTGACGTTTGTAAACTTTAGTTCAATAAAAAAATTGAAATTTCCGAGAAAAAATGAAGTGTAATTTTAATAAGGAAAGCATAACTTATTATTTGTAATTTATTTTTTTCGAAAATTAATTATTTAAAATCGACTATATTTATAATGTTATCGAAATTGAAGAAAAAATTGAGAGAACCGGTTGTGAAATATTTTTAGCTTTATGGAAATTTAATTATTAAAATTCGAGTGACATGGTGAATTAAAAATTAGTGTTTCAATCTGTTTTTGTTGATTTATTTTTTTTTGTTATTTAGTTTTTGTTTAATTAATTTTGGGACCTATTATCGCAAAAGTGGACTTTGAGTTTTTTTTCAAACCCTTTCTGGATATTTTCTACGAGGAAAAAATTGACTCGTTGAAGAGCCGCAGAAATAAGTGGATGCAGCAAAAATATTATGAAAAGAAAGAAAAATTAATAAATGCACTTAAAAATTTTGAAGTTGAAGTGTTGAAGAAATAAGTAGATGCAGTAAAAATATTACAAAAAGAAAGAAAAATTAATGGATGCACCTTAAAATTTGGTACCAGATCATCAAAAATAATGGATGCACCTGTACTATTCGTTCCAATCTGTAAAAATTTTCGAATGATGAAGAATTACTTTTTTAAGAAGGTGAAGAGAAAAACAAAAAGGTGAAAAATAAAAAGAAACAAAAAAAATTACGAACGAAAATCATTCGAAATAGAGGTGCACCTAAAATTTTGGTTTCAGTTTGTATACAAAAAATTATCATTTAGAAATTTTTGAATCTTTGATGAAGAAATACTTTTTCTTTAAGAAGACGAGAAGCAAACAAAAAGGAGAAAAAGAAGCAGTTTGAAACTTTCGAAAAGATATCAATAAAAATAGTAAATGCACCTAAAATTTTTGGTTAAAGTTTGTATGCAAAAAATCATCATTTAGAAATTTTCAAATCTTTGATCATGAAATGTTTTTTCTTCAAGAAGACGAAAAAAACAAAAAGAAGAAAAATAAGAAGAAGCATTTAGAAATTTTTGAAAGGATATCAATAAAAATAGTAGATGCACCTATAATTTTGGTTCCATTTTCTTTTCTAAAATCATTATTTAGAAATTTTTAAAAATCTTTGATGAAGAAATGTTTTTTTTTAAGAAGACGAGAAAAAAACAAAAAGGATAAAAAGAAGCATTTATAAATTTTTGAAAGGATATTAATAAAAATAGTAGATGCACCTAAAATTTTAGTTCCAGTTTCATTTTTAAAATCATTATTTAGAAATTTTTAAAAATCTTTAATAAAGAAATGCTTTTTATTTGAGAAGATGAAAAAACGCAAGAAGGAGAAAAATAAAGAGAAGCACTCAGAAATTTTTAAAAAGATATGATTAAAAATAGTAGATGCACCTAAAATTTTGGTTTCAGTTTCTTTTCTAAAATCATCATTTACAAATATTTTGAGACAATTATTGAAGAGGAGAAAAATAAAGAAGAGGAAAATGATAAAATGTTGTTGAAGAGAGGAAACATGAAGAAGAGGAGAAAACTGGAGAAGAGGAGTGAAAAATAAAGAAAAGGAGAAAAATAAAGAAGAGAAAAATAAGGAAGAGGAGAAAAATAAGGAAGAAGAGAAAAATAAGGAAGAAGAGAAAAATAAAGAAGAGGAGAAAAATAAGGAAGAAGAGAAAAATAAGGAAGAGGAGAAAACTAAAGGAGAGGTGAAAGATAAAAAAGAGATAAAAGATGAACAAGAGAAGAAAGGTAAACAAGAGAAAAAAAGGAAACACCAAGAAGATTGCGAAAGGAAAACGAGATGAATCCAAATAATGGATGCACCCAAAATTTGTGATCCTAACCATTCGCTACAATCATCATCAGCCATAAAAAAAAAAAAAAAAATTTCAGAAAACTGTTCTTTTCTTCAAAAGAAAGAGAAAAAGGACCAAAAGGAGAAAAAGAGTTTAAAAAATCACTAAAAATTTGAAATTAGTTGCAGAAAAAGAATAACAAGAGATGCACCTCTATTGCTAAATTTCTTCATCCCTCATACCAACTAAATTCAAACACTAAAAACAATTTTCAATTGTTGAATTCAATTGAAATTGACACTAAAATCATTACGAAGAACACGAAGAGCTTTCGAACCAAAAAAAAAAAAAACTTAAAAACAACCAACAGGAACTAAAAAATAAAAAAATCTTCCAAAACAAAAAACCACAATACACAAATATATATTTAAAGGAACAAAGTCTCAAAGACTATCTTTTTAAAGTCCCCCGAAGAAACAAGAAGATTAAGGACGTTCTCCTCGAGGCTCATGTCCAAAATTGGACTACATAATAATGGTCAGTTGAGATGGTGAAGATGCTACCAAAGTTTAGTGATGTTAAGCTACTGGTGAACCACGCCCAATCCCCAGGCGACGTGCTCTCTTCAACCGGATACCCATAACCCATCTATCGGAAGCTGTGAGATCAAGTCTAAAAGCAAAAGTTGTTCATTTCATGATCATTAAGCTTCCTCAATATAATATATACCAATCGTTTAATTTTTTATTTTAGAATAATTATTTTAAAGTGTTAAGATAAAATTTCAAAAAATACAAAATTTCAATTTTTTGTGAAAAATTAAAATATTTATTAATTCTATAAATTTGAATAAAATATATACTTTATATACATGAATCAATTCGTTTTTATGTCAGGAATGCAATTTTGCCAAGAATTAATAAAAATTTTAATATAGAAAAAAGTTATTTCAAAAAATCCAAAAATTAATTTTTTCAAAAATTAAAAAATTGTTGAAAAAATTTTTTTTTTAGATATTTTTGAAAATCCTTCTGTCTGATTTTTGGTATTCGTGACCGTAATACACCTACAAAATTTTATCAAAATCCGTCAAGACGTGTAAGAGAAAATTTGTCCACAAGAATCGGTGACATACACACACACACACACACACACACACACACACACACACACACACACACATACACACACACACACACACACACACACATACATACACACATACATCCGGACATTTGTTCCTCTCGACGAATTATATATACTACACTTGAAAATTTGTAAAAATAATTGATTCTAAAAAATTCGGAAATCGACATCACTATAAGGCTTCCTTTATGAGGAAGCAAAAAAATTCAAAATAGAAGGAGGAAATTAATACCTCATTAAAGTACTAAATAAATTTTCCCTTTTATTATTAATCTCTCCCCTCTTTTTCAGGGGGATTAATTTTCTTTCTCCTATTTTTAAGGGGGAGATTAATTTTCATCCTTTAATTTTGAAAGGGGAGATTAATTTTCTATCTCTCATTTTAAGGGGGAAATTAATTTCCTTTTCTCCCCTTTTTTAGGGGGATTAATTTTCTTTCTTCCCCTTTTTCAGGGCGATTAATTTTCTTTCTTCCATTTTTAAGGAGGAGATAATTTTCTTTCCCCCCATTTTTCGGGGGGATTAATTTTCTTTCTTCCATTTTTAAGGGGGAGATTAATTTTCTTTCCCCCATTTTTAAGAGGGAGATTAATTTCCTTTCTCCCATTTTTTAGGGGGATTAATTTTCTTTCTCCCCTTTTTTAGGGGGATTAATTTTCTTTTTCCCCTTTTTTTAGGGGAAGAATTTTCATTCTTCTATTTTTGAAAGGGAGGTTAATTTTCTTTCTCCCCTTTTTGAGAGGAGAGGAAAGAAAAAAAGGGGGAAAGAAGAAAAGGAAAAGAAAGCAGACGAAAATTTTTCCAAAACCAAAAATTCCAAAACGGGAAAAAATTGACCTTGAAGAATTGGAAACATACAGAGCATCGTCGAAAGTCACATATTGTTCCGTGTCTCATTGGCTTCCAATGGATAAACATGCGAGCAGAATGTCACTTCAATTTCGACCGGTCTCAATAAACTGACGAGCACTAGGATCGGCGTAGACATCGAGCTCGATCAAGCGGAATGGCACAAATAATTAATTGCATTTATAAAGCACACAAGCAAGAAATGACCGCGCGTCCGATCGTGTTCGCGGTGGGTCCCAGATTAATCTTGCGACATTTTTTTTTTTTTTTCATTTTTTTTCTCCTCTTTTTTGAATTCATACGGTTCTCTCATATTTGACCTCTAGATTTCAAAAATCTGCCCCCCACTTATCAAGGCACAAAAAAAAAAATTTTTTTTTTTCAACGCACTTGAATTTTTGTACCGGTGAATTAATATGCCCTCCCACTGTCATGGAGAAAGTGAACAAGATTCGATAATGCAGAACCGGTTTTTTTTTCTTCTTATTTAACCCTTTCTTGTTGTATTCGAATAGGTTCTGGATATCAATGATTCTGTTATTTTTTTTATTTTTTTTAACCCTTTATTATTGTGCGATAGGAAAAAATCCAACAAAGTGTATTTATGCAATTAACATATAAATATATATAGAAATGTGTATGAATGACAGTGATGCAATATCGATATCGGAAAATTGTCACATTTCCTCTCAGTGTTTAAAATTATTTTCTTAATTTTTTTAATTATGTTTTTTTTTTGAGAGAGGAATATTCCGCTTCTTAAAATGGGTGGATTTTAATTTATATTCAAATCTTCTTTAATAAAATTTGTTTTTCAAAAGGTTTTTTCTCACAAGTGAATTCTAAAACTTTTTTAACAAATTTTGATTGTATTTTTGTAAAAATTTCAATTTCTGAAATTAATTTCTCTAGCAGAGTAAAATTTTTAAATCTTAATTTATTTTTGTAAACATTCTAATGAACGAAATTTAATTGCCTTTTTTCCATAATTCAAAAATATTATTGTAAATAATTTTTGAATAATTTTAACTTTAAGTAAAAGTGAAAGCCAAAGTTAACGTGAAAATCAACGTGAAAGTCAAAGTCAAAGTGAAAATAAAAAAATTAAAAAATTAAAAACATTAAATATTAAAAAACGATTCAAATTAAATGATTGAAAGTCAAAAACATTTCAGAATAAAAATTTGAAAATAAAAACTTCCAAATTAAAAATGTTTCAAATAAAAAGATTCAAAATCTAAAACATTTTAAAATAAAAATTTCAAAATTAAAAACATTACGATTTAAAAAATATTAAATTGAATTATTTTAAATTAAAAAAAATAAAATTTATAAAAATTGAATTAAAAGAAATTGAATTTAATTCAAAAGATTTTGTAAATAAAAAAATGAAGGAGTTTATTTATTCTAAAAGTTATATTTTTGTTTGCAATGATCAATAGTCAAATTAAAATTACAAAATCGCATCCCAGGCAGTAAAAAATAATTTATAAAATCTTCAAAATTAATAATTTATGTTTTTCATTGTCATTACAGTGAATAATTTTTTGAAACTATCCATATTAAAAGTATTTTGATTTTTTTTATGGATTTTCATTAATTTTTTGAAACTATTTATAATGAAAATATTTTTACAACATAATTTCGTTCATTTGAACGGGGAAAATATTTTTGAACCCATTTTTCTAAGAAAAATTACTAAAAATTTTGTAATTAATATATATTAATACTAATAAAAATATTTATTAGTAGAAATTAATATTTATTGAAAAAAAATTCCAGAAATTGAATTTGAATGAAATGGAAAAAACTTGAGAGAAACTTTTTTTAGTCAAAAATCTTATTAAAAATTGAATTTTAATAAAAAATTTTAGATTTGAAGAAAATAACTAATAATAACTAGAAAATTAAAAATTTCTTTTTAGAAAATTTGCCCACTTAATTATATTATTATTTATATCGAAAAAAATGATTTAAAAAAAATGACACAAAAAATTGAAGAATCTTCTAATATTGAGAATATACTCTTCCCGGTGATACTTTTGTATATTTTATTATTCTCGATATTAAAAAAAATTGATATTTTCCAGTTATAAAAAAAATATCAAAATGTTGATATTGCACCACTATTGTAATATATTTCAGTTTCGAAAATTTGCGTTATAAGTAAATAAAATAAAAAAAAGTTGTATTCTATACATAGAAATTAGTCTTAAAAATCTATTATTTATTTTTCGTTTCTCGGCGATTATATTATTTTTCAATTTTCGTTCCTCTTATCCGTTTTTCTTTATATATACTCGTTTTGCTTCGAAAAAAGCCAAAACATTGAAAATGTGGAATATTTATTATTAAAATATGTAAAAAAAAAATTCGAAAAGCACAAAGAAGTAAAAAGAAAAATTTGGCCAAATTTAAATATTTCGTACTTTCAAGAAAAAAATTCTTCTTCTCCTCACAGAATTTCCCTTAAAAAGGGACAAAAATATAAAGAAATAAAATATAAATAAAAAACTTAAAGAAAAAATAAAGAAAGAAGTAAAATAAAATTTTTTTTAAAATGGACACATTTTTTGAAAAATGAAATTTTTTAATTTGGCAAATTAAGAAGAAGAAGAAGTAACTATGGCGCCTCGATTCTATCGAGATAGAAGCTTATCAGTTCCCTTCTTTTGCTCGTAACGCGCTTTCTATTATTTTTTTTTTTATGACAAAAAAATTATTGTGATCTATTGTCAGATTTTTTTTTCGTCAGGAGAAAAAATGTTTATAATTATTAATTGAAAAAAATCGCTTTCTTTCCTTTTAGAAATGTTATTAAAAAAAACTTCCAAAAAAATGAGACTGCAGTCGCGCTTTGTAAATAGCTTAACGTATTACTGTGTTTTTAATATTATTATTGTGTATTGATAATTGATAATTATAATAATTATTATATTATAAATATTACGAGCACTATGAATATATATTATATATTATTATTTTTATTATTTTAATTATTATTATTATTATTTTATATATAAAATAATAGAAATTAGTCATTTATTTTAGCACTCGATAATTAGGATTTCAATTCAATCATACGATTTGAGATTCTTCCAGTACATAGTACTTATGGAGTGATAATAATTTTATTTTCAAATTCGATTTTCATTTTTTAATTATATATGAACGTATCGTGTGTTGTACGTTAACTTTGCGCACATGAGAACCGAGAATATATTTATATTATATAAATATTTTATATGCGATATATTATATATATTTTTTAGAAATTGAGAATTGAATGCACGTGCTGTATGATGATGTTTTGTTAGAAAACTTTCAAAAAGAAGTAACAAATGTCCGCGTGCGTTTTTGGTCAGTCAATATGTAATATTTGTAATTGCGGTCGTGTTTATCGGCCTGTCAATAAATTTTCCAGTCGAACAAAAAATTAGTTACATTTGGTTTATTATTTCCTTCCTTATCCTTTATTTTCTTCTTCTGAATTCGTAAAAATGGTAAAAATTTCTTTTTTTTCATTTTTTTTCATTAAATTTCCACTAAATTTATTTTTTAACAAATAAGGTTCATCTGGGGATCGATTATGCAATTTCACTTCTACTTTGACTTACATTTTCACTTTCACTTTCACTTTGAAAGATTTTTATTTTCACTTTCACTTTTACTTCTATTTTGGTAGATTTTTATTTTCACTGTCACTTTGATAGATTTTCATTTTTATTTTCACTTTCACTTTCACTTTCACTTTGAAAGACTTATTTTCACTTTCGTTTTCACTTTCATAAATTTTTATCTTCTATTTCATTTACACAAGATTTTTATCTCTACTTTCACTTTTACTTTTATAGATTTTTATTTTAACTTCCTGTTGAAGTGAAACTGAAAATAAAAATCTAACAAGCTGAAAGTGAAAAAAGTGAAAGTGAAAATAAAAATTTACTAAAATAGAAGTAAAAATAAAAGTGAAAATAGAAATCTGTCAAAGTGACAGTAAAAAAAAAGTAAAAATAAAAATCTGCCAAAAAGTAGAAGTAAAAATAGAAATGAAAATAAAAATTTATCAAAGTGACAGTGAAAATAAAAGTGAAAATAAAAATCTACCAAAAATAGAAGTAAAAATGAAAGTGAAAATAAAAATCTCCCAAAATAGAAGTAAAAAATGAAAGTAAAAATAAAAATCTTCCACAATATGAGTAAAACTAAAAGAGAAAATAAAAGTCTTCCAAAATAGAACTAAAAATAAAAAATCTATCAAAATGAAAGTGAAAGTCAAAATAAAAATGAAATTACACAATTGACCCTTTTTTTGTAGATAAAAAAATTGACTCTATTTTTTTGTAGATGAAAAATTAAATATGCAAATCTCGTACTGAGATTTTTTTTTATTCAAAACAGACAAAAAAAAATATTTATGGAGATGACTGCGGTATGGTAAATTTTACAATATTAGTGTCAGCAGTTGAGGAATACCAAAGAAGAAATAAGAAGAGCAAATGACGCAAAAAATTACAGGTAATGTGAGAATGGGAGTTGACAGAAAAAATATATATTTTAAGGAAAAAAGTAAATAAAAAAAATTTCTATAGCGCAAAAAACGGTACAGCTTGTTCGACGAGTCACACCAGGGATCAGTGTCGCATGCAAATTATACTTGTAATCAAAAATTTTATACTGCATTTGGTTACTATCACGTTTATGCAAATAGCCTCAGCTACCTTTTCATGATTACGACCTAAAAACTTGTTTTTCGTTTTATTCTCATCTTCAAGTACTTTTACCGTTTGCTCATCACTTTGATTTACGCTCAGTTATAATTTCTCTCTCTCTCTCTCTCTTCAAAATGTTTCATCTTTTTCTTTTATTTTGAAAAAACAGTCTTTTTATATTTACAATTTTTTTCGCTATTCAATTTTTTTTACCCTTTTGGTAAATTCAATTTTTTGAGTATTTTCAATTCTATTTCGCATTTCAATTTTTTTTTCCTTGTTTGTATCTTCAATTTTGTTGCACATTTTATTTTTTTGAGCATTTCAATTTTTTTCCTTGTTTTTATCTTCAATTTTGTTGAGTATTTCAATTATTTTCACAGTTCAATTTTTTTTTCCTGGTTTGTTTCTTCAATTTTATTGCAAATTTTTTTTTTTGCATTTCAATTTTTTTCCCTTATTTTTCTCCTTCAGTTTTTTTGCGTATTTCAATTATTGTTTTTCGCAGTTCAATTTTTTTTCCTCGTTTACATCATCAATTTTTTTCAATTATCTTTGCCAAATTCAATATATTTTTGGCATTTAAATTTTTTTGTTTGGCAATTTCAATTTTTTTGGCATATTTCAATTTATTACTATATGAAAATAAAAATTGTAGAAAAAAAAAATTTTTTTCTTGGTGACTATATATAATTATAAATTATTAAGTAATGGAAATAAAAAAATTGTATTTTTTTGGTAAACGATTTTAAATATGTACATATATATGAAGAAGGGAAAGACCCCCCGTAGTAGAGAACGAGTTCTATCGTGAGTTGAAAGTCAAGTGGCTGGCTTTCAAATATCATCCTGTCACAACAGTGAGACGTACGTGCGGCCACGGTGACTTAATTATCTTTATTTGTAATTAACGTCTGTCGACGGTAGTGTTGAAACTTGTGCGTTTTTTTCAATGTTTCATTTTTCATTTATTTTTCAAAATTAAAATAGAGAATAAATAGAAATAATCGTTCTTTATCATAATTATATTGTTCTCCACGAATTTTGGAATAAATTTTAATTTTTAATTTTTGTTGATAATTATTGCAAAAATTTTTAATTTTTAATTCAAGAAAGTTCAAATTCGAAACATTTCAACTAAAAAAATGTAGAATCCAAAACAATTTAAAATTAAAACATTCAAAATCAAAAAAATTTCAAAATTCAAAATCAAAAACATTTCAAATTCAAATATATATTGAAAATCAAAAATATTTTGAATTAAAAAACTTAAAATTAAAATAATTTCAATTTAAAGAATGTAAAATTAAAAATATTTCAAATGAAAATATTCAAAATCAAAAATATTTCAAAATTAAAATAATTTCTAATTAAAAAACGCCAAATTAAAACAATTTCAATTAAAAGCATGTAAAATTAAAAATATTTCAAATTGAAACATTCAAAATAAATAATTTACTAAATTAACAAATTAAAAATTCAAATAATTTCTAATTAAAAAATCCAAAATTAAAATAATTTCAAATTCAAAAATTAAAAATTTTTAAAAATTTATTTTAGTTTAAGAATTTGTTAATATACGAAAAATAATGGTTTTTTATTTTATTTTTGAGGTAATATTTTTTTGTTAGTATGTAATGATTTATTTCTCTCGATTTGATCTATTATTGTTCTCTCGTATAAATATTTATATTTTTTATTGAAGAAACGACTTAAAAGCTACCTTTTCTTTTATAGAAAGGTGTTCTCTAAATGGTCGGACAAATGAGATGCACGAAGGATATACTCATTTCAAACAAAATGCATATGTATCCTATTCGATCTATTCACTTTATAACTTCAACTGGGAGCCACTCTCACATCCTGGGGCAAAAGTCGTGAGCCTAATGCCACTGTGAGGGAATATTCCATAATCTTAACGATTTGATTTCTCGATTTGTTTCTAGCACTAAAAGTGTTGCCTGCCTGCCTGACATTTTTTTATTCCTTCCTCCTTTACCTCGGGCTAGTAAAATTGAAAGTGTAAGAAAACCATAAATACGGCGAATAAAAAAAGTATTTTACAATAAAAAAAAATAAAATAAAAAGTATTTTACAATAAAAAAATGTAGTAATAAAAAAGTATTTTACAATAAAAAATAATAATAATAATAAAGTATTTTATAATAAAAAGTAGTAATAAAAACGTATTTTACAATAAAAAAATATTAATAAAAAAGTATTTTACAATAAAAAAAATAATAATAAAAAAGTATTTTACAATAAAAAAAAATAATAATAGAAGAAATAAAAAAGAAATAGAATAACAACAATAACAAATAAACTGAAGTGGATTTTTTGAAACGTTTGTTAACAATAATAATAATAAAAAAAAAAATAAAAAAGAACACAATATATAACAACAACAAAAAACACTAAAGTGAATTTTTCGAAACGTTTGTTAACAATCCTGACTAAAAATAAAAAATAAATAACTAAAATTCAATGATTTGTCCATTTTCAAGTTTTTGGTGGCCATATTGTATCCGCCATTTTGAATTTGTTTCGATAAACTCTCAAATCGAGGTTAAAGAGAAAATTATGATAAAAATGACAAAAATATCAAGAATTGTTTTCTTTTCGAGTAAATAACAAGAGAAGCATTTTTTTGTTTTCGCAATTGTGACTGAATTGTTCTCAGATTACAAATTAAGTGGATAACAATTGTTGAATCGAGTCAAAATATTATAAATGATATATCTAACACAGAGACGAGGTTTCCTAGAAAATATCATGCTAGAATTATAAATATGTGAGAGTTAAGGTAGCGGGCAGAAGCTTCCCATGGACTCTCACCTCCGCGGGCGGAAAGTGAACTTCAACATGTGCGCGGATGCTGGGTGCGATTATTTTAGGGTGAAAGGTGAAGAAAAAATTGTTTAGCGATCGCTACTAAATAGCTTCAATGCCACGGGCCTCGCGCTTTCACTTCAAGGAAGAATTAAAATAGATCGCCGTCTTTCATATATATACGCAGCTAGGCGCAAAGGTCGTTATTTTAATAAAAAAAAAAAATTACTTCAATATAATTTTCTATATTAAAGAAAAAAAATTGACTAAAAAGCCTACAAAAATAAATAGATAAAAAAAATTAAAAGAAGGGATGACAAAAGAAATAATAGGAAGCTATATGAAAAGTAAAAAACTAAAAGAATGCAAACAAAAAATTTTTTGTTTGTTTGTTTTTTTGTTTTTTTTTGTTTGTTTTGTTTTTTTTAAATAAAGTTAAAAAAATAAATTAAAAAAATAAAAGCCAAAGAATATGAAACCCAAATAAAACTTAAAACCAAAAGAAATAAAAATCTTTCAAAATGAAAATCCAAAAAATATAAAAATCGAAAAAATCAAAAGAAATAAAAAAACTAAAGAAATGAAAACCAAAAAAATAAAAAACCAAATGAAAGCAAAAATTAAAAAAATAAAAGCCAATGAATAGGAAACCCTCTCCCTCAAAAAAAAATAATAAAAATCTATCAAAATGAAAATTAAAAAAATATGAAAACCGAAAAAAATAAAAACGAAAAAGAATTAAAAAGTTAAAGAAATAAAAATAAAAAAAAATGAAAACCGAAGAAAATAAAAAACCGATAGAATTAAAAAAACATAAAAATCAAAAATCAAAAGTAATAAAAATGTAACAAAATAAAAATCCAAAAAATATGAAAATCAAAAATAAAAATAAAAACCAAAAAAAATAAAGAAGCTAAAGAAATAAAAATCCGAAAAAATAAAAACCGAAGAAAATAAAAAACCAAAAGAATTAAAAATCCAAAACAAATGAAAACCAAAGAAAATAAAAAATCAAAAGAAATAAAAATCCAAAACAAATGAAAACCGAAAAAAATGAAATCCAAATGAAGTAAAAATGTAACAAAATAAAAATCCAAAACAAATATAAACAGAAAAAAATAAAATCCAAATGAAGTAAAAAAGTATCAAAATAAAAATCCGAAACAAATAAAAGCCGAAAAAAATGAAATCCAAAAGAAATAAAAAATGAAAAAACCAAAAAAATGAAAAACTGAATAAAAAAATCATAAATAAAATTTGAACTTAGTAAAATAAGAACCAGTTTTCATTTAGAATGTAATTGGAGCTGATGTTGAGTGAAAATTGTGCTCATATTAATTTGCATAATAAATGAAGTCTTGCTCAATATTTCCATATATACAAGTATAAGATACGATTTTTCTATCAATACATTCGTAAATTATTTCCTTTAATTATAAAACGTGCGCGGATTATAAAGTTATATCTAATGAACAGTTTCTCGTGTATATAAATATATAATCGCGACTCCCGTAATAAAAGTTCAAGGCACTTCTAATTGGGGTCGAAATAAGTCTAAATTATAATTCAAGCGGATATTGAAACAAGTACGAAAAAAAAAAATTTCTTTTCAAAATAGGGTCAAATTCGAGAGAAAATCATATTTTTCTTCGTTCCAATTTTCCTGGGAATTTTATTTTGTACTTTTTAAATAAGAAATAGTATCTTTCTCTATACTTAATTAAAGTGTTTGAATTACAGAGCTAATTCTATACCAATTATTATGGATTATTATTATTTTTTGTTTAATAAAGATTTTACTAAACTTTAGTAATTTTATCGGTACAAAGAAACAAGTGATAACTTTCGTAAATTTTTATTCTTCTATCGATATAATTTGGAGAATTTTAGAGAAATTGCAAATGTTTGCAGAAATTCAATTGTTTTCAAAAACAAAAAAATTCTTCGCAGAAATTTAATTGTGTACAAAAGTTTTTTTAAATTCTTGTCAAAATTGCAATTTTGTTTAGAAATATAATTAAATTCTTCTCTGAAATTCAATTCAGAAAAATTCAATTATTTTCAAAAATTGTAATAAAATTCTTGGCAAAATTTTAATTATTTTCAATTTTTTTGCCTGAGTTCAATTATTTTCAATATCTACTATTTTAATAAAATTTTCTAAAAGAATTAAATTAATTAAAAAAAAATTAATAGATTTCTACGCAAATCTTTAATTATTTTTATAAAATAATAAAAATTTCACAGAAATTCAATAATGTTAAAAAATTATTAAAAATTCTCGTCAAAATTTCAAGTTTCTTTAAAAGTAATAAAATTCTTCTTCGAAATCGAATTATTTTCAAAAATTTTAAATTTTTAATAAAATAAATTGAATTCTTGGCAAAATTTTAATTATTTTCAAAAATTTTCCTCAATTCAATGATTTTAAATATCTACCATTTTAGTAAAATTTTTTTAAATAATTCAATTATTTAAAAAAAGAATTGAATAGAATTCCACGCAAACCTATTATTTTCATAAAATAATAAAAATTCCACAGGAATTCAATTATTTACAATTTTTTTTATAAATTTCTTCGCATTTCTTCAATTATTTTCGTAAATAATAAAATTCTTTTTAGGAATTAAATTATTTTCGTAAATAATAAAATACTTTTTAGAATTTCAATTATTTACTTGAATAATAAAACTCATTGCAGAATTTCAATTATTTAGAATAAAATTTTAATCGAATTTCTCGAAAAATGTAATTATTCTTAAAAATTATTAATTGAATTCTTTTAGAATTTTTTAATAAAAATTGATTACAAAATTATTTTCTAATACATATTTAATTGAAAAATTTGCGAATAATTAAAATTTTGTAAAAATGAATTGTAAACAAATGAATTTAAAAATTCTCAAATAACTTTTTCAAAAATTATTAAAAATAATGCTTCTATAGAAGAATTTTAGTTAAAAACACGAAAAAAAAATTTAATTTTTGAATAATTACAAATTATTGCAGAATTTTAATTATTTTCAAGAGTAATAATATATTCTTCGTAAAAATTAAATATTGTTCAAAAATAATAAAAAATTTTCTGTAGGGATTCAATTATTTTCACAAATAATAAAACTCATCGCAGAATTTCAATTATTTAGAATAAAATTTTAATCGAATTTCTCGAAAAATGTAATTATTCTTAAAAAATTAGGTAAAAATTATATTTAAGTAAATAATTGAATTCCTAAAAAGAATTTTATTATTTATAAAGATACTTGAAATTTTGACGACAATTTAAAAATAATTTTTGAACATAACTGAATTTATGTGAAGAATTTTATTATTTTTGAAAATAATTGAATTTCTGCATAATTATATTTGTAACTTCTTCAAAATTTTTTTTTTAGTGCGTTTTCAACTTAAACTTCCTGTATAAATCCATAATTTTTATTAATTAATTAAATATGTATTGAAAAAATTTAACTAATTTCAGAAGAATTTGAATTATTATAATTTTTTTAAAAAAACAAAGTTCTTTAAAATTTCTAAATTATAAATTCATTTAAAATTGAGAGTTTTCTTATGAATTTTAAAAATTCAATTTTTTCCAGCTACTTACTGAAAATAAGTTATTTTTCCACTGAAAATCAGTTATTGTCAACTGATTCAAAATCAAAAAGTCAGTCACTGATAGTCGCAGTTAAAACCATGATTTTTAACTGATTCAAATTAACCCCTTGGCTGTCAACGAGATTTCCACTGTTTGGGCCAAAAGTGTGTTGAAAAATTTTTTAATGGATTTTTATGAAACTTGGTACCCTAAGGTTTCTGGGGTCGCTGATTACGAATCTGACATCAGTTTTTCGAAATTCAAAATGGCGGATCCAAGATGGCGGAATTTTTTAAAAATTCGTCGAATTTGCTTGAAACTTGTTACTCGGGGGTTTTAAGGGTCGCTGATTACGAATCTAACATTAGTTTTCCAAAATTCAAAATGGCGGATCCAATATGGCGAACAACGAAATAAAAAATTGATCAGATTGGCTTGAAACTGAATACTTGGGGATTTTCAGGGTCGCTGATTACAAATCTGAAATCATTTTTTTAAAATTCAAAAATATCTGGTTCAATATGGCGGAAAATTTTTTTAAATTTATTGAATTTGTTTGAAACTGGTTAATCTGAAAACAGTATGATAATTGTTGGTGAAATCAAATTTCGATAAATACCCTGAAAAACTAATGTCAGATTCGTAATCAGCGACCCTAAAAACCCCCCGAGTATTCAGTTTCAAGCCAATCTGATCAATTTTTTATTTTGTCGTCCGCCATATTGGATCCGCCATTTTGAATTTTGGAAAACGAATGTCATATTCGTAATCAGCGACCTCGAAAACCCCCGAGTAACCGTTTTCAGGAACATTTAAGAAGTTTTTAATCACTTTTTTTAAGTTGCGCATATATGCGTCATGAATCACTTTTGGCCAGTTTAGTTTTGCGCATATATGCGTTAGCGATAGTCAACGGGCTAAGAGAGTACTTTCCCTGACTTTTCCCTAAATTCCCCGAGACCTGTTGGCAACCCTTTTTAGTGAAGAAATAACGAAACGATATTTTATAAAGAATCCCCATGTAAAATCTTTACAAAGAAACGAGAGACTATAAAAGAACAACATAAAGGAACGGGACAATATAAAGGAACGAGACATTATGAAGAAACGATACACTTATAAAAAGAACAAGACTATACTATATATGACACGGGAGGAAATTGTCTTGACGTGGATAATAATTGTTCAGGAGTGTTGATCAGAAGTGATGCTGTAGGTAAAGTATAAGTATAAGCGATGATATTGTAGAAAATATATATATGTATATGCAAAGGCGAGAAGCAACAAGTATGCTTTCCTAAAGGTTATACTACCGCGGCATCATCGCCACGTCAAACTACCAGCTAGATTAGTCCCCTTTGGCGAACACGAGGTGTGTTTTACTCGACTGCTCTCTCACCCGCAGCACTTCATGATGTAGTAACTATGTTGCATTTGTTGGCTGCGGCTATATTAAATGATCCAGTCTAGAAATATGTATATACACACACAGGGGAATATGCCCACACGGTTCGTTTCTTCAGAGATCTATGGAAGTGCCTTTCACCTAATTGTTCCTACAATATGCGAATATCCAAGATCAACGGTTCCCACCGACTTCTGGTCATTTCTCAAAAAAAAGGAGAAAGAAAAGAAGGACTACTACTGAGTTTGTAGGTTGTGTTCATTCATCAAGAGAGTATTCTGCATCCTCTTGAAAATTCATTGCCCAGTTCTTTTATAAATATACTTTTCTAAATGTAACTGTTTCCATGGCAACTGGTGCTATGGTAATGGTTACCATACCAACTGGTTCCATAGCAACCGTTACCAGAAAAATAGTAACCATACCAACTGTTTCCATAACAACCGTAATAGTTATCATACCAACTGGTTCCAGAGAAACCGTGTCTATGGGAATTGTTACCATAGCAACTGCTTCTCTTTTGTCTTCTTCTTCTCTTTCTTCAGCTTTTTCTACTCTTTCTTTAGCTTCTACTTCTCTATTTTCTTCTTCATTTGTATCTTCAGCTTCTGCTTTTTCTTATTCTCTTTCTTCAGCTTCAACTTTTACGTTTTGTTCCTCATCTCTTTCTTCAGCTTCAACTTTTACGTTTCGTTCCTCTTCTCTTTCTTCAGCTTCAGCTTTTACGTTTTGTACCTCTTCTCTTTCTTCAGCTTCAGATTCTCCTTTTTCTTCTTTGTCTCTTTCTTCAGTTTTTGCTTCACCTCTTTCTACTCTTTCTTCAGCTTCTGAAGAGTCAAGAAAAAAGTGAAAATTTTCTTTGGAAATCAGGGAAAAACAAAATTAAATATTTGTGGAAAATCTGATAAAAGATAATTAAAGTAAATTTGAAAAAGTACGGTCATTAATTAGACCAAGTATAAACCTTCGAAAGTAAGTAGAAATTAGGAACTCCCGTAATTTCCGGATACGTTTCCTTTGCTGTCGAGGATCATTAATTTCACTCCAAATTGTACCAAACTGATTCTGAAGATCCCCCTTTGGAAAAATGAGATAACAAAAGAAAATTGCTGACAAATTGGGAATGTTTATGAATTGAGATGAAGCGATTTTGGAAGGACCTTCTATAAATACAAATATCAGATCTCAATTCAAAAGCGACGACATGGATTTACATATTACATTCTGCAAAAATAGCACCCGCCGGTTATCTAAACCGATGAGACGCCGCAATGGCTCCACGAAAAACCCGTCGTTGTTGTCGTCGTCGTCGTTCGTTGTCTTCTTCTTCTTCTTTCCTTCAGTGATTCGTTTCGATCTATAAATTACAAGGCAAGACCGCCTTCGCCTCAAGTATTCTGACTCACCTACCAGGCACTGCCACTTTAATAATAACAATTATTTACGCCGGTAGACCATCGGCGTTGACATTTAAAGCCCCTTTGGAAGGTATTTTCTTGGCACCGCACTCGACCCAAAGGGGAGAGAAAACAAGTACTTCAAAACTCTTATTCTCATCTCTTCCTTTCTTTTTACTACTTACGAATCCCTTCGGTAGGAGAGATGTCATTACATCTCGAGGTAATCGCCTTTATGCTCGCCTTTATGCGGCACGTGCGAAAAAATTTTCCCTGATTTACACAAAAAAAAAGAAGACGAAGATTCTTTAGGAAGAAATTTGAGAAAATTGGTTGAATCTGGCACACTTATCTTGGCTACTGAGAGAGTGTTGCTACAAGCGATATTTATGCAAATCTGATTAGTATCCCCCCCTTTGGTATTCATAAAAACCCCTCCAACCCAACAATTCTGGCGCGACTACTTCGCAACATCAATATTCGTTCCTTAAAGAAAATTTATTACGCTGCTTGTACATGTTTCAACGACTTCAACTCTCACTCGTCGGATTCTCACACGTCCACCCACACGGGAGGGAAGACGGTCAAGGACCAATTTTTATATCGATTCCGAGTTTTTAATTTTTTTTCTTTCTTTCTTTCTTTATTTTTTTTTTTGGGAACAAAACGCCATTGGGTCTTCCGGTCTTATTTGCGTTCCTGTGAAAATAAAATAATTCGAGAAATCCTCTAAATCATTAGGAATTCTATTTTGGGATGTTGCTCTTTAAAATTAAAGTTTTTAATTGCTAAAGAATACCAAGGGAAATTCACTAAGAAAATCAGCAATCGTTAGCTGTGGTCGTATTGTCATATAAAGGGCACAGATTGTACGACTTTTTCCACTTTTTTTCGACTATTCTAAGGAAATGTGACTTTTTACGACTTCTTTGTAAAAAAATGCTACTAATCGACTTTTTCGAGATTTTTCTTTAGTAAAATGTAAATAATCGACTTTTTCGAGATTTTTCTTTAGTAAAATGTGACTAATCGACTTTTTCGAGATTATTTTTTTTTGGTAAAATGTGACTAAACGACTTTTTTGCACATTTTTCAATTATACTTTTCGACTTAAATTTTAAATAGCAGAAATATTTTTTTCTAAACAATATTGTTCACAAAATCATTCTTCTCTTCGGGGCGAAAAAAAACATAACATATTCCCGTTTCTTAATATTTTTGTAGTAAATTCTCAAACATAAAGAAATAATTTGCGTCATTTCTATTTCTTAAGTACAATTGATGCTTTAATGAAAATTAAAAGTTTTTTAAAAATAAATGAAAAAAAATGTTTATAAATTCTATTTGTCAATTAGAAATTTTAATTGAGAATGAAATTGAAACTTTTTAAATTTTTAGAAAATAAAGGAAAAAAATTTAGTCAAAAAAATATTCTGTTACATTTATTTACAAATTTCTTTCAAATTTTTCGATAACATCATAATAATTTCTTTTTTAAATAAATATTTTAATTATAATTATTTTTCCGTAGGAATTAAGATTTTTAAAACATGAAAAATCAAACCTTTTTGAAATTAAAGAACTGTATAAAAAATTGTTATACAACATGAAGAAATCGATCACTCCGAGTCTTTGACTCGGAGCAATCGATGTCTTCTTGTATTATAATAATTAAAGATGAGCGAGTGACAAAATCATTAATTTATATTATACGACGACTTTAAATAAAAAAAAATTTTTAATTATTTTTTATAAAAATAATTGAATTCTTGCAAAGAAATATTTATATTATACGACGACTTTAAATAAAAAAAAATTTTTAATTATTTTTTATGAAAATAATTGAATTCTTGCAAAGAAATATTTATAAAAAAGGTTAGTAAGTAATTGAAATTCCTGTGAAATTTTTATTACTTTTGAAAATAATTGAATTTCTAGGATGAATTTTATTATTTATGAAGATAATTAAAATTTAGAGAAAAATTTTATTACTTTTGAAAATAATTAAATTTTGCAAAGAATTTTATCAGAACTTTTAACGATAATTGAATTTTGGAGAAGAATTTTATTATTTATAAAGATAATTGAAATTTTGAACAGATTTTAAAAAAAATTTTGAAAATAATTGTAATTCTGAGAAGAATTTTATTACTTTTGAAAATAATTGAATTTGTAGTATATGAATTTTATTATTTATAAAGATAATTGAAATTTTGACAAGAATTTATTAAATTTTTTTTAAATAATTGAATTTCTGCAAAGAATTTTATTACTTTTGAAAATAATTGAATTTTTTGCAAAGAATTTTATTATTTATAAAGATAATTGAAATTTTAAATAGCTTTTTAAAAAGAATTTTTGAAGCAATTGAATTTTGCAGAAGAATTTTAATATTTATAAAGATAATTGAAATTTTGACAAGATTTTTAAAAAAATTTATGAAAACAATTGAATTTCTGCAAAGAATTTTATTTAAATATTGTACTCCGGATTGTTTGAAATTAATAAATATGTGTTGTCGAAAAATGTGATTTTTTAAACAATTTTTTATAATTTTGTGTGTTTCTTCTTGTACCGTCTTTTCTAAAATTATTTTATGCGACTTTTTTCCGAATTTTTCGAAAATTTTATGCAACTTTTCGTGACTTTTGTTTTGAATTTATGCGACTAAAAAAAAAAACTTTTGCGACTTTTTTTGAGTCTTAAATACGATCCGAGCCCTACTGCCCTACTTATTTATTATACCCGGAAGTTCCTACCGTAAATTTAAGAATTGCGAAATTGTAAATTTCTGTATAGTGTGCATAAGAGAGATGAGATATTTTTTGTTTGTCTCTTCTTTTTTGGAGGCTATTTGTGATTCTTTGTAGTCGATGACTCTGCTTATCAGATCGGCCGATCAGGATCTTTATACACTCTGCTCACGATCGGCCTCGGCAAAATCCGCGTGAACAATGATTTATCGCGGAATGAAAGGCGCACACCGGCGCCCAACAATACGCACTTTTCTGTCTCCTAATACACTCCTCATCTATAGACTTTCAATGTATTTAATTTGTTACACTCGTCTCATATATACGTAAATACTATAAAATAAAATTAAAATAAAATTAAAAAAAAATTAAAATAAAAAATTAAATTAAAATTAAAATTAAAATTAAAATTAAAATATAGAATTAAAATTAAAATTAAAATTTAAATTAAAATTAAAATTAAAATTAAAATTAAAATTAAAATTAAAATTAAAATTAAAATTAAAATTAAAATTAAAATTAAAATTAAAATTAAAATTAAAATTAAAATTAAAATTAAAATTAAAATTAAAATTAAAATTAAAATTAAAATTAAAATTAAAATTAAAATTAAAATTAAAATTAAAATTAAAATTAAAATTAAAATTAAAATTAAAATTAAAATTAAAATTAAAATTAAAATTAAATTACCAAAATGGTAACAAAACAAAAAAAAAATTTTGTAATTACACTTCCTTGATATTCGAATTCTAAAATAACAATAATTCACTTTCTTATATTTATACTTTCCAACCAAGTATTGCACCTATGGTCAAATAATATTAATATATCTTGTTTATTGCGAGTGTAAAGTGAGTTGATTTATGCGCATATTACTCAATTTCTTACGCGCATCGTAATACGGTAAACGTGAATGCAAGTTGACCACAAAACTTGAAATATTCTTGGAAATTTTCTTTTTTTTTGACAAGCCCACATTTATATATTTTTATACTTTCGGGAGGAAATCAGCTTCCAAAATTCGAATTCCCTCTTTTGAATGAGAGATCAAGAGTTTGAAAAAAAATATAGATTTCATCTGCTCGACTATTCCGATATAATTCCATCAGCACGTAGGTATTATATTCATCAACGGTATGCGTCTGATCCCACATGTCCTGTTGTGTGTTCTAATTCCCTTTAATCGTGTGATTTATAAATCAGTCGCCCACCGTTGACACCTGCTTTCACGTGACAAGCTGTTAGCGAAGATTATACAAATCCATGACCTAGAGAAGTGCTCAATGTTATTCATGAGAATACTTTCTATTGTATTGTTCCTTTATTTGTTATTCTCTCTTTTTACTATTTTTTAAATATTTTTCTTTTTTCTATTTTTCTTCTTTCATTTTTAAAATTTTTCCTTTTTTATTACTTTCTTAGTTTCTTTAAAATAGTATTTTTATTTTTTTTTAATATATATTTTTTTCTTCTTTGCTTTTTAGTTGTTTTTTTTATCCATTTGTTTCAAAGTAGTGAATAAATAAAAAAACAACTAGAAACCAAACAAGAAAAAAATATTTATTTAATTTAAGAATTTACTTAATAAAAAATAATAAATTCGTTTCAAAGTGGATGAATAAAAAAATAAATAGAAACAAAGAAAAAAAATATTTATTTAATTTAATTTAAAAATTTACTTAATAGAAAATAATAAATTCGTTTCAAAGTGAATGAATAAAAAAACAACTAGAAACCAAACAAGAAAAAAAATAAATATATTTAAATTTATTATTTTTTATTAAGTAAAAAACCCTTTTTGTATCATTAAACACCCCTTCAAGTTCCTTAATTCGCAGACTAGAGTAAAAGTCGAAAAAAAATATGCGAAAGTTAAGAAAAGAACAAAAGTCTCAACACTTTTTTTGAAAGTTAAATTTTTAAAAATTAAAAAATTGGAAAAAATTTGAAAAATTTGAAAAATTATTCATTTGTTCTTGGAAGAATGGAAGAGTTGCGAGAGGCATTATAGGAGCTGGTGCATTGCGGGGGGAGAATGACACTGGGGACTCGATAGGATGACATTTTTGATGACATCTGACGATCGTCAACGCCCCTTCAACACTTGCTTCAATTTTGTAGCGAATGATTCGTCTTGTTGTGGACGAAGTTTTGTGTCAAAGCGACACTCGAGGGTACAACACTCCCACATTCTCCAATGACGAGCCCAGATTATTCATCTCGATAGTGCATACTGGGCACGAAAAACATCAGCATCTCGCGCCTCAAGGTATGTCTAGATAAGGCGTCAACAAGAATGACATTTTGTCCATATGCGACTAGAATTGCTTAGTTTTGACATCTTTTAATCATCAATCTTCTTCAATCACAATTTTTTTCTCCATCACAAAATTTTCCCTCCTAATTATGTAATTAGATTATTATTTAGTTTTTTCTATCACTCATTTAAATCTAAAAAAATAAGTAATTATTTTTTATCATTCATTTCATAAAAAAAGTAATTATTTTTTGTCACTCATTTCAAACTAAAAGAATAAGAAAACTTTTTGTTTGATATAAATAATTATTAACACGGTTTTTCTGCAAATATCAAATTGAGACAAAAAACGAATCAAAACGTTGCTTCGCAACACTTTTGATTCGTTTTTTATTGTCTCAATTTGATATCTGCAGAAAAGTTGAATTTAAAGCTCGACCGAGTGATAAATTCGAATATTTATTAATTATGAATTTAGTTAATAATTAACTATTAATTTAGTTAATAAATAATTATCAATTTAATAATTAAATAATTATCAGTTCAGTTAATAAGAAATTAATAATTTAGTTACAATAAAGAAATGATCCTAAAGTTCTGAATAAAATTTATATATTTTCTCTTCAAGTTAATTTTTTATGATTATAATTTCTAAATTTTTTAATTTTTATTGCAATGACTAATTTGTGGAAATAATTTTAATGAAAAATAATTTGGTCATTTGAACGTTCAAAACTTTTATAAATCATATAAAGAATGATTATAATTTAAATAGTTCATAAATAATTATTCATTTGGTCAATAAATAACTAATAATTTAGTTAATGAATAATTATTAAGTAGAAATTTGTAAATTATTATTTTTTTCATTGAATTTAGTTTAAAATTTTTGATTTAGAGAAAAAAAAAATTTTTCCAGCCAGGGGGAATCGAACACAAAAAGTTGGATGCCTAAAGCAAGCAAATTACCGCGCGGCCACTGATTTTTTTTTATTTATTTAAAATTTATATAGAACAATTTATTTATTATACTTAAAATTTTCTATTTAAAACCTCCTAAAAGCTCATTATATTTTTAAAATTCAATTTCGAACCTCAAGGAATTCAATTATTTATATAAAATCAATTATATTAAGAAATTCAAATCCTTGTGAAAGTAAATTTATAAAATACAATTTAAAACGTTGAAAAATTAAATTATTTATAAAAACTGACATTTTTAACTCCTGCGGAGTCAATTATATATTTAAAATTTTCTCAAAGTATTTAGAAAATTCAATTATTTTCAAAAAAATACCATTTAAAACCTTGTGAAATTCAATTCCTTGTAGTACTTCGAACTTTAACATTTCGAGATTTAATTCTATTAAGAAATTTCAATTTCAATCCTTATCAAATTTATTTTTTAAAAAACAATTTTATACCTTGTGAAATTCAATTATTTATAAAAAGTGCTATTTCTAACTCCTCCAAAATCAATTATTTTCAAAACTTAAATTTTTAATTAAAACCTGTTGAAATTCAATTATTTTAAAAAATTTGAATGCAAAGGATTTTGAAATTCAATTATTTTTAAATATATATATGCAATTTAAATTCTTGTGAAATTACAAATAATTATAGAACTTCTAATTGCAACTTTTCTATATTTAATTATTTATAAAAAATAAAAAATTATTTAATTTTCAATAATAATAATTAAATTATTATTTCTGACAAACAGTCAGATATTTTTTTATATAATTGACCATTTCTCGCAATGTATTTTTCAGGAAAAGAAAAAGTATACTCTCTAAATTTTAATTTTTGAAAATGTTTACTAATTCGAATTAGTGACTGACTTTTTACTTTTGAATTTGTAAATTTTAAAAATAAATGAGTAAAAATTTCTACTTATTTGTCAAATTTAGTAATTTAAACGCAAAAACTTTCTGCTTTTGACAGAGTAAATTTATAAAAGAAATTAGTAGGAATTTCTATTTATTAGTAAATTTCAAAAATAAATTAATAGAAATTTCTATTTATTAGGCAAGTTTACTAAAATTAAAGAGCAAAAACTTTCTGCTTTTGAAATAGTAAATTTTAAAAATAAATTTGTGGAAATTTTTAATTTTTAGTAAATTTTAAAATAAAATTATGGAAATTGCTATTTATTAGTAAATTTAAAAAATAAATTACGGAAATTTCTGATTATTAGTCAAATTTACTATAATTCAAAAGCAAAAACTTGTTGCTTTTGAAATTTAGTAAATTTTAAAAATAAATCAGTAGAAATTTATATATTTATTGATAAATTTTAAAAAGAAATTAAAAGAAATTTCTATTTATTAGTAAAATTAACTAATTCAAAAGCAAAAAAAAAATTTGCTTTTGAAATAGTAAATTTAAAAAAATAAATTTTAGTAGAAATTTGCATTTATTAGTAAATTTTTAAAGTAAATTAGTATAAAATTCTATTTATTTGTAAAATTAACTATTTTAAAAGCAAAAAGTCCAGTCATTAATTCTCACTAAACATTTTTACTAATTTAAATTTAGAGATAGTATTATTATTATCATCATTATAAATAATAGTAGGTAGTAGCCGCGTGGTAATGTAACTTACCTTCTGCTCCAACGCCTAGGGTTCGATCCCCTACCAGGAAAGAATTTTTTTTAATAGTAATTATACTACTACTGTTACTACTAGTAGTTAATATTTCGTTATCATTATTACTATTATCATTATTATTAACATAATAATAATAATAATTATTATTATTATTATAATGATTATTTTTTTAAAAATAATTAATTATTATTTTTTTATTGTTATTTTTTATTAGTACGTAAAATTATTATTAAACAAAATTTCTATTCATTACACGACTCAAATGTATGGGAATAGTAAATATATTTCCGACTGTCATTTATTCATTAAGGGAAGAAAAGACTGTCTGGAGATATTTCGAAATGGGATTGTTGTCGGAGTGACTGTTCCTGTTTTCTTGGTTGGGAAAAAAAAATCAAATGTGTGCTCACTGGTCCCCGCAGGGGTACCAACTTCGTCTCATTATCCCATGCTAATTCCTGAATATGGCTGTCATTGCCTGAGGCTTGAGGACTGACAAGTAACACCTCTTGGCTCGTGTTCCCTTGGCGTAGGAGTGTCTCCTTGCTTCTCTTACGAACTCTCTTTCTCCCACCCCTTTTTTTCAAAAGTCTCAAAAAAAAAAATAAAAAAAAAACATCTCTTGTCCCCCTTGTGGTTCACCTTATATCCTTTCTTTCTCGTTTCATCTACAGACGGTTCTGTGTATAGAACGAAAATCAACTCGTCATGCTCGCTTCATTTTCTCTCGACGGTAAAACAGCCATTTGTTAGGTCATGTCAAACCGAACGTCGCGGGGTGTCCCAACTCGAATGGCATCGATTGGCGATTCATCCGATCGACGCGTATAATAAATATTCGACTGGGGCCCAGTTTCAACTTGTTCATTTCTCTCTTTCTTCTTCTTTTTTTTTTTAATTTCACATTATAACATTCCATGTCTTTTATGAAAAAACTTTGAAAATAATTTTTATAAATGTCAAAAAAAAATTATTTTTTTACATTTATAAAAATTATTTACAAACCTTAAAAATAATTTTTATAAATATCAAAAAGTTACTATTTTTTAACATTTATAAAAATTATTTTCAAAGTATTATTATTTTCAATTGCTGCGAAAAAGAAAATAAAATTAAAACATAAAATAATTGTTATAAATTGATGACTTTTAATTATTAGTTACAATTTAATAATTTAAGCAAATGGGCCGACAAAAAATCATACAATCAAAATATTTTAATCAGAAAAAAGAAATTTGTGTAACGATGAGAAAAAAAGAAATATTCTATAGTTTTCAGTAGAAAAAGTATTTCACGGTGGTCCATAAATAATACCAAGAGAGATATTTAGAGAAAGAAAAAAATAAACCGCAGCTCTTCATCGAAATCGGTTATGAATTTTAATCGGATCGGATCCGTGGGAAAAAAGTTCAATTTCCTTTAAAGAAAAAAAAATGCGAGTGAATCAAAAAATTAAAAAAAAAACTTCTGTATTTTAAAAAATTAAACATCTTTATTTAAAAGAATACGAAAATAATTTTATTCAAGAACAAAAAATTCTCAAATACGCAGTATATATAAATAATATAAATCGAAAGATTTTTATCTAACGAGTGCTTAATCAAATATATTTATATTGTAGTCATTATTATAATCTAGAAAATATAATTAATTCAATCAATTATATCAATTATACTCTAGCCACCAGTGGGCATAAACTTAAACAACTCCCGTGAATAAATTATAAAATGAAAGATCATAAATTTCAAAAAAAGGAATCATCAAACTTACCTGAACGCTGACGATTTCTTATGGGATATTGCGTTAACTTATAATTATAGATATATAGCCAGAGGTAAGGACAAAAGAATGAATCAATGAAACAGTGGTCTGAGATGACGATTCAAGGAAATTTTTTTTCGAATTTGTAGTTTTTTTTATTTATTTTTATTGAATTTGTTTTGTTGTTAATTATTACTGTTAATAAATTACACAACTGGTACTGATAATCATATAACTATTTATTTATTATTAATAATTTATTTATTCTGAATTAATAATCATAATTTCTTTTTTGTATCAGACATGAAAAATGTTATGGTACGAGAATTTTTTTTCGCTGCAAGTTTCACTAAAGTTATGAAATTACTTGATTTCTAATATTTCGAATTTTTTTTTTATATTCGAGACAATTTCTTGCGCCAATTTCTTGGCGCAAGAGTTCAAATTTTTTTTTTGGTACAAGACAAGTTTTCTTGGTGCAAGATTTTCACTAATTTTTTAAAATATTATACTTCGGGTATTTCAAAGACTTTTTCCTTATGAGTTCAATTATTTTGGTGCAAGAGTTTCAGCACCAAAACTCATATAAAAGTTTAGTTTCGGTCCAAGGCAAAATTTTTCGGCGCAAGAGTTTAACTATATTTTATAAAAATTATACATGATTTCGAATCATTCCAAGGTTTTTTCTCCTATTAGTTAAAACTTTTTGTGCAAGAGTTTAACTCATTTCAAAGTTTGATTTCTGTACAAGGTAATTTTTTGGCGCAAAATTTTCAATAATGTTTTAAAATTACTTGATTTTGAATATTTCAATCTTTTTTCGAATAGGACAATAAGTTTTCTTGGCGCAAGAGTTCAGGTGCAAGAGTTTTATTTGTTTCAAAATTTATTTTTGGTTAAAGACAAGTTTTTATGGCGCAAGAGTTTTACTAATTTTTTAAAATTAATACTTGATTTCGAATGTTTCAAAGCCTTTTACGGCATGAGTTCAAATTTTTTTAGCGCAAGAGTTTCAATAATTTTTTTATATTATACTTGATTTCGTATAATTCAAGGGTTATTTCTGTATGAGTTCAAATTTTTGGCGCAAGAGTTTCAGCACCAGAATTTGACTCATTTCAAAGTTTAGGTAAATTTTTTGGTTCAAGAGTTTTACTAATGTTTTAAAATTATACTTGACTTTATTTTTTATTTAATTTACTTTTGTTAATTCATTTAACATTCTATTTGTCTGGTATTTTTATAATTTTAACTTTTCATCTAAATAAATCTAAAATTTATAAATTTTTATAATTTCAAATTATTTTTCAGCAGTGAGAATATTTCTAAAATTTTTATTTAAAATTATTGTTTTTGAAAAATGTCCTTCAATACAGAGTATGTTTATATTCTGATATAAACATACAGTTTTGTCCTTCCTTAGAAATTTGTAGTATAAAATTACCCTCAAATTCAAAACAAAAAATTTTTGTCGAATCTCAGTTGAATTTCTAAATTTTGGTAGTGTTTGCCTAAATTTATTTATTTATTTATTTATTTACGAATAGTTATTTAATTATTCATATTTTTTCACTATTACGTTTTATTAAATTATTTTACTTTTATATTACATTTTATGTTTCTATTTTAGTTTTTAATTTACTTTTTATTAATTTAACTTATTTTATATGTCTGTTGTTTTCATAAGATTTTTAATTATCAATTTAAATAAATTTAAAATTCTCAAATTTTGTATATAAGAAAATTTTTTTGTGATCAGTGAAAATATTATTTTTCTAATTTTTTTCAAAAATTATTTCTATGAGTAATTTTCTGCAATTGTACAGTTGAGTATTATTTACCTTCAGATATAAACATAACTTTGCCCTTTCCTTAGAGACAAATATTTTACCCTCAAAATCAATACAAAATTTATTCTATTATTCTCAGTTGTATTTTTCGATTAAACATGTTCAGACTTGTCTATTTAGTAGAAATTTAGGTATCATTTTGAAAATTTTGTAAATTCTCTGTAAAATTATCTTTTAAGTGTTAGATATTTTTCTCTTTAGTTTCCATTAAATTTATGGTTTTAATTTTCTTTTCTTTTAATTTAATTTTTAAATTTAATTTATTTTTATATTTAATTTATTCGATTTTTAGATTTATTTTATTTTATTTATTTAAATTCAATTAATTTATTTAAGTTTAATTTATTTATTTAAATTTAATTTATCGACAAAATTTTTTTTTAGTGATTCTATTAAAATTTCAGAAGTGATCTTCGAGTGTTTCGATATTGTGCGAAGTGAGGTGTGAAGTGTTTTCATCAATTTTTCTGAAGACGAATCAGCAGCCGCAAATTGTTAGTCCACTTCATAAAAAAAGGTTAGAAATATTTTTAATAATTATAATTTTTAACAAATAAATAATAATTATATAAATATACATTATACCTATGTGAGGCGCAGACGAATTGTAGGTTATGTTTGTGTTAGAATTATCTTCGTTAAAAGTTAATTTTTAATTATTTAAATTTAAAAATAGATTTTTGAATATTATCCATGTAGTAAAAAATTTACCATCGCTATATTTTGTAATAGCAATTGTTTTTCTTTCTGTACTTTTACTCCAAAAATTATAAACATAACCTAAAATTTCTTGCTTCTCACGCACATTTCTCAGGAGTGCGAGAAAAATAATTCTCATAATACAAAAAGTTTTCTGCAATATTTAAAATAAAATAAATTTAAATAGCTGCTGTAAAATAATCAACTTTGATAAATTATTCAAGCACAGAAGTTGCTCTTCCTAGTCATAAAATATTTCTCTCTCTTTCAAAAATAAACAAAAAAATGCGAATATTCCCCTCTAGAATTTAATATTCATTCTTCGAAAAGTTTAAAGTTCCGAAAAAATACAAATATTTTTTATGCCACTTAAACTTTATATCAAAGAACTATAAAGGTAAGATTCACGTCGGACATAAAATCAGGAAAGCATAAAAGTTTTAATCTTAAACACAATCTGGGATCTCATAGAAATAAAGAAGCGGGTTGTTGCGAGAGAAAATATTGTATATAAAAATAAAAGACATAGAGCTTCTATAATTATTTCTTTTATTAGAAGAAAATAATATTCTCTTTTTTGTGTATTAAATATGAATTTTCTAAGTTTAAAAAAAAAAAAAGTTTTACGAACACAAAAGTCGAAAGTCAGTTCGTGAGAAAGAACCGAAAGTATTTTTTCAAAAGACTTGACCCTCTCATGAATGTTTTGAGGCAATCATATTTGTTACGCAGAATTTCACGAGAAGTGCCCTGAACTGATCGGTGTCGCGCCGCGCGACGCTTCGTGGTCTTTTGGCCTCGTGGACGCTCGTTATACCACAACACTGCCTCATAAATAACTGTCTTATATATTCCCGTTCATCTCTTTCTCTCTTTTCTCCTTTTTCTTAAAGTTTACATCTCTTTCTTACACTGCACTATTTACTATTTTACTTTTTTTTCTATTAAACAAAATTATTTTTACTCCGTTCAAAAATGGCGCGTTTTTTCCCCTTGGACATAAAAATTGCAGCCATATTAGTTCCGCCATTTTTAATTCCAATTTTAAGAAATTAATTTTCGGTTTTTACTCTCTTATCAGAGGAGGATAGAAAATTTAAATAGATGGAAAATAAAAAATAGAAGGATTTAATATTGAAATTAATAATCATTATATCAATCAATAAAAGTTAATAAAAAAAATATTTGATTTTATCACTCGGTTGTTTTAAATATTTAATAAAACTAAATTCAATGTTTTATTAAATAAATATTAATAATAATAAAATATTTATTAATTTGATTAAAATATATTTTATTTTCTATTAAAATATCTGAATTTGATTTTTTAACTGGTCTTCTCACATATTCTTCATATAGCTTATTAAATAGACAAAATATATTCCAGTAATTTAGCAAAAAATATCATAAATAATCAATTAATGAAATCTTAATTAAAATATTAAACCCCAATAAACCTCCTTTTTGTGGGAATATTCTTTTTTTTATTACACACATATATTATTCAATAAGTTGCATAAATAATATAAGCGAAATTTTCTTAAATCAACAATATCTTTGTATATATAATGTCGATAAATTATATCGATACATGTTTATATTTTAATATCTTTCGCTCATCATAAGAATTCATATCGTTTTTTTTTTTTTTGTTTTTTTGTGGAGAAAAAAAATATGCAAATTTCCATTTTGCCGTATCATTTTTATATTTCAAACTATGTCATTTTGGGCGTGTTTCTTCCACTTAATTATCCACCCATTATACAAAGCACATAAACCGCCTGAAAGTTCTCTTCCAACAAAAAGAATATATAAAGATACGGCTATTAATTCAATTTTCAATACGAGATACAATTCTGAGATATATAAATAGGCCTTCTGTGAGCTGATTTTAATATATGAGAATCCTTTTTGCTGGATTTCGGGGAGAATTCACTTAAGATTCACTTAATGACGTCAATTCTGACTAATAAATATATTTCCAAGTAACGTCTCAATATTCGAGAAAGAAAGGATTTATACGGTCTTTGTGTATTTTGCCATTTTTTATGATTGAGACAATTAATTACTGAGAGATGAGAATGATGCGAAAATTTGAGAATTTTGTGAGAAATATGCGCGCGCACGAAGCGAGCGGTGGGGGGAATACGCTATCCCCACTTCTTCTAATATTGCGCGCGCAAGAAGTGAATGGTGGGGGAAGACTCTATCCCCGCACTTCTTCGAATGTTGCGCGCGCAGGCTTTGAATATTGACGCTTAATACGAGAAAATATTGTTTATATGATGAGCGCGCAACGAGCAGAACAATTAATTTTGATTTTCGAAAAAATTATAACTATTACAGTGAAATATTTTCCTCTAAAGTCTCTTACTTTTTTTAAACAAGTTTTTCAGACCGGAAATATATACTTTTGTCCTAAAAAGTCAAATTATTCAGTCATTAAAATAAATTTTAAAAATTTAGTTTCTATTTTACAAAATTTATTTTGGAGTCAGATTTTTTTTATATTTTTATAAAATTTGATAAAAAAAAAGTTCTGCAAAAGGTCAGACCATTAGGCAATTTTGTCCAAATTATATAGTGGATAACAATATATTTCTAGAAATGATGGGAAAATTCTTGATTTTGGTGAACTTTGAAACTATTAAAATATTTAAATTGCCTCACTTTCTAAACTTAAAGAAAAACGAAAACATACACTTCCAAATTACATCTTTAATAATACAATTTAATTTTATTTAAACAATAGAATACTCGAAGAACATTTCGAAAATTATTCAAAATAATTGATTTAGAGAAAAATTTTAATTCAAAATTCTGGAAAATAATTCAATTTAACAAGAGTAATAAAAAAAATTTTTAGAAATAATAAAATTAAAAACTATGGTAAAATTTAATAGAAAACAATTAAATTTCAAATCGTTTAAGTCAACTTTTTTACACAAATTTTTTATTATTTTTTTTTTTGAACTATTCAATTTTTAAAAATGAATCTAATGGAAATTATCAAAAATAATTTAATAAAAGAAGAATAGGAATCAAAATTTTAGAAAATAGATGAATATTAGAAGAATAAACTATTTTTTTTAAATAATTCAATTTTTAAAGATGAATCTAATGGAAATTATCAACAGTAATTGAATTAGAGGAGAATATGAGTTAAAAATTTAACAAAATAATTTAATTCTACAAGAGTTGAATAGAAATTTTTAAAAATAATTAAATTTCAAAACGTTTCAAATTGAAGTTTTTGAAGACTTAAATTTTTAATAATTTAAACTAATAATTCCAAACAACTTTACTCTTTGAAAAATTTTAATTAAAATTTTTTTTTAAATTAATTTTTTTACTATAATAATAATTTGCAAAATTGAATTAAAAATTGATTTTTCAACACAATTGAATTTTAAAAATCTTTTAAGTGAACTTTCTCTTATTTAAATAATTTAATTTTGGATAAGTTTTTTTCAATAGAAATTTTTTAGAAATAATACAATTTCAGAAGGTTTTAATTCAGTTTTTTTGAAAATTTGAGTTTAAATAGAAGTTTAATTACATTTAAATATTTACTTTAAAAAATTGTTTCTAAACATTTTTTTTGAATAATTGAATTTCGTGAAAGTTTGAGTAGAAACTTTTTAGAAATGATAAAATTTCAAAAGGTTTTGATTCAATTTTTTTTTAAATTTCAGTTTAAATAGAAATCTAATTACATTTAAATATTTATTTTAAAAAATTATTTGTAAACATTTTTTTGAATAATTGAATTTTGGAAAAGTTTGAAGTAGGAAATTTTTAAAAACAATTAAATTACAGAAGGTTTTAATTCAATTTTTGTTGTTGAAAATTTCAGTTTAGAAATTCAAAAGTTTAATTATTACATTTAAATAGTTATTTTAAAAAATTATTTGTGAACATTTTTTTAAATACTTGAATTTTGGAAAAGTTATAGTAGAAAATTTTGAAAACTAAATTAAATTTTAGAAGGTTTTAATTCAAATTTCTTTGAAAATTTCAATTAGTGTAGAAGTTTAATTACATTTAAGTATTGATTTTAAAAAATGATTAAAGTTTGAAATAATTTTAATTTCAAAATTCTCGAAAGAAATTAAATTTTGATGGATTTACAGTTAAATAGTTTAGAAGTATGTAATTTAAATTTTAGAAATATTAAAAAATAATTTTATTTGAGTCAATTAAAATGCTTCTATTTATATTTGTTTCAAATACTAAAATTATTGGATCAAATACCATTTAATCGATTTTAATAAATATTATTTGATTTAAGTAAATGTTTATTTAATAATAGATGAGTAATCAGTTAGTTTAATTAAATAAATTTTTTTCAGTTGCAAAAATTGTGCAGGAATTAAATTTAAAAAAAAATTTTAATCAAAAAATTTTCTTGATAATTGAATTCCCGAAAGTAATTTGAAAAATTGTTCAAAAAATTGTATATTTCTTCAAATTTTATTGAATTAAATTGTATTTATTGGAGAATTATATTACATTAAAAATAATGGTTTTTTTGAAAATAATGGTGTTTTTGAAAAAGGTGAAAAAATTCGTAAATGATTGAAGACATTTACAGTAACTTTGAATTGAAGTTATTTTCGAATTAAAGAGAAAAAATTGAAGACTGGAAGTTACTAGAGAGAGAGAGAGAGAGAGACAAACATTACAAATTCGTTTGTTGCATTAAATTCAATGTTAAGAAATATATATACAGATACTTGGTATGAAGACCTTTGAGCTTGAACGTTCCAAGAATTTCGGAAGAGTATATCCCAGAGGTGAAATCATTGCTCGATTTTATCGCGATTGAATCGAAATACCTAATCGACACCTCCTACATTGACATTGATCGACGCATTGCGAAATTCTAATGAGCAACACCTGAATAACTCTCTAAAATAACAAATTCTAAATTTTTCATACAAATTTTTCCCTTCAAAAAAAAAAAAAAAAAATACGCCCTAGAAATTTGAATTATTTCTGGAAATTTGAATATTTCTACATTCAGCTTTCTTTTAACTTGCATTCCCAATTTACATATATTTTCTTCCTTTGATACACTTCTACGAAATTCAATTCATAAACAGACGTGAAAGTTTCTTAAAAAATAGAAAACATCAAGTTTTATTTTCTTTTTGGTTGAAAGAAAAAAAGGAATTCCAGTTCCAGCCCTTGAAATATATTTTCCTAAAATTATAGACGTGTCATAGTCTTGACATTTTGAGTTACACTTATCCAAACGTTGAATATATATGCGCGCGTCGACTTAAAGTCAAGGTTATAGATCATGAAACTTGAAAGTAGATGACAAAGGTACTCTTTACGTATGGTGTATGTACATGCAAGCAAAACATTCATCCTTCTTATTGCTCTTTGAAAATGACATTCAGAATGTCGGAAACTACAATGTCGCTAGCACGCATTGATGTTGGAACGCGAGAGAGTCATAAAGTTTCGTATCCTATTCCAAATTCAAATGCACACTCTCAGCTCCCGATGTCACATAAATTTAATTCGGTTGGCGTGAACTGACAATGGATGAAGTTACGGAATACTAAATATTCACTCAGTGACGATTGTTTTGCTTAACAAAATAGTTGATTTTAAGCGAGGTCGATGATTCTTCTCCTGTGGCGTATGAAATAAGTTCATGAACCATTCAATTGTAAATTGTAGTTTGTAAATTCAATTCCTTAAAAAAAGGAAAGAAAAATAATTATTTGTAAAAAAAGGAAAGAAAAATAATTATTTGTTTTCCAATTTCGTCATTAAAACAAAAGTTCCAATAATTCTTTGTTCCAAAAGCCGACAGTTCCAATAACTCTTTTTTCCAAAAGCCAACAGTTCCAATAATTCTTTGTTCCAAAAACCAAAAGGTCTAGTAATTATTACTTCAAAATACCAAAAGGACCAAGAATTTTTTCAAATTAAAACTTCTAGAAACATTATCGCGCTGCATTCCGCGTCAGTTTTAAGAATGACGAGAATCAAAATGGCGGCGGACTAATAAAACAGCTGATCCACTTGAAATTTTATAATTCGTCTAAATTCTAAATTAAACGGAATTAAATGACGATATTTTTTTTAAACAATTTTCCCCAATGGCAAGAATATGATCTATGTGCGTAAATAATATTATTAAATGTAATTCATTTAAATAATCGACATTTATAATAATTGTTGTTTTTCAGTAATCTGTTTGTAATTTGAATTTAGTTGTGCGGTTTGCTTTTTTGTTTTCTAACTTTTTTTTATAATTTTTGATTTTAAATATTTTTAATTTTAAAATTATTCCATTGAAAATCATTTAATTCTTGCAAAGAATCATATCACAGGATTTGAAGACAATAATTAAATTTTGTTCGAAGAATTTTTTTAATTTATGAAAATAATTAAATTCTTGCGAAGAATTTTATTAAAATTTTTCAAAATTCTAATTGAATAGTTTTGAAGAATTTCTGTGAATTTTTTTATAATAATAGATTTTCTATAATTATTTTAATGGAAAATTTTGAAAGCAATTGAACTTTATTAAAATTGTATTGAAATTAATTGAATTATTGCGAAGAATTTTATTATTTATAAAAATAATTGAATTATCACGAAGAATTTTACTATTTTTTATAAAAATAATTGAAATGTTTTGAAGAATTTATTAAAATTTTTGGAAATAATTGAATTCTTTTAAAGAATTTTATAGAAATATTTAAAAATAATTCAATTCTTTCGAGAAATTCAATTAAAGTTGTTTTAGAAAACAATTTAAAAATTGCATTAAAAGTAATTTAATTTTCATATAGAATTTGGAAAAATATTTCAAGAATAATTGAATAATTTTTAGAGAATTTTCAATTCTTGTTAAAATTGCAAATTTAATGGAAATTTTTGAAAATAATTAAATTCTTTCGTATAATTTTATTTAAATTGAATTGAAAAAATAATTTAATTCCTGCAAATAATTTTAGTATTTATAAAAAATAGCTAAATTGTTTCGAAGAATTTATTAAAATTTTAGGAAATAAATGAATTTTTATGGAAACATTTTAAAATATTTCAATTCTTCCAAAGAATTCAATTAAAATTGTTTTGAAAATAATTGAATTCCTCCAAAGAATTTTACTATTTATAAAAATAATTGGATTCTTATAAAGAATTTTACTATTAAGATTTTAGAAAATAATTGAATTTATTCGAACTGTATTAAAAAATTTTTTTTTATAAAATTGAATTCTTCCGAGGAATTCAATTAAAATTATTTCGAAAATAATTGAATTCCTGAAAAGAATTTTACTATTTATAAAAATAATTGAATTTTTGCAAAGACTTTACTATTTAAAAAACATAATTGAATTGTTAAGAAGGATTTATTAAAATTTTCTAAAAATTAATTGAATTTTTGCAAAAAATTTTACTATTTATAAAAATAATTAAATTTTTTTGAAGAATGTTATTATTTATCTAAAAATAATTGAATTTATTTGAAATGTATTAACAAATTTTTTTAAAAATTGAATTCTCCCGAGGAATTTAATTAAATTTTTTTTTAAATAATTCAATACTTGCGAAGAATTTTACTATTTGTAAAAATAATTGAATTCATGTAAAGAGTTTTATTATTTATAAAAATAATTGAATTGTTTCGAAAAATTTATTAAAATTTTAGGAAATAATTGAATTTTATGGAAATATTTTTAAATAATTGAATATTTCCTAGAAATTTAATTAAAATTTGTTTTAAAAATAATTGAATTTCTGCAAAGAATTTTACTGTACATAAAAATAATTAAATTTTTGCAAAGATTTTACTATTTAAAAAAATAATTGAATTATTTAGAAGGAATTATTAAAATTTTTGCAAATATATGAATTCTTTTGTGAAATTTTATTAAAAATTTTTTAAAAATAATTGAATTTATGCAAAAAATGAAAAAAGACAAAAAAACTTGCAACAATTTTGATTCGGTTTTTGTCTTAAATTAACATCCTTAGATTAACGGTAAACAAAAGAAGAAATTAAAAAAAGAGAAACAATTTCTTCTTCACAAAAAATGAAAAAAAGAGAATTTGACAAGTGTCGCACTGGGTAATTCAGACAAGAGAGTCTCACTGTGTCAAGTATCGTTTGACCACACGTGGCAAGAGCGAGCCTCTCGAGGAAAGGCAATCGCGAATTGAGAATATGTCCAGTTGACCAGGGGGGCTGCACACACCTCTTTTGGCCGAGCCGAGAGGGAAATGAGGGAGGAGCGGCGAAGAATAATGCTGGTAGGGAGAGAGTTAGAGGGGGGGAGAGATAGATAATGCAGGTCGTATTTCAATCAGTTTATCTACTTGTCGACGCGTGTGGTCGAGCTGAATGTTGAGTTTGTCGCTGAACGTAGGATGGTGGAATACGCATGGGCGAGGGAGAAAGAAAGAGAGAGAGAGTGAGAAAAAGGATGTCCTCTCTCCAAAAGCTGTAAAACTATTCGCAATTCTTTCGTCGTGCCAAGGCAACACCTCACGCGAATGGCGATAATTCACTGCTTTTTCTCAATTAGGTAACGCATCAACTCGTTCGGTGTAATGCGTAATTTCAAATATAGTAGACTTTTCCCCCTTCCATCTTGCCCGTTTTTTAACCTTTTGACCATTTATTCAATTCTCTACAGTGTCCAATTCGTCTGGATTCGTTGGAAAAGTTGCGCGCGCAACCAACGAGCGGTGAGGGAAGACGCTATCCCCACTTCTTCAAGTGCTGCGCGCGCAACTAGAGAGCGGAGGGGGAAGACGCTATCCCCACTTATTCAAGTGCTGCGCGCGCAACTAGAGAGCGGTGGGGGAAGACGAAATCCCCACTTATTCAAATGCTGCGCGCGCAACTAGAGAGCGGAGGGGGAAGACGCTATCCCCACTTATTCAAGTGTGGCGCGCGCAGTCTTTGAATAAAGTTGCTTTCTAAGAAACACTATCGAATACTAGCGCCTCCTCTAACGCTATACGCGATCGTTTTCGTTGCTACCATTTTTCCATTCAACATGTTCCATTTATTTAATTTATACTTTATTGTAATTTTATTTTCTCACAATTTCAACTACATTTTTTTCAGAATCTTCTATACTAAAAAATTTCGACTTTAAATCCGTTGAAATTTAATTATATTTAAAAATTTCAATTACAAACAATTATTTTTAAAAAACTACAATTTAAAACGTTGTACAATTCAATTAATTACAGAAATTGTAACTTCAACTTTTATAGAATTAATTCTTTTCAAAAATTTCGATTCAAACCCTGTTGAAATTCAATTATTTTTAAAAATTTCAATTCCTAACTTTTTTAAAGTCAATTATTAAAAAAAGAAATATAATTTAAAACGTTGTACAATTCAATTAATAAAATCAATTTCAACTGTAACTTTCATAGAATTAATTCTTTTTAAAAACTTCAACTTAAAAACTGTTAAAATTCAATTACGTTTGAAAATTTAAATTCAAAATATAGTCACAATTATTTAAAAAAAATTAAAATAAAGTGAAATTCAATTAATTATTAGAGAACTTGTAACTGAAAGTTTTCCAAAATTAATAAAATTAAAAAAAGGGTTTAAAATCTTCTAAAATTGAATTATTTTCAAAAATTTTAATTCAAAATCTCGTAAAAGTCAATTATTATTAAGAAAAACTATTTTAAAAATCGTGAAATTCAATTATTTTTGAAAACTGATACCTCTAACTCTTCCGGAGCCAATTATATTTAAAATTTGTTATTAAACCTCTTAAAAGTTAATAATTTTTTTCAAATTTAATTTTAAACCTTATGAAATTCAATTATTTATAAAAATTGCTACTTTTAACTCCTGAAAATTCAATTATATTCCAAATTTTCAATTAGTACCCTTTTCAATTCAATTATTTTCAAAAAAATACAATTTCAAGAACTGTAAAATTCAATTAATTATAGAACTTGTAACTGCAAGTTTTCCAAAATTAATAAAATTAAAAAAAGAGTTTAATATCTTCTAAAATTGAATTATTTTCAAAAATTTCAATTCAAAATCTCGTAAAAGTCAATTATTAAGAAAAACTATTTTAAAAATCGTGAAATTCAATTATTTTTAAAAACTGATATTTCAAACTCCTGCAAGTTCAATTATATTTAAAATTTTCTATTTAAAACCTCATAAAACTTTATTATTTTCTTTCAAATTCAATTTTAAACCTCATGAAATTTAATTATTTATAAAAATTGCTACTTTCAACTCCTCAAAAATTAATTATATTCAAAATTTTTTAATTAAAACACTTTGAAATTCAATTACTTTTAAAAATTTTAATTCAAAATAGTTTAAAATTCAATTCTATTTTTAGAAAATGCAAAATTTAAAATTTTCAATTAAATTCCTTCGAAATTCAATTATTTTCAGAAAAAACAATTTGAACAATTGTAAAACTCAATTTATTATTCAATTTATAACTGCAAGTTTTTCAAAATTATGAATATTAAAAAAATTTCTTTTTACAATCTTTTGAAATTCAATTATTTTCAAAATTTTCAATTCAAAAAATTGTGAAAGTCAATTATTAAAAAAATTTATTTTAAAACTCGTAAAATTAATTTATTTATAAAAAATGATACCTTTAACAAACCCAAAATTAATTATATTCAAAATTTCTAATTAAAACCGTTTGAAATTAAATTATTTTTAAACATTTCAATTCAAAATACTTTCAAATTCAATTATTTTTAAATAATACAATTCAAAAACTTGTGAAAGTAAATTATTAAAAAAAAATATTTTCAAACCATTGAAATTCAATTATTTATAGAAACTGATATTTTTAACTCCCCCAGAGTCAAATATACTTAAAAAATTTAAGTATTTTGAAAATTCAATTATTTTCAAAAAATACAATAAACTTGTAACTGCAAGTTTTCCATAATTATTTATATTATAAAATTTTTAATTAAAACATTTCGAAATTCAATTATTTTAAAAATGTTCAAAATTTTCAATTAAAACCTATTGAATATTAATTGCGTTGAAAAATTTGAATTCCAAGCTTTTTCAAATTCAATTATTTTGAAAAAAGTATATAAAATTTAGATCCTTGCAAAAATACAAATGTTTATGGAACTTCTAGTTGCAACTTTTTCGCAGATTCAATTATTCGTAAAAAAATTCAATATGAAATATAATTAAATATAATTTAACATAATTTGGTTAAATTCTTTCCAAAGTAAATAAAATCCAAAAAAGTAAAAATAAATAGTTTCACTTTGGTCTTATTTTTTGAAGTTTTTGTCCTGATTAAAAAAAAATCCAAAGAAATTAAAAATCCAATGAAAAAATCGAGTTATTTAATTGGAATTATATTTAAAAAAAATAATTGAATTTTTTGCAAAGAATTGAAAATAATTGTATTTCTTGGAATAATTGTTTTAAAAATTTTATAGAATAATTGAAACATTTCTAGAATTTTTTTTTTATGTTGATGAAAATAATTGAATGTTTGTGAAGAATTTTTTTAAATTATGAAAATAATTGAATTTTTATGTAGAATTTTATTATTTATGTAAATAATTAAAATTATGCGATTTTTACATTGACATTTTAAATTCCGATTTTATAGCGTAAAAGGTAAAAACGTGGCTTTTTCACATGTTTCATTATTTACTGTGGACGTTTTTATCTATTTTGGATTTTTTTTTTTTTGATTTTGGACATTTTTATTTTGGATTTTTTATACTTTTGACTTTTTTTTTTGGTTTTTTCGGTCTGGATTTTTTGGATTGGATTTTTTGTACTAATTTACTAATTTAAAAGCAAAAAGTCATTTACGAATTCAAATAAATAAATATTTTTACAAATTCAAATTTACAGTAGAATAACTTTACAATAATTGCGCGCGCAAGAGGAAAAGAGTAGGGGGACGCTATCCCCACTTCTTGAAAAGTTGCGCGCGCATATAGTTCGAAAATTAATAAAACGATTCAGTAAAAAAGTTTATTGATTAAAAATTCAGTTCAGTTTCGCCTTATATATTTATATAAAGCAAAAAGAAAGAGAAAAGAACTATCGAGAAGACCAAAAAAAACATTCAAGAGGACATTAGAACCAGGTAGTATTTTAACATGAAATAAAATTTCTTGATTGATGGAAAATAATGTCCTGGTAATTTATGAAGCGTAATAAAGCAGTTTATTTATATTATGTCCATTCTGAAATAATAATAATGTGTGTTGAAGACGCCGCCGCTGTATATAGTAACCTATATATATAAAAGTGGGATATACTTTAACTCTCAAAGTCTTTGAGTCGACCATAAAGTATAAGGCTAGTAATTGGGTGCTAGATACGACCAGTCGTAAGTCCTCGGAATGGTGATATAATATTCTATTTGCTTCGAGAAGTAATGATCGTTAGTCGCATCGATCCAAAAAAAAAAGAGAAAAAAATGTTAAACACGTTTCCTCCTTGTTTGCGGTTCTTCTTTTTATCTTTATATGAAAATTGCATGTACCGACGCCATTTCTGTTATTTTTCGCGCATTAATAAAAATTACTCCTATAATAAAAACCCACGTACAGAAATAATTTCACGGATTTTCTAGCAGCATTATTATTATATTGATATTCATTATTTTATATGAAAAGAAATAAATATTTCGTTTTCGATAAAAATATTTGACCTATAGAAAAATGTATTTATATATAAAATACCAATTTCGAAAAATTGTTTCATGGTGGTCGAGCAATGATTGCCGGGGTTAAATAATCCATTTTCTCTACCTAAACGTGACTCTCGATATATAAGCGATCGTTTTTTTTTTTTATTCAGTTTAAATGTAACATATGTTTGTGGCTTGTAAATGTAAGTGAAGGGTGTAAATTGAAGAGTTGTAGTTGAAGTTTTAGAAGCGTGTTCTTTTAATACATGCGACCGGTCTTGCATTCCAGTAAGCTGAATTTACTGAGATTTCCTAACGATTACTTCGCTTTGATTGCTCTTGAAGTTTAAGCAGTTGCTCGATGTTTACCCGTTTCATCGACTCACGTCACGAGCTTATGGTTATTGAATGGCATTATACGAGCGGTGTAAAATCAACATTTGACAGAGGGAAATAAATCACCTCGAGTAATTTGGTAGTTTAAATGCAATTTAATATTATGAATATTTTACAAGAATCTTATAACAAATATAAAATCGTGTCAATCCGATGATTATATCTTTCTAAATTAAATTTTCTATCATAATAATCGAAATTGCAGGGGATTTGCAATTTTACAAAAATTTGTTAAATTATAATTAGATTTACAACTATTTAGTTGGGTACTTATAATTTTTAGAGGAACATAGTCAAGGTTGGACCACCTCTTGAGCTTTTATAATTATATAGTGTCGTATCACCTTCTGAGCTTCTTAGTCAGAGTTGAACCACTTTTTGAGCTTTTTAGTCAGGGTTGGACCACCTTCAAGCTTCGCACTCGATAATTAATTTTAAAAAATTAGCAAAAAGTAGATTTAAGACTGAAAAAAGTAATCGAAAAATTAAACTTGACGACTAAAAAAACTACAGTTCTAATCACTTCACAAAAATTTGATTCTGTATTTTCCGAATTTTTTATTTTTGTTAAATAAATATTTAAATATATTTATCTTCCTCCAGAAATTTAAATTTTAAATAATTTCAATGTAAAACACTTTAGAAATTTAACTATTTCCAAAAATTAAAATTGTAATTCTTCCAAAATTAAATTTTTCTCAAATTTAAATAATATTTTAATAATTTTAATTTCTTTTAAATCAATTATTCAATCATTTTAATTTTCTTAAATAAATTATTTTATAATTTTAATAATTTTTTTAAAAAAATAGTAAATTAATAAATTTTAAAAATAAATATTGAAGTATTATTACAGTTTTATAACAATTAAAATTTTCAAAAACCGATAGTTGAAAAATTTTTTGAAATTTAATTATTTCAAAAAAATTTATGTCACTATAACGTTTCAAATTTTCTATAATGTTAATTATTATTTAAAATTGTAATAAAAATTCATTTTTAAATTAATTCTTATTAGAAAGTTCTACGAGAATTCAATTATTTAAGTAGAAAAATAAATAATTGAAAGAATAATTGATTATTTCTTAAAATTTAATTCGAATTTTATCAAAAATTTTTTAAATAATTAAATTATTCCGACGAATTTAAATAAAATTTTTAAATACAATTGCATTTCTTGGCGAAATTTATTTAAAATTGAAAAATTAAAATTAATTGAATTGCTCCGATGAATTTGTATAATTTATGAAAATAATTGAATTTTTGCAACGAATTTTATAACAATTTTTTTGAATAATTGAATTCCAGTAACAAAAAATTTCTTATTTGTTAAAATAATTGAATTCCTACGAAGAATTTTATTATAATTTTTGAAAATAATTGAATTCCTGCAACAAATATTACTCATTTGTTAAAATAATTGCATTCCTGTGTCGAATTTTATTAAACTTTTGAAAATAATTGAATTCCAGTAAAAAAAATTTCTTTTTTTGTTAAAATAATTGAATTCCTACGAAAAATTTTATTATAATTTTTAAAAATAATTGAACTCCAGCAACGAATTTTATAACAATTTTTTTTAATAATTGAATTCCTGCAACGAATTTCTCATTTGTTAAAATAATTGCATTTCTGCGTCAAATTTTATTAAACTTTTGAAAATAATTAAATTTCTGCAACGAATTTTATAACAATTTTTTTTTTTTTGAATAATTGAATTCTATTTTAAAAAAATTCTTATTTGTTAAAATAATTGAATTTCTTCAAAGAATTTTATTATAATTTTTGAAAATTGAAAATAATTGAATTCCAGTAAAAAAAAATTCTTATTTATTAAAATAATTGAATTCCTGTTAAGATTTTTATTAAACTTTTGAAAATAATTGAATTCCAGTAACAAATTTTATAACAATTTTTTTTTTAATAATTGAATTCCAGTAAAAAAAAATTATTTGTTAAAATAATTGAATTCCTGCAAAGAATTTCATTATAATTTTTCAAAAAAAATTTGAATTCTATCAGCGAATTTCATAACAATTTTTTTTGAATAATTGAATTCCAGTAACAAATTTTATAACAATTTTTTTTTTAATAATTGAATTCCAGTAAATAAAATTTATTTGTTAAAATAATTGAATTCCTGCAAAGAATTTCATTATAATTTTTCAAAAAAAATTTGAATTCTATTAGCGAATTTCATAACAATTTTTTTGAATAATTGAATTCCAGTAAAGAAAATTTCTTATTTCTTAAAATAATGAAATTTCTGCGAAAAATTTTATTGAAAATAATTAATTTTTTTTAAAGAATTTTTTTTACTAGCAGTTATTCTAAAAAATAATTAAATTCTCTTGAGAAATTTAATTACAACTGAGAATAACCAAATTCTCATAAACAAATTTTATTAAATTTTTTTTAAATAATTGATTTCTTTAAAAGAGAGTTTTATAATTTTTCTTTTTAAATAATTCTAACTTACCTACTAAAATTTTAGTAGGTTCGAAGCCTACAACACTTTTGAGCTCATTTAGTCAAGGTTGGACCACCTCTTGAACTATTTATTTATAACTTTTTTTAAAAAGTAAATTTAGGTTCTCATTTAAAAAATAGCAGGGGTTCTACCTTGACTATGGTCCAATATGTTTCCCTAATATTTAAGAATAATGATAATTTTATAAAACTGTAGCAGGATTACATGCTATCTAAACCAATATACCTTAGAGATGGAAAATAATAAAAAATTTTCTGAAATCCCTTCTCAATGGGTCACTTTTTTTCACTACATGAGTAAATTAAAATTATTATCATTAATTTCAATAAGGCCCTCATTAAGTCTTGCAGAATACTTTTCTATTCCAAAATATGTCGATAAATCATTCTTACATACTTTGTTATTATCAGACAAGTACTGACCCTCACCTATTAATTTTATATTTACATGTTTTGCATATTTCGCCAATGATTTGAATGGTTTAAATTCTTCAACATTCACAAGTTGTATCGTCCATGTAGCATACGGACTCAAAACAAAATCATTTTCCTCCTTACACCCAAATTGATTGTATTCTGACTGTAATAACTCAAATTTTCTTTCGAAAAATCCGGATTCAATCAAATATACTTTTTCATTACATCTGTAGTGTGAGTCACCGTTATGTGTAAGTGTCACCGAAACACCTTCCAAATCATTAAGTAAATTCTTCTCCTCCTTAGGATCAGTTGAATAAATCGAAATATTGATATTTCGAAATTTCAGTGCATTAAAATGATCCAACTTTGTGATGTCTGCGTATAATTTTACTTTTTCCCCATTAAGAATGCCTTTAATCGCAGTTAAATATTCTTCGTTTGTCCATTCATAAAAGGCTGGAACTTTACTTCCAAAATAAGCAGTTCCAGTATCGCCAAACGAAAAATGATGATCTTCTTTATTCAACTGTAAATTTATTGGCTTAAGGTTCATATTTACAGCACTTGCTTTCATCAAAGCCGAAGTTGAATCGATAGTTTCGATTAAATTTATCTCGGAAAATTTGTTCATGAATGGAAATGTGTACTGCTTGAAGGAAATTAACCATTTTTTGTACTCGTCGATTATCTGATTGGCATAATAGGTGGAACTTAATTTTGTGTAAGCTTTCTTTAAAGTTGGATCGCTGATGAAAATTTCCTGATACGGAGCACCGGATATGTCTTCTAAATAATTTGCGTTATTTATCTCGGACCTGAAATTGTAGACAAGTTGATGAAATTTATTAATCGTATTCATGGAATCTTTCACTTTGGTAATTATCTCTTGAATCGGGGTAGAGACTTCGAATCCGTTAACCATCGACTGGAACTGTTCCAAAACATCAGAGAGATGTTGGTCCATTTGCCATTTTTCAAATTCAAGAAACGTTAAAGTTGAAGCATTCGCACGGCCTTCGGTAACTCCATTTAGACTATCTCGTAATTCTTGAATTTTAGGTTCTAGATCGTCTTCAACTTTTCTTTTGAACAGTACCAACTTTTTGAAGTCCTGATCACCTTTCTCAATAGTTTGATCTGCTGCCTTTAGGTTCAAATTAAATCCTTTATATTTTTTGTAAGTATTACCGACCACTTCGAGAACATCGAGAACATCGGTGAGAGTAGTTAGGGTTTTTAGCCTTTTATCATGTTCCTGTTGATTGTGGGAACCTTTTGGATTTAAGGAATCGATGTGATTTTTGATGATGTCCGTGGCACATTTAGATGGATTGGTGTGGCCATCACATTGTTGGGCAAACTCTTCCTTAATTGTTCTTATGATTCTTTGATTGTTCTCCTTCATTAGTTCCTTGAATACATTTTCAACTGCTGCTACTTTCTTTTTTTGTCCATCATCATAGGCTTTTATTTGACGTCTTAGGGAGTTGACAAAAGTTGAAGGAAATTTAGCATCAATGACTGTCTTTTGAGATTGTTTCAAGTTACCACTTTCTCCTAAATTATCATAAACTGCTCTGGGTATTTTAATGTTCGTTATATCGCCAACTGGAGTTGAAAATAAACTATCAGCTACACTGGCAGCTCCTACAACAATACCACCTACTATCGCACAAATTGGATTATAGAACGCTAATGCTACCGACACTACATCTACAAGACCATAGAATACCATTTTCCATTTATTAATGCTCAATTGACTCTTCTTTGACTCGATATCCTTACTCCTATTTTCTATACTATTCGACAGTGAATCAATTTCTTTCTGCAATTTTTCCATTTCTTCCTTCAACTCATTAGTTTTATTCTCCATCAAAACTCTTAGATAATTTACAACAGCATCTGATTCTTCAATTTGTCGTCTAAACTGAGCTATGAATTTATTATTTATAATTTGGAATCTGTTTATAATTTCCAGATTTCGCATATGATCGGCGTCAGATAAAATGTGTGACAAGTATTTCGTAACACTCAAAATGGGTTTTTTGTAAAATTCCCCTTCTAAGTTCTGTATTTTCCGATTGTAGAATGTATTCAATTGTTGTAGGACTTGTTTATTTTCTCCAGAAGTTTGTCTGTCGTTTTTTCGATAATTCACCACATTCTCCAGTGTTCCTTGTTTGTAGGCTTTTAGCATAAATAACGAATCAAGTTTGTTACCATCTTCGAAGTAGAAATTCTCCAAGTCATGCAGTTCGTTAATAATATCCAAAGTTTTATAATTCATGTATATCTGCCTATTGTTACTGATATTAACGTACAGGAACTTGTAGTTGCTATTATTGTGACTCAACATTGAGGAGAGTACAAATTTTTTATAATCTTTAACAGTGTTACACAATTGAGCCAAAATATTCTTTTTTTCTTTTTCTTGCTCGTAGGAATAATCGTTGCTGTCAACTACGTATTGAATTTGAAGTTTGTTTTTAAAGATTGTCGAGATGGAGTTATCGAAGGAGAGTAGTTTGCCTACTCCTTGATTTTGTTCTTTGAGTAATGCTGTATTTTTAGAATTTGAGGGAATTTTATTTGTGTCCTCATATCCATTGCTGACGTCGATAATAAGACTTGCTTCGTAAGAAATGTTTAAAATATTGTACATTCCTAAAAAGATGCCTCCATTTATTCCGGTCTCTGATAAATTTTTCTGAAAATAAAATATGCAAGTATTACAATTTTTTGGTTTTAATTTTTTTGTTTGTTATCACAGTTTTCTTGAATGTAAACAATTTTTTTCATAATAATAATAAAGTATATGAGGCACGTGACCACTGAATAACATGACCTTAACAGACCTTAATAGTAAAAGAAAAGTTAAATTCAAGAGAAATAGAAAACGATTTTCAAAAAAGAAAAATTAACTCACCTTTTGTCCACTCAAATCTATCGTTACTTCGGAATCAACTTCCCAAACGGGAGCAATAACGTTAATTTGCATCCCTTTTCCTGAAGCATTAAAATTCTCATCAAATATAATTTTTTCAAGAGCAAAAATGTCCATCACCACTATTTCTCCTGAGCAATGTGCATAATTAATAACATCACTAAATTTTACCACATCCGTCTTAACGTAAAATTTATACCTTCGATTTTCTAATAAAGAACAAGAACTGATACTTTTCAAGAAAATTATTCTTTCCTCGATGATGAAGAATATTTTTTTAAATAAATTCTGATTCGTTTTGGTAAGATTCGGTATTTCATTGTAGAGAATAGTCAATTGTTTTAGAATTTCAGCTTCAGACAATTCGTGTACACTGTTAAAAATTGTCAATAAATCTTTTGTCCACTTTTCGGTTCTTCTCAAGAAATCAGTAAAAAACATTATAGTGTGTCTTAGCATAAGTTTTATATAATATAATTCAGTAGAACTCCAATTATCATCTATCATTACTTTGGAACCGATATCATCTAAAAAGCAAAAGATTTTCAAAAGTTTAAAATTGTGTTCACTTCGACAGAAATTTTCCCTATCCGTAAGATATTTGTCATGAGTTATGTTATAATATGTCAACTCTACTAAATTTTGAAAGGAGAAAACGTCATTTAATTCGTTAATATTGACAAACATTTCATTTAAATCTTCTGCTTTAAGAAAATTTTTCTGAAAACAGTCTCCGAATTTATCATTCATTGTGCTGATTTCAGATTCGGTCTGATTATTAATTTTTCTTAAAATGGTAACAATATCTATGGCTTTAAGACCGTCAAGTTGAAAATATCTATCTTTTAAAAATTTATCACTTTTTTCTATAATTTTTCCAAAGTCATCGTCTTTTTGACATGAATCGTACGATCTGAGGATTGATGAAATATTTTTAGTAATCATATCGCTGGGTGCATCTTTTGGTTCATGGCGAAGCATTTCGTTTAATTTAGTAATTATTGGTGAGAATGCGAATTTATCTTTTGTAGGTACGTTACAATTTGGTTCTTTTGTCACTGGAATAATAACGTCAACAAAATCGCTAGTTTGGTTATTGTAAGAAGATAAATCTTCCTCGAATACTACAAAATGTAAAACTGTTTTTTTATAGTCTTTAATGATTTTGTAATCCATGTAGAGTTTCAATAAATCGTGTCCCATGTAAAAGGGATATAGATAGTAATAAGTATCGCCAGATTTGTACAAATAAATATTTTTCATTATCATATCATATAGGAACTGTTTTGAATATTCTAGTTCTCGTCGTTCTTTTTTGAGTTCTACTCTAGTGGCTGTATTTTTCTCCAGAATTTTAATACCATTTGCTATATTCTTTGTTACAATTATTACCAGTCTCTTGTATTCGATGTCGAATACTAAATCTTCAAGAAGTTCCCAATAGTCAAAAAATGTACAGAAAAGACTTATAACTGGCTCCTTATTATTTTCAACCTGCAAAAAGTATTTTTAATTATTACTACTAATTAATTAATTAATTAATTAACTATATTAAATTAATTAAATATAATTAAATAATTAATTAATTAACTATAATTAATTAATTAATTAATTAACTTTAATTAATTAATTAATTAATTAATTAATTAACTGTATTAAATTAATTAACTATAATTAATTAATTAACTATATACTAATCTCCGTATTCTTTCATTTATTCTGTGAATAGTTACAAACAATTTTATTTAAATTTTCAAAAATAATTTAATTCCTGAGAAGAATATTATTATTTATAAAAATAATTGAATTTTTGCGGAAAAACTTATTTGTGAAAGTAATTGAATTTTTCGATTAATTAATTAAAAATAATATTAAAAATAATTGAAATTCTTCGATGTATTTTATTATTTATGAAAATAATTGAATTTCTATAAAAATTTTATTTTTTATGAAAATGTTTGCGTAGAATTTGATTATATTTTAAATAATTGAATTCTTTTAAAAATTTGATTAACGTAGTAGATATTAAAAATCATTAAATTGAAGAAAACTTTTGAAAATAATTGAAATTTTGCGAAAAATTTTATTTTAATTTTTTAAAGTAATTGAATTTTAGAGAAGAGTATTATGATTTATAAAGATTATTGAAATTTAGACGAGAATTTTATTAAAATTTTTGAAAATAATTGAAATTTTGACAAGAATTTTATTAAAATTGTTGAAAATAATTGAATTTTGGAGAAGAATTTAATTATTTCTAAAGATAATTGAAATTTGAACGTGAAATTAAAAAAGAATTTTGGAACATATAATTTGAATTTCTGTGAAAAATTTTGTTATTTTTGAAAATAATTGAATTCTTCATAAGAATTTTATAAACATTGCTTCAAATAATTAATTTTTTCGAAATATAATAAATATTATGAAAATTTTATTTTAAATAATTGCATTCTTTTGGAAAATTTTATTTGTGAAAATAATTTAATTTTTTGATTAATTAATTTAAAATATTACTATCAAAAATAATTTAAATTCTTCAATGAATTTTATTATTTCTAAAAATAATTGAATTATTGTTTAGAATTTTATTAAAACTTTTTTTAAAAAATTGAATTTCCGTCAAAAATGTTATTATTAGTCAAAAAAATTGAATTATTGTGAAGAATTATATAAAAATTTTATTAAATAATTGATTTTGTTTGGAAATTCTTTTAAAAATACAATTCTAAATTAATTGAATTCCTGGGAAATTTTATAATTTATGAAAATAATTAATTCTTTGCGTACAATTTTATTAAAATTCTTTTTAAATAATTGAATTCTTTTGAATAATTTTATTAAAATAGTAGATATTGAAAATCATTGAAATGTGAAAAATTTTTCAAAAATAATTGAAATTTTGACAAGAATTTTATTAAAATTTTTGAGAATAATTGAATTTTGAAAAATTTTTTATTTATAAAGATAATAATTAGGATTTTGTCGAGATTTTTTTTCTTTTTTTATTTTATTATTTATTAATTTTTTTTATTTTTTTCATTTTTTCTTATTTTTTCTCTTCAAAATTTAATATTTTTTTTCTAATTAAAATTCTTCTATAAATCTATTATTTTTTTATAATTAATTAAATATATATTAACAAATTTAACTAATTTTAGAAGATTTTGAATTATTAAAATTTTTCAAAAATCTGAGTTCATTAAAATTTCTAATTAAATTCGAAGTTAATTTATTTATGAAAATTGTAAGTGCAACTCTTTTAAAATTGAATTAATTTTGAAATATTTAAGTAAAAATATTCATTAAATAATTCATTTATTTTATGATAGTTGTTCAAAATTTAAATTATGTGAAAAGAAATTTTTGTCAGAAATTGAAAAATTTTAAAGGTTTTGTTTTAGAATTCGTGGTAATTTTATAGTTTAGAATTCAAACAGAAAAGACACAAAAATTCAGAATTTTTTTATGAATTCTAAAAATTTAATTTTTCTCAGTACTTTTAATAAAAATTTTTGACTTTTCCCTGAATTCCCTATGTCAGAATACATGATTATTATAATTATAATAATATATTAAAACTATATATTCCAATTCATAGTTTATTTTTATAAAAAAAATTTGAATTAAAAAATTTTAACGTTCTATTATTTTTAAAATTGCTAATTTTATTTTAAAAAGCGAATGTGATGCACTTCAAGCGAGTCACGTAAATAAATCTCTAATTATTTCAATAAAAAACTTATAATATATCAAAAAGAGTTTATTTTTGGTTTAAAAATATTTGTACTTACTATTTGAGTTTTCATAAACTCAGCGACAACGTCAACATTTTTTGGAATGTTCTTTTGTTTACCAACAGGTGGGTAACCAATGTCATTAAATTTGTCTCTAATGCTCGACTCATAAATAGAATATTTGACTTCATAGAGTGCTTTCAATTGATTATACCATTCCAGTTGATTTGTCATCGAATTGTCAATAAGTTGTTTCAAAATATCAATCCACTCTGTTATTTTGTAGGAAGTATCGTCGAATGTATTTTTTATAAAACAAAATAGTTGGAATACTTCTACAATATGATTAATATCGCAAAGATTATTAAATGAAGAATCTTTGATATTCAACGAAGATATTGTGCTGTTAATCAAATTTAAATAATCAAATGTTTCCAAAGTATCTTTTATTGTACTTAAATAATAATCTTTATCAAGTTCGAATTCCATTCCTGGATATTTCTTTCTAATGCACTCTAAACTTTTTCCCACTCTATCTTCCCTGAAAAGTTTGTTTTCAATTTGCGAACTGTATTGAATTTCTTTCAGTAAACCATTAATGTGCGACATGGAATTTTCGCTTTGAAAATTCAAGTAGAGATAAGACCATGTTGTATCAAAATTAATGGGTTCTATAATTGAGAAGTGCTTCACGTCATTGTCGCTAAATAATTTTTTACGTAATTCGAGTAATTCTAGAAAAGTTTCACCTTGCTTTAGTTTTTGGTTTATGTATTGATCAAAAAAGCAATTGGTGCATTTTGATTGTAGGGGAATAATAATGTCTTCGAAGAAGGGAAATACTTTTGTCACTTTAACAAAGTCGAAGATTATGCTCCAATTTTCTTTTATTAGCTTCTTTTGCCAGTAAACTGTTAATATGTCATGCAACATGTGTACCGGATAGACAAAATAATAAATTCCATTGGACTCGTAGAGGTGAAAATTGTTCCATATTATATCAAATGTACCATCATGGAAATCTGTTTTTCTCAGTTCTATTCTATTCTCTGTTAAATTTGTAACTCTACTAATGCCATCATTTAAATTTTCCGCTATAATTATTACCAATGGTTTGAATTCCTTTTCAAATTGTAACAATTGATCAATTTTTTTTATATTTTCGTAAAGCGTACAGACATCTTTGTTATAATCAGGCACATAATTTTGAACCTCTATCGTTTGTATCTGTAAAATTAATATTAATATTATTATTTAAAATGTTATTAATAATTGAAATTAATATATAAATATGTAAATAATTCATCCAAAGTTTGGCTGAATCAATAAAATAAATTCATTGCTATCAAATATTTCTTTGGTTCATCAATAACTTAATTTTTAAAAAAATATTTAATCATTATTTTTTTATAGAAATTAGGATATTCAAAAATTGAATCAATAAAATAAATTTATCGCTATTAAATAATTCTTTGGTTCATCAATAACTTCATTTTTAAATAAATATTTAATCATTATTTTTTTTATAGAAATTAAGATATTCAAAAATTAAAAATTCAATAACATATAAGAATATTATTATAAAACAAAAAGATAGACTCGGAAGAGATCGGAGTGATCGTTTTTTTCATGTTTTATAATAATTAAAACTTGATACTATCATTATTTTATATTATAAAAATATTGTTATTGTAATTTCTTCAAAATTATTTTCATTTCAATTCAATTCTTCATTTCTAGAATTTTTAACTAAAATTCTTCTTTAAATCAATTTTTTAAAAATAATTATTAAAAAAGTTCTTTGAAAATTTTCTAATCCTTTTGTTTACAATTTAATTTGACGTAATTTCGATTATTCTGACATTCTTCAATTAAATATATATTAGAAAATAAAAACTTCAAGAATTAAATAAAAATTCAATTAAACTTTTTTAGAAAAATTAATTAAAAGAATTAATTTAAAAGAATTGTTAATTAAAAGTACGAAAAGTTCAAATTTTCAAAAATTTTAATTTAAAACCTTTTTTAAAATGCAATTATTTCTAAAAATTTACACAATATTGCTTTCAATATTCAATAATAATCGAAAATTTTAACTGAAATTCATTTTTAAATCAATATTTACTAGAAAAATTCACGAGAATTAAATTATTTAAATGCAAAAATAAATATTTTATTAAATAATTGAATGTTTCGTAAAATTGAATTTTCATAAAGAATTTTATCAACAAATTTTTAAATAATTGAATTCTCTTGACAAATTTTAATAAAATTTTTAAAAATAAGTTCATTTTTCTGAAATTTGATTAAAATTTTATTGAAAATAATTCAATTTCTCCAATTTTATAAGATTTTTTTAAAAATAATTGAAATTTTGCCAAGCATTTTATTAAAATTTTTGAAAATATTTGAATTTCGGAGAAAAATTGATAAAGATTATTGAAATTTTGACTAGAATGTATTTGTAAATTGTTGAACACCATTAAATTTCTGCGAAGAATTTTATTAACTTTTGAAAATATTAGAATTATTCTGACAAAATTTGATAAAATTTTTAAAAATAATTTCATTTTTCGGAAATTTGATAATTTTATTAAAAATAATTGAATTTCTGTAATTTTATAACAGTTTTTGAAAATAATTGAAATTTTGCCAAGAATTTTATTAAAATTTTTGAAAATAATTGAATTTCGATGAAAAATTGATAAAGATTATTGAAATTTTGACAAGAATTTTTGAAATTATTGAAATTTCTACGAAGAATTTTATTAACATATTGTTTTGAAAAACAATTGAATTGTTACAAAGAATTTCATTAAAATTTTTGAAAATAATTAAATTTTTTAAAGAAATTTAATTAAAACTTTATAGAAAATAATACATAAATTCTAATAAATAAATTGTTCCAACAGTTTTGAAAATAATTGAATTTTTTTGATGAATTTTCATAAAATTTTTAAGAATAATGATTTTTTTCGAGGAATTCCATTAAAATTGTATTAAAAATAATGGAAATTCTGCAATGAGTTTTATTATTTATAAAAATAATTGAATCTCTGTAAAATATGTTATTATTTATGAAAATAATGAAATGTTTGCGTAGAATTTTATTAAATTTTTTTTTTAAATAATTGAATTTCTTTTGGAAAATTTTATTAAAGTAGCAGATTTATTAAAAATCATTGAATTGAGGAAAGTTTTTGAAAATAATTGAAATTTTGCTATGAATTTTATTAAAATTGTTGGAAATAATTGAATATCTAAGAAGAATTTTACTATTATTGAAAATAATTGAATTTCTGCAATGAAAAAATATTAATTGCAGAAGTAATATTTATTTCTAAACATATAAAGAAAAATATATTTATAAATATTTTTCCCTAAAAAGTTAATAGACATCTAAGAAATTCTTTATTATATTTATTATTTAATTTCTTTAAACTTACGCTATTTACATGAACAGCAAAAATTGACAAAGTTAAGACGAAGAAAAAACCTTTGTTTCGAAACTCCATGTTTCGAAAAATATAAAAATATATTTTTTTCAACACGCTTATATATGAGATGAAATTTGTTTTATTCTGACGTAAAGAAAACACTGAACGTTTCTAGGAATGCTACTTTTAATATTTACTTCACCCGAAAAAGTATTTTTAGTGAATTTATTCATTTTGATAAGTCTATTTACATTGTATTGTACTTTTTAACCGCGTAAAAGAAGTTTAATTCAAATAAAAATTTTCATATATATATATTAAAAAAGCGTTAAATACGCATGAATCTGTATCGATGACGTATATTTGTCATTAACTATTTTTAATATTTAGTAAATTCTTTTTTCTTTATAAAAATCAATATGTTTTAAAAAATATTCTTTTTTTAAGGGAAATTTTTTTTTTGAATTTTTATTTTTCGACTTAAAGTATTTTGTATTTTGCTGCAAAAAGTGAACAATGAAAGCTTGCGTCAATCTATCAGCAAAACTTCATATCTTAAAATCACTGCTTATAGTGATACCAATAAAATAAAGAAGCAATATTTTATTGTTGTGGTACCAATAAAAAATAGCGGTAACTTTGATAAAAAATTTGCGCTTATACTGTTTGCCTGATGAAAATATTTCCTAAATTTACTGCTAAACTTTTTTTTTCTTGTTTACTTTGTTATAATATTGTTAATAATAATTTGCTGAATAAATAAGACGGTTGGATATTTATATATCGCAATTGCATTCTCGCATCATAAGAAAGTAAAGTCGCCTCTTAACCTGAGAACATTAGGAGTTGTTTCTGAGCGTGCAGCGTCAGCGATCCATAATTTACCGGTCATGACGCTCGCGAGCGGCCGTTTGCCTCTAATTTATGTGTTTTTAAAGACGATACCTCGTCCCCGGCTCCTACGGGATTCAATTTTCGAACAATTCTCGTGTTCGCAAAGAGCGCGCAAAACCACGCGGATATATACTTGTGGCAATCTGCTCGCTTTCCTTTACAGGGTTTATGGTCGCATTCGCCGCAACCAACAACTTTCCACGCATCTTGAGTCATATGACGTTGCCGTTTGAATTTTCGCTGAACTTTCTGACTTTCAATTTTGTTATTTTGTTGTGATATCACTATTTTTGAGAAAGGTACCTTTATATTTGTTTGGTACCACAGGAAATTAGTGGTGTGGTACCAGTTATTTTATTGATACCACAATAATTAAGAGATGGTACCATTTATTTTATTGGTACCGCCCTAATTAAGCAATGGTACCACGTTTTTTTGGTACCGTTTTAATTAAGTACTGGTACCAGTTATTTTGGTACCACTATAAATATGGGATGGTACCATTTATTTTATTGGTACCACTAAAATTAAGGGATGGTACCATTTATTTTATTGGTACCACTATAATTAAGGGATGGTACCATTTATTTTATTGGTACTACTATAATTAAGGAATGGTACCAATTATTATATTGGTACCACCCTATTTAAGTATTGGTAGCACGCTTTTTTTGGTTCCACCTTAATTAAGTACTGGTACCAATTATTTTATTGGTACCACCAGAATTAATAAGGTGGTACTGTTATATTCCTTTGGTACCACGACAATTATGAGGTAGTACCAGTTGTTTTATTGGCACTACCAATAAAATAATAATTTATAATTATTATAATTATTATAATTTAAACACCTAAACATTTGTACACTGGTACCACTGTTTTTTTTGGTACTACCTTAATAAAGTAAGGGTACCACTGCAATTCTTCGGTACAATCATTAGTAATTTAAGGAACGATTATATTTTATTAAATCTTTATCCCTATGTATAATTGGTACCACCATAATCAAGTGATGATAACAGACATTTTATTGGTTCCATCAAAACCAAGTAATGGTTCGATTGTATTTCATTATGGTACCACTGACATAAAGTAATGGTACCAATGTATTTCGTTGTAACTTTATTAAATTGGTACATAATTAACTGATGGTACCATTATTTTTTATCAGTACCACAACAATTGTGTAATGTTACTTGTTTATTTGAATTTCTAATATCATTATCCAGTGATGAAAGCACTATTTTTCATTGGTACCAAAGCAATCAATTAATTAAATCTTGGTACGATCAAAATCAAGTGAGGTTTCAATTATATTTCATTGACACCAAAAAGAACCAAGTAATGTTATTTCTATATTTTATTGGTACTAAAAAATTATATGTAGATAAAATTGTGTTTCATTGGTACCACTAAAGGCGAGTAATAGTACTCTCTATTTTATTGGTTTCACTATAATCCAGTGATGGTACCACTATTCCTCATTGGTACCAAAACAATAAAATGATTTTTTTACTCGTATCACTATACTCCAGTGATGATACCACTATTTTCTATTGGTACCAGAACAACAAAATGATTTTTTACTCGTATCACTATACTCCAGTGATGATACCACTATTTTCTATTGGTACCAGAACAATAAAATGATACTACCTCTTTATATTATTGGTACCACTATAATTAACTGATGGTACCCTGTGGTACCAATGTAAAATAGTGGTACCATCACTGGATTATGGTGATACCAAAGATGTATAGAGATAATATGATTTTATTGTTGTGGTATCACCATAATCTAGTGATGGTACCACTATTTTTTATTGGTACCAAAGCAATCAAGAGATTTATTCTTGTATTTTATTGATGCTACAAAAATCAAGTGATTTTGGGATGATTTTTCATTGGTACCACAACAGTAAAGTGATGTTACTTTCAATATTGCATTGGTACCACCAAAAGTTAATAATGGTACCACTGTATTTCTTCAGTTTAATTTTTATTAATCGATGGTACCACTATTTTTTCTTGGTACCACAAAAACAAAATGCTACTATCTTTTTATTTTATTGGTATCAATATAATCCAATGGTAGTACCACTATTTTTCATTGGTACCAGAACAATGACACTATTTATTTATTGGTATCACTAAATTCCAGTAATGGTACCACTATTTTTCATTGGTACCAGAACAATGACACTATTTATTTATTGGTATCACTAAATTCCAGTAATGGCACCACTCTTTTTCTTTGGTACCAGAATAATAAAAATAATATTACCTCTTTTCAATTGGTACCACTGTAAGTAAGTGATGGTACCACTATTTTTTATTGGTACCACAACAGTCATGTGACGTTGATCTTATGCATAATTAATATTGCAAGAATCGTGAACGTACTACTATTTTTCATAGGTGCAAATGGAATTAAACATTGTAACCACTTTTTTTATTGGTACCACAACAATAAAGTAGTATCAATCAATTATCAATTAAGTGATATTTTTAGTGGTACCAATTAAATACATTGGTACCACTACAATCAACTAGCAGTACCATATTGTTTCTTGGTACCACTTTATTGGCGCTACTTTTTTGTTGTGGTACTAATAAAAAAAGTGGTACCACTGTTTATTAATATTTGCACCTATGAAAAATAGTAGTACCTTCACAATTCTTGTGATATTAATTAATAAGATTATGGTCACATGATTGTTCTGGTACCAATGGAAAATACTGGTATCATCGCTTAATTATAGTGATACCAATAAAATAGAGAAGTAGTATCATTTTATTCTGTTGGTACCAATGAAAAATACTGGTACCGTCGCTTAATTATAGTGATACCAATAAAATAGAGAAGTAGTATCATTTTATTCTGTTGGTACCAATGAGAAATACTGTTATCATTACTTAATTATAGTGATACCAATAAAATAGAGAAGTAGTATATCATTTTATTCTGTTGGTACCAATGCAAAATACTGGTACCATCGCTTAATTATAGTGATACCAATTAAATAGAGAAGTAGTATCATTTCATTGTTTTGGTACCATTGAAAAATAATGGTACCATCACTTAATTATAGTGATACCAATAAAATAGAGACGTAATATAATTTAATTGTTTTGGTACCACTAAAAAATAGTGGTACCATCACTGGAATATAGTAATACCATTAAAAATATTAAATATCTATAAACACAATAATCGAAAGTTATTATAATTTTTTCAAGCACGGTACCACTAAACCAACGATCCCATTGTCATGAAACTTGTTTAATGACCCAAATATCAAAAATCAATCACAAAACATGTTAAAAAATTTGTTTAAGACATAATATTAGCATAGATCTGGTATATTACAAATGAATGACAATATATTCGTAAACTTTATGATGTATCGTTTCTATTATGAAATAAACGCAAAATTAATTCGAGATCAGACCTTGTTCTTGACGATTATGCCGACAGAGAGTGCTCCAGGTGTGTTCCTCGTATACAGTGGTGAAAGCGGCATGTCTCACTATTATAATATAATTTATTTAAATTTAAAACAGTTCTTCTGGGCGTGCAGTTTTGTCTCCTAGTGAGAATAATATTTTTATACTTTATGCTCCTTTCGTAGATTGTCTTCTGCATATAATTAATAATTCAAGAACAGCCAATAACTTCACTCTCATAATATTTATATATCTTCTCCTTCAATTCTAAAATTAGCATTTTATCGGTATTTTTTTCATCGATCTTTATCAATATAACATAATGAATAATTGTCAAAATTAAACGTAAAAATTTGTTTTGAAAAAAGGTTTTTAAAAAAAAATGTTAATTTTTATCTTTACTTTTTTTTAAATAAACGTTTAGTATATGGGAAATAATAATAACGCAAAGTATGAAAAATTTCTTCCAGTCTTTGTGAATTAAGATAACGGTATTGATAAAATCGGTAAAAATTGCATATTTTTTTTTTATAAAATCGATTTTTTTTTGCGGTTCAAAGGAAATTAAGTTTACTAATTTGAATGCAGAACGTCTTACTTGAGTGTTTATAACTGTGTGTTCCTTTAAAAGAGAATGAGAAATAATAATGTGTTAAGCTTCTTTCTGTCGTATAATTATGCTATTCCCAAGTCAGCTTCATTGTTTCTCATAAAACAATAAATCAGCGAAATTACCGGCTTCTCGAAAAATATATATATATACATAAACAGTCCCAATGACCCAAGTCAAGAGTTTCTATACATACAACGAGGATCATCTCTTGGAACGGTAGTGAAAACAATCATTAGGGTATAAGCCCCTCGCACAGGTAACAGCCAGATTCTCATTTCTGTCCTTTCCCCCATAGAATGCGATCTTCGTAAGTCAATTAACGTTCTGAAATTGGTGTATAATAAAGACGACGCAATAATAAAACCAAAATCTTGCGCAAAACATTTTATTCGTCCCAGAAATCCATTAAAAATAAATTTTTTTTTTGTCAAACTGTTCTTTTGGATCGCTAAGTCCATTGGCTTAGCGAACAGTTTGACAACGATTTTTAGAAAAAAAAAACAATTATAATTTATAATCTATGATTAAAAAATGACACAAATATAATTAAAATTATTCAGAATTAATCTCAAAATCGAAATTCTGAATTTGAAGACTGCAAAAAAAGGGATCGGAGATGTACCTTACCAAAAAAGAGATCTGAAACCCAATCAAATGATAATTATACACAAGACGCGTAGAAATAATAATCTCAATTCAATCTGAACCCCAGTGATCTAGAGGTCGATTAAAAGTTCATTTTCCTGAATCGAAAAAGAGGATGATTTTTGTTGTTAGGGTCTAGGATATTTTTAGGAATCACAAGGCGCAGAGAACACTCTAATTAAAGGAACTATGATGATCGACCGGGAGAAATTTCCTCCGTATTTCGCAGTCGGGACCAGAGGGAACTTAAGCGGTATTTAATAACATAACAATTATATGGTAGGGCCTTCCTAACCCATTTTTCGAGACAGACAGTTTGGGAGACCCCATTTTTCGAATTCTAATCGGGAAAACTCCCACTAAAAAAAAATAAAAAAAAAAAAAATTAAAATAAAACGTGGACCTAATTTTGAGAAACGCAGGTCAATCTTTGACGTTTATAATTGGTCCCCAACGTCCCCCCCCCTTGTATCTGATCGTAAACGGTCGAAAAAGATCAGAAGGAACTTGAATGTTATATATTTATAGGTGTGAGGTAGAGAGACGAAACAGTGAAAAAGAATCCGAAACGCTCCTCTTCTGTTATATATCTAAAAATTCGGTCCCAACTTCCAGTAAAGCGTTTACAACACAACACAATATAACGTCTAACAACCAGGGCTGAAACATCGAGTGGCCAATTAAAAATGGAAACGTCCAATTACCCAGTGAGGTTATGACTCCTCTGAAAAGTTTTTCAACACTTTTTGGGAGTCGTATATTCTTTATGTTCCTCCAAATTTTACCGCGCCCCGTGACACAAAAATTCTTCTGTTCCCATGGACCCCAATGGTTCTTGAACTCACGCGGGAAGAATTCTTTTAAAAAAATGTTGTGTTTGACTTTCTTCTAAACTTGCACTCAACTTTTTTTTAAAAATAGGAATTAGAAGTGTTGGTATTAATTATTCTCTTCTCTGGTTTTTTTTATCTTCTTTCCCCTTCTTTTCTCTCTTCTCTTTCTCTTTTCCTCAAAGAAAGGAGAAAAAATGAAATCGTAATGAAAAAGTATTGGTGGAACAAAAAAAGCTTTTCACTCGTCGAAAATCATTTTTACAGCATCGAGAATGACCATCATTTCAATACTCGAAAGCAATTAACTTAATTCTTTATGACAATGGTCGTCTATATTTTTCTCATTTAAAGTCATTATTTACAAGATTTACAACACCAATTTGGATATTATACTTTAAGCTTTAATACTCAATATTTGTCTAGATCGGTAGACAGTATAAACATTCGTTGAAATGTGGATGCTGCGTGGAATTATTGGTTTCCACTCTCGCGGTTCTCTTCTTTTTTTACCCTCCAAGACTTACTGCTCCCGTCGAGTCATAAACCGAAGAGTAGTTGTTATGACCAGGTCAGTCATTTTAAGAATCAGTCCATTACCACAGAAGCAAAATACCATTCAGCAAAAGAAGAGAAGGATGAAGAAAAAGAAAAGAAGAAATAAAAAAGAGAAGAGGGAAGATGAAATGAACGGAGATCTTTAACCCCTGGATTTTTTTTTCTTTTTCTTCACCAAAAATTCACAATATACAATTACAAATTTGAAACCAAAATTTTCTTCCAAAAGTAACAAATATTTTTAGTTTCTAGGCGTTTTGATTTCTTTCGCATTCTAAGTTAAAAAAAAGAAGTGGGTCCAATTTAAAAGATAAAAGAGTTTTAAATTCTAGCGCAGACCTAGAAGCTGAACTTGGGTGCCTAATTGGTGATTTCTTGGAATAAAGGGATGAAGAATCGCATTTGGGTGCCCGCGGTATTATTTCCGTCTCGCGATTTATATGCCTCTGTCTCGCAAAATTTCTTGGTTGGCTGGACCATAAGAGTGATGAGAGAAGGAAGAAAGGGGATAGAGGAAGGAGTAAAGAAGATAGAAAGGAAAAAAGCAGAAAAAGGCAGGAGAAAAGGTAGAAAAAGGAAAGAAGATAGAAGAAGAAAAGAGGATAGAAGAAAAAAATATTTTTACATTCTTTCAATTTTCCACAAAAATATTAATGAAATCCGTATTTACAATAATTGAAACTAAAACAAAAATTTTTTTTTACTTTTCTTCGAGTTCAAGTGGAGTTCTTCTAGTTCTTATGGAAAATTTTTTAAATCGAAATTTCTCGTCAAAAAATTTAATTATTTTCAAAAAAAAAAAAATTCATCCTGGAAATTCAATTATTTTCATAAATTTTTTTTTAAATTCTCGTCAAAATTTCAATTATCTTCATAAATAATAAAATTCTTCTCCGAAATTCAATTATGTTAAAAAATTTTAATAAAATTCTTGACCAAATTTCAATTATCTTCAAATGTAATAAAATTCATTTTAGAAATTCAATTATTTTCAAAAATTTTTTTTAAATTCTAGTAAAAATTTCAATTATTTTCATAAATATTAAAATTCTTCTGCAAAATTCAATTACTTTCAAAATTGTAATTATCTTTATAAATAATAAAATTCTTCTCCAAAATTCAATTATTTTAAAAAATTTTAATAAAATTCTTGTCCAAATTTCAATTATTTTTATAAATAGTAAAATTCATCCCAGAAATTTAATTATTTTCAAAAGTTATAAAATTCTTCGCAGAAATTCAATTATTTTCAAAAAATTTTTTTAATTTCTCGTTCAAATTTTAATAATCCTCATAAATAATAAAAATCATCCTGGAAATTCAACTATTTGTCATAAATTTTTTTTTAAATTCTCGTCAAAATTTCAATTATCTTCATAAATAATAAAATTCTTCTCCGAAATTCAATTATGTTAAAAAATTTTAATAAAATTCTTGACCAAATTTCAATTATCTTCAAATGTAATAAAATTCATTTTAGAAATTCAATTATTTTCAAAAATTTTTTTTAAATTCTAGTAAAAATTTCAATTATTTTCATAAATATTAAAATTCTTCTGCAAAATTCAATTACTTTCAAAATTGTAATTATCTTTATAAATAATAAAATTCTTCTCCAAAATTCAATTATTTTAAAAAATTTTAATAAAATTCTTGTCCAAATTTCAATTATTTTTATAAATAGTAAAATTCATCCCAGAAATTTAATTATTTTCAAAAGTTATAAAATTCTTCGCAGAAATTCAATTATTTTCAAAAAATTTTTTTAATTTCTCGTTCAAATTTTAATAATCCTCATAAATAATAAAAATCATCCTGGAAATTCAACTATTTGTCATAAATTTTTTTTTTAAATTCTCGTCAAAATTTCAATTATCTTCATAAATAATAAAATTCTTCTCCGAAATTCAATTATGTTAAAAAATTTTAATAAAATTCTTGACCAAATTTCAATTATCTTCAAAAGTTAATAAAATTCATTTTAGAAATTCAAGTATTTTCATAAATTTTTTTTAAATTCTAGTAAAAATTTCAATTATTTTCATAAATATCAAAATTCTTCTGTAAAATTCAATTACTTTCAAAATTTTTTTTAAAAATCTGTTTAAAATTTTAATTATTTTTATAAATAATAAAATTCTTTTCTGACATTCAATTATTTGCAAAAATTTTAATAAAATTCTTGTCCAAATTGCACTTATTTTGATAAATAGTAAAATTCATCCTAGAAATTCAATTATTTTCAAAAGTAATAAAATTCTTTGCAAAAATTCAATTATTTTCAAAATTTTTTTTTAATTTCTCGTCAAAATTTTAATAATCCTCATAAATAATAAATTTCATCCTTGAAATTTAATTATTTTTAAAAATTCTGATAAAATTCTTTGCAAAATTCAATTATTTTCAAAAGTAATAAAATTCTTTGCAAAAATTCAATTATTTTCAAAATTTTTTTTTAATTTCTCGTCAAAATTTTAATAATCCTCATAAATAATAAATTTCATCCTTGAAATTTAATTATTTTTAAAAATTCTGATAAAATTCTTTGCAAAATTCAATTATTTTCAAAAGTAATAAAATTTTTCGCAGAAATTTAATTATTTTAAAAATTTTTTTTTAAATTTCTCGTCAAATTTCAATTATCTTCATAAATAATAAAATTCATTCTGGAAATTTAATTATTTTCAAAAGTTCTCATAAAATACTTTGCAAAATTCAATTAATTTTATAAATAAAAAAATTCATTTTAAAAATTCAATTATTTTCAAAACTAATAAAATTCTTCGCAGATATTCAATTTATTTTCAAATTTTTTTTTAAAATCCTCGTCAAGAATTCAAATTATCTTTATAAATAACTTTGCAAAATTCAATTATCTTCAAAAGTAAAAAAATTCTTCGCAGAAATTCAATTATTTTCATAAAATTTTTTTAATTTCTCGTCAAAATTTCAATTATCTTTATAAATATCAAAATTCTTCTGCAAAATTCAATTACTTTAAAAAAAATTTTTTTTTAAAATCTATTCAAAATTTAAATTATCTTTATAATTAATAAAATTCTTTTCTGACATTCAATTATTTGCAAAAATTTTAATAAAATTGTACGCAAACATTTAATTATTTTCATAAATAATAAAAATTTCACAGGAATTCAATTACTTACCAATTTTTTTTTTATAAATTTCTTTGCAATAATTCAATTATTTTGATAAAAAATAATTTAAAAACAATTTTCTTTTATATAAATATTATAATGATTTTATCACTCTCTCATCTTTAATTATATTTTAAAACATAAAGACATCTATTGCTCCGGAGTGATCGATTTCTTCATGTTTTATAACAATTTTTTATACGTTGTTTAATTTCAGAAAGGTTTGATTTTTCATGTTTGAAAAATCTTAATTCCTATGGAAAAATAATTATAATTAAATATTTATTTAAAAAAGAAGTTATTGATGTTTTCGAAAAATTTTGAAAGAAATGTGTATAAATAAATGTAACAGAATATTTTTTTGACTAAAATTTTTTTTGTTTAGTTTCTAAAAATTTTAAAAATGTCAATTTCATTCTCAATTAAAATTTCTAGTTGACAAATAGAATTTATATACATTTTTTTCATTTATTTTTAAAATACTTTAAATTTTATTAAAGCATCAATTTTCACTAGTTTGTGGAAAATTGCACAAAATATTGGCTATTTGGTAAATTATTTTTTTTTCTTAGTGCAGAACGAGGAAAGAGAATAGAAAAAAGAAAGAGGATAGAAGAATAAAAAAGGATAGAAGAAGAAAAGAACATAGAACAAGGAAAGAAGATTAAACGAGGAATGAAGAAAGAACAAGTAAAGAAGATAAAACAAGGAGAGAAGGTAAAACAAGGAATGAAGAAAGAACAAGGAAAGAAGAAAGAACAAGGAAAGGAGAAAGAACAAGGAAAGAAGAAAGATCAAGGAAAGATGAAAAAACAAGGAATGAAGAAAAAACCAGGAAAGAAGATAAAACAAGGAAAGAAGAAAGAACAAGAAAAGAAGAAAGAACAAGGAAAGAAGATAAAACAAGGAAAGAAGAAAGAACAAGCAAAGAAGAAAGAACGAGCAATGAAGAAAGAAGGAAGAAAAAGATAAAAGTAGAAAAGAAGAAAAGAGGAAAGAACGCAAGAAGATAAAAAATTGAAGAAAGAAGAAGACAAAATCCCGAAACACTCGGTCATGACGGCTATAAATCCCATGGTGGGTGCAGTCTCCCACCCCCTTCACCCTCTTCTTCAATCTATCTCCCCGGAATCGGAGTTTCTCTCAACCAATTGGCGTTTGTCTCGCTCCTCGACTCGTCCGCTCTTTCTTCATCTCGTTCACTCGTCTGCGCCTCTCTCTATATATATATATAAATTTCTTGCGGTGAAATCGATTCACGGTGAATAACATCGCATTGCCACGAAATTGGCATCAATTTAGCAATTAAAAAAAGAGAGGAGATGCCTAATAGAAGGGTAGCTAGACGTCGACTCTTTGAGCGACAGCTCTCTGACCTCTCCCACAAATTTAACGTTATACGATATACACTCTCTCGTATATTTATATATATAAAGTTCATGAATGCCCTTTTTCTTCCGATGAACGTTACAACGGTTTCTATCGAATCGTTATTTGATACAGTCGCAATTTCTCTTTAAACGTCTTAGACGACAAGGAGACTTTCATGATGAATGAAATTTATATTCAAAGCTAAAATTTTTAATTATTTTGTGTGAATGAAAATTTTTCTTTTTCTAGATACTATAAATTGAGACAAAAAGCGAATCGCAACTGCGATTAGTTTTCTTGTCTCAATTTGATATCTTCGCACTCGATAATTAATTTTAAAAAAGTAGCAAAAAGTAGCTTTCAAACTAAAAAAAGTAGAAAAAAAATATCTATCTAAAAATTAAACTTGACGACCAAAAATAGTTTTAGACACTTTACAAAACTGACAAAAATTCCATTCTATATTTTATTTTCCAAACTTTTTCCTAATTTTCATGAAAAATATTTACTTTTTTCTTATCCGGATAAATAAATTCAATTCCTGCGAACGAATTTTATTATTCATGAAAGAATTTAAATGTTTATAAAAATAATTTAATTCTTATGAAGAATTTATTAAAAAATTTTTAATAATTGACTTCCTTCGACTAATTTTATGCAAATTCTTAATAAAATAATTAAATTCCTGAGAAATTTTTATTATTCATGAAAAAAATTGAATTCTTACGAAGATTTTTACAAAATTTTTTTTAAATAATTGAATTCTGTTTGGAAATTTTATAAAAATAGTATAAATATTGAAAATCATTAAAATGCGAAAAGTTTTTTAAAATAACTAAATTTTACAAAGAATTTTATTCAAATTTTTGACAATAATTGAATATCTGTAAAAAAAATTATAATATTTTTGTAAATAATTGATTTTTTAGAGGAACTGAAATTAGATTTTTAAGATTAATTACATTTTTCAAACAATTCCTATAAAATTGTATTAAAAATAATTGAAATCCTGCGATGAATTTTATTTTTTATGAAAATAATTGAATTTCTAAAAGGTATATTTTATTATTTATGAAAATAATAATTGAATTCTTGTGAAGAATTTTATTAAAATCTACAAAAAAATAATTGAATTATTTCAAAAAAATTTAATTAAAATTGTATTTAAATTTAAAATAATTGATTTCTTTTGAATAATTTTATTAAACTATTTATAAATAATAATTGAATTCCTGGTAAAAATTCTAATATTTTTGTAAATAATTGAATTCTACCAAAGAATTTAAAAAAATTTTTTTTTTTTAAATAATTGATTTTTTTGGAGGAATTGAAATTTATTTTTTAAGAATAATTACATTTTTCGAAAAATTCCTGTAAAATTGTATACATAATAATTGAAATCCTGCGAAGAATTTTATTATTTATGAAAATAATTGAATAGTTGCTAAGAATTTTATTTATATTTTCAAAAAAAATTGAATTTCTGAAAAAAATTTTAATATTTATGAAAATAATTGAATTATTGCGAAAAATTTTATTAAAATGTTTTAAAAAAATTGAATTTATGTGAAAAATTTTGTTATTTTTTAAAATAATTGAATTTTTGGAAACTATTTTACTAGAATTTTGAAAAATAATTGAATTTCCAAGAAGAAATTTATTACTTTTAAAAATAATTGCATTCGTGTGATGAATATTGTCATTAATAAAAATAATTGAATTTTGCAAAGAATTTTATTAAAATGCCTCAAAATAATTGAATTTTCGGGAATAATTTTGTTATTTATCAACATAAATGAATTTTTTCGAAAAATTGTTTATGAAAATATTTGAATTCTTAGGAAGAGTTTTATTGAAATCTAAAAGAATAATTCAATTACTTCAAAAAAATTTAATTAAAATTATTTATTTCTTTCGAACAATTTTATTAAATTTTTCGAAAATAATTGAATTCCTGTAAAAAAATTCTAATATTTTTGTAAATAATTGAATTCCTAAAAAGAATTTTCTTATTTATTAAAATAATTGAATTATTGTGAAAAAATTTATGAAAATGTTTAAAAAGAATTGAATTTCTGTAAAAAATTCTTGTTATTTTTGAAAATAATTGAATTCTTGATAAAAACTTTATAAACATTGTTTCAAATAATTAATTTTTTCGAAATATAATAAATATTATGAAAATTTTATTTTAAAATTAATTGCATTCTTTTGGAAAATTTTATTTGTGAAAATAATTCAATTTTTCGATTAATTAATTTAAAATACATATAGTATTAAAAATGATTGAAATTCTTTGATGAGTTTTATTATTTATAAACATAATTGTATTATTACTTAGAATTTTATCAAATTTTTTTTAAATAATTCTTTTTTCATGAAACATGTTATTATTAGTGAAAGTAATTGAAGAATTGTATGAAAATTTTGTTAAATAATTGATTCTTTCGATATTTTCTTTGAAAATTCTATTCTAAATTTATTTAATTTCTGAGGAAATTTTATTATTTATGAAAATTATAATTGAATTTTGGATGAATTTTACAAATTCTTTTTAAAAATATTTTAATTCTTTAGCGAAATTTTATGAAAATACTAGATATTGAAAATAGAATTTCGAATGTTATTTGAAAATAGTTGAATCGTTTTAAAGAATATGATTATTATTTTTGAGAATAGTTTTTGATTTCTATTTTTAACGAATTTAAAGTAAATTTTAAAAAAACAAAAATATTCGCTTTTAGTGGCTGAGGACCCAAATAGTAGCATAACGTAAAAAAAAGCAGTAAATAGTAGATTTCAGCAGATGACTGCGAAGCCTGCCGCAGAAAAACTGTGACTAATTTTTAAAATAAATAATTCGCGTACAATAAATAATTCCCTCAAAAAAGAAGTTCAACGTCAAATTCGACATTAAAGATTAAAGACACGAAAATGACTTTTCTGAGAAATGAGAATAAGCATAACACACGTGTTAAATGTTGCCTTGTTAAATATAATAATGAAATGTCTCGTTGCATTTTTATATGGACAACTGTTTGACAATTGACAAAAGAGGCACGATTGACGTTCCTTTTTTCGAAGAGTCAAATGAAGAAATAAGCATTTTGCTGAACGAATAGAATACATACATTTATATATATATATATTTATATCTTACAGGAAGAGGTGAGCCATTTCGATTCAGGGGAAGGTTAAAAAGCAATGGTTTGATGTTACAATGGTCGGCGTCTTTATGATTAGCATTGTGAGTTCCTCGATGAATGTGATTGTTGTCCATGCAACGCGGGACCTCTGTCCCATCGCTTGTCCCGTCCTCCATTCGTTCCCAATGGGGCGACCACGACACAAGGCCCCCGAGGGTCTCGTGCTGGGCCAACAATGCCGGAGCTATGCGAAGCACGCGTCTCTTGTGTTGCGTGAGTGCGTGTCTATATTTATAATACATTATTAACAAGTCTCCTTCTAGAGAGCTTTTTCCCCCCCTCTCTCTCTCTCTTCTTTACTCTTTTCTTCTTTTTCTTATTTCTTCTGTTTCTCTTTTCTCCATTTGCTCTTTCTTCACCGTTTTGCTTCTTTTTCTCTTTTTTTCTTCTATTTCTTCACCATTTCGCTTCTCTTTCTCTTTCTTCGTATCCTTCTCTTCTCTTTCTTTATATGCTTTTCTTCCTTTTTCTATTTTTTCTTCTCCTGTTTCTCTTCTCTTTTCTTCTTTTTCTCTTTCTTCATTTCGCTTCTCTTTCTGTTACTTCTTCTATTTCTTCGTCTCTTTCTATTTCTCTATCTACTTTTTTTCATTTTTTTATTTTCTGTTTCTTCTTCTCTTTATCCTGGATTTTTATATTTTCATTTCCATTTCTTTCTATTTTCTCTTTTATTTATTTTTTCATTTTTTCTGATTTTTTTATTGTTTTATTTATTTTTATTTTATTTCATTTATTTATTTTTATTTTATTTTATTTATTTTTATTTTATTTCATTTATTTATTTTATTGAATGAAAATTGTAGAAAATAATTGAATTCAAGAAGGGTTATAATTTTATTATTAGAAATTATTAAAATTCATAAACTTTCTTTCTTAGAAACAACAATTTTTCCTCGAGCATTTTGTGATACAAACACATATCTTTGTTCCTGTATTCCTTTTTCAACTTATGTTCCTCCTCTCATTCTTCTTCTTCTTCTTCTTGTTCTTCAACTTCTCATTCTTTGCTCTTTATTTCCTCCTTCAATCATCGTGTCGCTTTTTTTATTCCCTCCGTCCCTTTCTCACGGGACTTGCTTTTATTTTGTCCTCCTTCGTTCTCTCACGTTTCTCCCTCCTCTTTTCCCACGTGCCCGATTTAGCATGGTGCTCTGCCATCTTGGACCCTCAGAAGGCCCCCCTCCCCCCTCTTAATTCCCCCGAGTGCAATTCGATTTCATTTTTAAATCATCGGTCCAACATTCTCTACACAATACTTCTGCTATTGTTCGAAAACAGGCCGAATTTGCCGAGTCTGGTAAATTTTACCAAACTGTTTGTTTTTTTTATGAATGGGTAATTTTACTGTTACTGAACTATTACCAAACTATTACTAAACTGATACTAAATTATTACTATACTCAGTGTTGCCATTGACTTCTCCATGTTTTCCAGGTCAAAAAACGGAATTTTTTCAGGTTTTTAAAATGAAAATTATTCGAAAAAATCAATAATTTCATTTTTTAAATAAATATGTAATGATTATTTTTTTTATAGAAATTAGGATTTTTCAAAATTTGAAATTCAATAAGAATATTATTATAAAACATGAAGATATCAATCACTCCGAGTCTTCGACTGCTTTCTTCATGTTTTATAATAATTAAAACTTGCTACTTTGTTACTGTAAATTCTTCAAAAATTATTTTCATCATTACGATTATTCATTTCTTGAATTTTCAACTAAAATTCTTCAATTTTTTTTTATAAATTTTTGAAAAAATTCTTTGTGAATCTTCAAATTCTATTGTTTACAATTTAATTTTACGATATTTCGATGATTCTAACAATCTTTAATTAATTATACTATTTGAAATAAAAAACTTCAAATAATTAAAAAAAATTCCATTAAACTTTTTGAGATAAATTAATTTTATACAGAATTCTTAATTGAAAGTATGAAAAGTTCAAATTTTCAAAGATTTTAATTTAAAATTAATTATTACGTCAATATTTATTAGAAAATTCTACGAGAATTCAATTATTTAACTACAAAAATAAATATTTTATTAAAAAATTGGATGTTTATTAAAATTGAATTTTCATAAAGAATTTTATCAACAAATTTTAATAAAATTTTTAAGAATAATTTAATTTTTTTTTTAGAAATTTGATGAAAATTGTATTAAAACCGCTGCCAAGTTGTATAATTTTTTTTATAATTTTGGTGCTCATTTCATGAACACTTTACTTCCTCATGGAGATAAAAATAATAGAAATATATGAATAACTTTTTATAAATATGGTAAAAGTGATTGAATTTTGGGTCAATCAATTTATTTTTAAATACCCTACAAGATAATTACAATAATTTAATAGTTAAACAAAAATTTTTAAACAAAAAAGTTGAGAAAATGTCATTTTCCACAATTTTTGGTTTTTAAAATACCAATAATTTCGAAATTTATTATCGAATTAGGTTCAAAAATAGGTCAATCGAAGCGTTTTTTGAAGCTCTACAAGTCGGTAACGATAATTTTAAGATTACTTCTACATTTTTCAACAAAATTTTCAAAAAAGTCTTATTTTCCAAAATTTTGAATTTTTAAAAGTTTAATATCTCCGGTTAATATGGACGAAAAATGTTCAATTAGGGCTCAAAAGATGCGTCTAAAAAAACTCTACAAAATTATGGAAAAACATTTATAGGTGTCCTAACATTTTTTAAAAGTTATGGGCAAAAAACGTTTTTTTTGCAAAATTAAAAATCCAAAAAAATTTAGTTAAACTTTATTAATCTATCTCAAAGTACTCTCATTTTATGTCCGCAGGTGAGATCTATAATTTAAAAAAAAATTCAACCCAAAAGCTCTTCATTATTTCCAGATATTTATGAAATGTGATGTTTACACACACACACACACACACACATACGGAATGACATTTTTTAAAAATGTCATTTTTGAACTCCTGAGGTCAAATAACATAAAGATATGTCAAAAAATCGAACTCGAAAAAATTCGGTATTACAATACTTCCTCTATGAGGAAGTAAAAATAATTGAAATTCTACAGTGACTCTTGTTATTTAAGAAAATAATTGAAAATAATTGAATTTCAAAGAATAATTTAATTATTTCTAAAAATAATTGAAATCTTGACAAGAGTTTTAAAAAAATTTTTGAAAATAATTGAATTTTTGCGAAGAATTTTATTGTTTTTGAAAATAATTGAATTCTTGTGATAAATATAATTCAATTTTGCCAAAAATTTTAATAAAATTCCTGAAAATAATTTAATTCTAGACAAGAATTTTATTATTTATGAATATAATTGAATTTTGCAAAGAATTTTATTAACATTCTAGAAAATAAATTGAACTTTGTCGAAGAATTTTGTTATTTATAAAGATTATTGAATTCTTGGCGAGGATTTAAAAATGAAAAATCTTAATAATTGAATTTTTGCCAAGAATTTTATTATAGTTTTGAAAATAATTGAATTTTTGAGATGAATATTTTCATTTATAAAAATAATTGAAATTTTGTTAAGAATTTTATTAAAATTTCTGAAAATAATTGAATTTTGGAGAAGAATTTAATTATTTTACAAAGTATTTTATTAACATTCTAGAAAATAATTGAATTTTGTCGAAGAATTTTGTTATTTATAAAGATAATTGAATTCTTGACGAAGATTTTAAAAAAAGTTTTGAAAATAATTGAATTTTAAAGAAGAAAATTTATTGCTTTTGAAAATAATTGAATTTTTGTGATGAATATAATTTATATTTTTGACAAAAATTTTAATAAAATTGCTGGAAATAATTTAATTCTAGACAAGAGTTTTATTATTTAAGAATATAATTGAATTTTGCAAAAAATTTTATCAACATTCTAGAAAATTATTGAATTTTGTCAAAGAATTTTATTATCTATAAAGATAATTGAATTCTTGACAAGAATTTTTAAAAAGAATTTGAAAATAATTGAATTTCTGCCAAGAATTTTATTATAGTTTTGAAAATAATTGAATTTTTGAGATGAATATTTTTATTTATAAAAGTAATTGAAATTTTGCAAAGAATTTTATTAAAATTTTTGAAAATAATTGAATTTTGGAGAAGAATTTAATTATTTTGCAAAGGATTTTATTAACATTGTAGAAAATAATTGAATTTTGTCGAAGAATTTTGTTATTTATAAAGATAATTGAATTCTTGGCGAGGATTTAAAAAAAAAAATTTTAAATAATTGAATATCTGCGAAGAATTTTATTATTTTTGAAAATAATTAAATAATAATTTATGAAAATATTTTGTAAATAATTGAATTCCTGTGATATTTTTATTATTTACGAAAATAAAGAAATTATTGCATAGAATTTTATTAAAATTTTTGCGTTAACTTATTCGAATTCTTTCAGAAATTTTTATTAAAGTATATTAGTAGATATTCAAAATCATTGAATTGAGAAAAGTTTTTTGAAAATAATTAAAATTTTGCCAAGAATTTTATTTAAATTTTTGAAAATAATTGAATTTCTGAGGAGGAATTTTACTATACTTTTGAAAATAATTGAATTTCTACAATAATTTATAATTGCTTCAAAATTCAATTTGTTTTAGTGTTTTTTAACTAAAATTCTTAGCTATAAATCCATTATTTTTAATAATCAATTAAATATAATATCGTTTTTATTTTTATAATTTAATATCAAAGGACGTTAAAGATTATTAACGCTATTACTATACTATCGATAGTCAGTAAAGTTGTAATTGTTATTGAAATGATGAAAAAAGAGAATTTGTCCAGTAAACAGGAATAGAAAAGAAATTGACAACTATACGCTTATAAAAAAAAAGAATCGTAGTCCCAGGAGTCACCGCGGGTCACCTGTACAACTCTCTCGATGACCACTTGACTTACCAGCTTCTGAAATTCGACACGGACAAGGTCGGTGTCCTTTGTTTAATCATCCTCTCAATAGATTTAAATCTCTTGCGGTGAATTTGCCTATATAGTTGAACAATCGAAAAACTAAGGCGGAGACACTCGAGAATACTATGTGGAACAGAGAGAAAGAAAAAAAGGTGGAAAATGCAAAAGATGCGGAAAAAGAATAAAATGAAAGAATAAACCAGGGAAAAAGAAACCCCCTGTTGAGAAATGGCAAGACGGTAGTCAGGCAGAGTGTCTCCGCCTCGAGAGAGAGAGACCACCGTGACATATTTCTACAAGAGATTTATCCTTTTTTTTTCTTTTTAAAAACTGAATGTGAATGGGAAATAAAAGGCAGTGTGTATCTTTTATGAAAAGAGGGCCTCTTCTTGTATATGTGTGAATGTGATTCTATACGAGAAATCCACACTCTCGACAATCAACTGGCGCTAGGTATTGTCATTTCGAGAGGAGTTTGTTGAGAGATGAAAAGGAGAGCATTATTTTTGTTGAATTGGAGGCGCGCACTGCCTTTTAAGAATACTTTACACACTTTTTGAAGAAAAAAAAAAATAGAATTGCCGCGTATCGTTGACGCCCCAAGTGTTGGGCGTGAAAAATAGGAGATTTGTACCTGAAGAAATGATCATTCGGTGAATCCTTTGTCGTGAATATCTATTCTCGCTTTTATATTGTGGTTAAAGGACAATTTGCGGGTGTTGGGTATCGATTTAAAAGAGCGGCGCTCTTTTCTAGACTTCTGTATTCTATTCAGACAATTCATATAAATACAATATAAATTGCCATTTGGAGAAAAAAAAAACGACGACGAATATTCCAAGTGGAAAAAATTACACACAAAGTAGCGCACGAATTGCGCACTATTCATTCGAGCGTCATTTAGAACCAATCGCTTAAAATTAAGTTTTCTCTTTTTCATGTCCTGTTCGCTCTTCTTCATTTCTACCTCTATTTTTAATTTAAAAACAAAAATCACAAAATATATTTTTAACTATATCATGAAAATAATTTAAATATTTCATAAAATTATTTATATAGTCGTAAAATTTTTCGAAAGGAATTCAATGGTCCAAAAATTAAAACGGTCTGAAGATATTCAAGCGTTTTTGAATTTTTATTTTTCTTGTAAAAACTGATGGATTTTAAAATCCATTCGTACTTTTGTAGCTCAAATATATTTTTACATCTACAAGAAAAGTGCAGAATGGAAAATTGAACTCTAATATTTTTTTGAAGCATTTTTCGCCTTAAAAAACATTCTTTTCAGCTTGATATTTTTTTCAAATCGATCATAAAATTGGTAAATCTTTTATGTGACGCCATCTTTATACCGTAATTTTTAAAAAATATGGATCCAAAACGAGAAAAAAACACCGTTAAGTGTTGTATAAATTCCTTCTGAGATTTTCTCAAAATAAATCAAAAATATGAATCTGAAATAATGGGAGTGTAATTATTTTTTTTACTATTCGTGGAAATCGATATATTTTATTTCACACTAACGGTTTGAATTATAAATTTAATTTTGGTATTTGGTGAAACTAAACTTGTCAATTGTATACCAATTAGCAAAATGGGATTATGAATAATTTATGAATTTCAATGAGGAAAAATAAATTATAACTGTATAGTAAATTATATGTATTAGAAGAATTATTAAAAGTAGTGCTGCATTCGAAAATCTCTCCTTTTATAAACATTTATTTTATTTTAATATCGTATTCAATATTTTAATACTAAATGTATTCGGTTCGATTAAAATGTAAATCTAGTTGCGGCATTTTTAATTCGATGATTATTTAGGTTAGTTTTTCAAAACAATGCTAAATATTAAGGAGAAAAGAATTTTGTAATTTGACTTTTGATTCGATTTTACCTTTGACAATGACTGAATTTTATTTCCATTTTCACTCTGAATTTGACTTTAATTTTGAGAGTCAAAGGAAAAATTCAATATCAACACCGAAATCAATGTCAAAGTCAAAGTTAAAATTTTAAAAGTCTTTAAAGTAAAAAAAAAAGTTTTACTATCAAATTTGACTTTGATTTTGACTTTCATTTTCACTTTGAATTTCACAGTTATAGTCAAAATCAAAGTCAGATTCAAAGTCAAAATCGAATCGAAAATCAAAATCAGTTTATAAAATCGTGTCTGTAACATTTGAGGAAAATTGCGATTGAGTGGATAAATCTGCGGTCAATTTAAAGGATTTGCTCAAATTTTTTTCCAAAAGTCTACACTTTAAAAAATTTAGGGAATTTTCCCAGAGGTTTCTCGTGGATTATTCCACAAATTTATAAGAAAAAGTATTTTTACTACGATTTTGTATATGGAATTAGTGAAATTAGTGAAATTTTCTCCAAATTTGTGTGAAAAGTTATAAAATATTAGGAAATTTTCCACAAAGTGGAGGGGAAAAAATTTTGCACTACAATTTTGTGCATTTTTCCACAAAATAGTGAAAATTTCAAAAATCTAATAGGAAAAATTTTTATATAAAATTTTAGGGAATTTTCCACATAGTAGGAAAATGTAATTTTATGAAAAACTTTGTGGCATTTTTTCAAAATTAGTCAAAATTTCAACAAAGTTGAAGAAATCCCAAGATTGCAAAGGAAAAATCCTATATACAAGATTTTAAAGGAAAATTTCCTCAAGCTTTAAAAGAAAATTCCCTAGCATTTTAAGGGGAAAATTCCACATAAGATTTAAAGGAAAATTTCCTTTAGTTTTTAGAGAAAATTCTTCAAGATTTTAAAGGGAATTTTTTTAAAATTCCACATAGGATTTTAAAGGAAAATTTCCTTGAGTTTTTAGAGAAAATTCCCCAAGATTTTAAATGGAAATTTTTTCAAGTTTTCTGAAGGAGAATTCCCCAAGATTTCAAAGGGAAATTTTCTTGAGTTTCTAGGAAAAATCCCCTAACATTTTAAAGGGAAATTTCCTCAAGCTTTAAAAGAAGATTCCCTAGCATTTTAAGGGGAAAATTCCACATAAGATTTAAAGGAAAATTTCCTTTAGTTTTTAGAGAAAATTCTCCAAGATTTTAAAGGGAATTTTTTTAAAATTCCACATAGGATTTTAAAGGAAAATTTCCTTGAGTTTTTAGAGAAAATTCCCCAAGATTTTAAATGGAAATTTTCTCAAGTTTTCTGAAGGAGAATTCCCCAAGATTTCAAAGGGAAATTTTCTTGAATTTCTAGGGAAAATCCCCTAACATTTTAAAGGGAAATTTCCCTTTTTTGGTTAACATTGCGTCACCAAGATTTTGGGAAATTTTCATAAAAAATTTTTTACAGTATACTTGAACTCGTAAACAAATAAATATTTTCTGTTAGTTTCAAGCATCTTTATAACAAATTACAGTAAAGTTTGTGGAAAAATGATTGAATATGAGAATTGGTCAATTTAAATTAAATGTTTTTTTTAAAGTCCACTTGAACTCCTATACAAAAGTAAAAAATGAAGGTTGATTGTAATTATTGTAAATACAGATTTTATTGAAGTTTAAGGAAAATTTAATGAATATGAGAACCTGGTTTGTAAAATTTGTGAAAAGTTGATTGAGAATAAGAATCTGGTGAATTTAAAGGATTTTCTCAAATTTTCTTCGAAAAGTCTACTTGAATTTCTACAAAATTAAATAATTTATGTTAATTTCAAATATCATTATCGTTTTTTCTATTTTGCTCGAATCTAACTTAAAAATTTTTTCACTACAATTTTCATAAGACTAAAAAGGGCGCTAAGTTAAGAAAAAAAATGTAAAATATTTCCTTGAGACGCAACAGGAGACAGTGCTGCAAGCCACCCCATTGAGAAATAAGTTTGAAGATGCGCCGCACAGAAAGAGAAACATCAATTTGTAAGGACAGTCAATATTGTGTACATATAAAGTTTCCCCTGGTACAAAACACAATAGAAGAAAAAAAAACTAGCATCTTTCTTTTTTGATCTAAGAATCAAGTCTCCGCACGCAGTTCTTAAAGACTTTGAAAATCTTCACCACACACTTCGAGGTCGACCATTTCTCTTTTTTTTACCTCTCCATGAAAAACCTATTTGAATGGAAATGGAGCAGAGGGTAAAATTCGTGTAGAGCAAAATAAATATATACAGAGGAGGATCTGGAGACATTTTACGGTTAATTGTCGCCACGAAACTGGCAGGAGGTCCATATACGAGACTCTTTTTTTCGGAGTGGGTGGCCAACGTCTCTCAGATCCTAATCTTTCTGCCTTATACCGAGGTCCTGTCCTTCCATTCCAGAGCGACCTCACGTAACATCCCTCCTGCGCGAGAGAGGTTACCGCACACCCTTAAAAATTTAATCAAGAGCGGGGAAGAATTTGAGTGCCAAGTTTCACGTGAAGGTGAAAATGTCCCGCGTTGTGGTCGTTTACATGCGTTGACATTGTGAAAAAAAAGGTAAAGAGAAAGAGAGAGAGAGAGAGAGAGAGAAAGAGGAAAAAAGAGGGAAGAAAAAAGAAAACAAGAAGTAAACAGAGAGGACCAGAATATTTGCGCCGAAAGCGGCGTGAGCAGCAGATTGACGTGAGACCACCCGGGACCGAGAGATGTGTTCTGGTTCCTCATTGGGGACATTCCCTTTCGCTAAATTGTCTCCAAGAGTTGTGAAATATTCCTTCCAAAATCACTGACCTATGAAAATTGATAAAATTTGTCTTCGAAATACTTTTCGAAATTCCCACCCAAAAAAAGAATTTCGAAGTTATTTTGCATCGAAAGTGGATTACTGGCACGAATTATTTTGGATATTTTTAGCCGCATTAACCACAGGAGTGACAGACTAATTGCTAATTAAATTATTTTATAAAATAATTATTTGTTTTATCAATTATAATAATTGTGGTTATAACCACAAGTACATAGTTTAATGGCGACTCTGACAGAACTAGTATAGTAACTGCATGCTAAATGGCACCTCGGATGGCACAAAGTGATAATTTTTCATAAATCCTAAAGTTATTGTAGTTGTAATTTTAATATCAATGTTGAGTACTTTTGGGTTCTTTTAGACTAATAGGAGAATTATTTTTTGATTCGAGAAGATTATACAGGGGAGATGAATTGAAATTTCGAATATTGTATCTCCTTGTTGAAGAATGTTCCCAGGAAATTGTATACTGCAATGGCTGAGACAAATCCTTTGGACCAGTTGAAGGGGAACCAGTTCGTCAAAATTTTTTGGTTGATCGACCGGATAATAATGAAACGCTGATGACGTCGCGGTGGTCGCCTTTTTGCAAAAAATTTATTTTTCCCCGCTCCTCCTTTCTCTTTTGTCATCTCTCCTCTCGGACACTTGCGCCTCCCGCGTTTCTCTTAATTTTTTCTTCTTCCTCTTCTGCATTATTTTTTTCCTCTTTCTTCTTCATCTCTTTCTTCAGTTTTTGCTTCACCTTTTTCCACTCTTTCTTCAGCTTCTGCTATTCCTTTTTCATCTCTTTCTTTAGCTTTTCCTTTTTCTTCTATTTCTGTAATAACTTTTAATTTTTTCAAAATTAATTTTTTTTTGTTTCGTGTTTTTAAATAAAATTATTCTAAAAATGCATTATTTTTGATAATTTTTAAAAAAATTTCTTAGAGAATTTTCATATTCATTTGATTACAATTTATTCCATTGTACAAAATTTCAATTATTTGCAAACTCTTCAATTAAATATATATTAGAAAATAGAAATTTTAAATAATTTTCAAAAAAAAAAAAAATCCGCAATGAAACTTTGTCAAAAAAATTAATTTGTTAGTTAAAAATAGGAAAAATTCAGATTTTCAAAAATTTTAATTTGAAACCTTTTCAAAATTCAATTATTTATAATAATTTACGCTCTAATGCTTTTAATATTCAATTTGTATCTAAAATTTTAACTGAAATCTATTTTCAAATCAATTTTTATTAAAAAAGGCTACTAGAATTCAATTAAAAATTTTTAAGAATAATTACATTTTTCGAGGAATTCAATTAAAATTGTATTAAAAAAAAATTAAAATTCTGCAGTGACTTTTATTATTTAAGAAAATAATTGAATTCCTAAAAAGAATTTTATTATTTACGAAAATAACTGAATCTCGGTAAAAATTTTATTATTTATAAAAATAATTGAATGATTGGGAAGAAATTTATAAAAAAAATTTGTAAATAATTGAATTCTTTTGAAATTTTTATTATTTTATGAAAATACTTCAAAGGTGTGCGTAGAATTTTATTAAATTTGTTTTAAATAATTGAATTCTTTTGGAAAATTTTATTAAAATCGCAGATATTAAAAATCATTGAATTGAGGAAAATTTTTGAAAATAATTGAAATTTTCACAAGAATTTTATTAAAATTTTAGGAAAATACTTAAATTTCGGAGAAGAATTTATTTATTTCTAAAGATAATTAAAGTTTTAAAAATTATTAAAAATTATTTATTATTATTTATTATTATTTATTTTTCTATTTTCTATTTTATATTTATTTATTTTTTTTATTTTTTATTAATTGAATTTCTGCGAAGAATTTTATAACTTTAGAAAATAATTGAATTTCTGCAATAATTAGTAATTTTTCCAAAATTAAATTTTTGTTTCGTGTTTTTAACTTTAAAAATTTCTCAAAAAAAAATAATTCCACAGAATTATTATAGTTAAAAATGTGAAAAATTCAGATTTTCAAAGATTTTAATTTGAAATCTTTTCAAAATTCAATTATTTCTAAAAATTTGAGCTATAATGCTTTTTATATTCAATTTTTATCTAAAATTTTAACTGAAATCCATTTTCAAATTAATTTTTATTAGAAAATTCTACTAGAATTCAATTAAAATTTCTAAGAAGAATTACATATTTTTTGAGGAATTCAATTAAAATTGTATATTAAAAATAATTAAAATTCTAAGATTACTTTTATTATTTGTAAAAATAATTGAATCCCTAAAAAGAATTTTATTATTTACGAAAATAACTGAATCACTGTAAAAATTGTATTATTTAAGAAAATAATTGAATCATTGCGAAGAAATTTTTTAAAAAATTTGTAAATAATTGAATTCTTGTAAAAATTTTTATTATTTTATGAAATAACTTAAAAGATGTGCGTAGATGCGTAGAATTTTATTGAATATTTTTGAAATAATTGAATTCTTTTGGAAAATTTTACTAAAATTGTAGAAATTAAAAATCATTGAAGTGAGGAAAATTTTTGAAAATAATTGAATTTCTGAGAAGAATTTAATTACTTCTAAAAATAATTAAAACTTTTACAAGTTTTTAAAAATGTTTAAACATAATTGAATTTCTACGAATAATTTTATGACTTTTGAAAATAATTGAATTTCTTGCAATAATTTGTAATTTTTCCAAAATTCTCCAAATTATATCGTACAATTTACGAACTTTTCGTCTTTTTTCAATTAAATTACAGACTTTACGGAATGAAATTGATTTTTAATTTCATCGTCCTCCATATTGTATCCGCCATTTTGATTTTTAAAAAATCTGACAACATTTTCATAAAAATTGCGACCTTAAAACTCTAGAGCAACAAGATTCAATCGAATACGATTATTTTTATTGTCTTTTATTTTTCATCATCTTTATATGCATGACTACTAGAAATTGTAGGTATTTCAAAAAGTATAATAGCTTAAAAAGGTGGTCGACCACTGTCACTCGAAGAGTTAAAAAAAAGAATTAAAAAATCAAAGATTTGTCCAAAATTAACAATGGTACTTTGGAATTACTGCGGAATTATGATAATTCTCATCGCGTGTAAACTGAGCCTAATTTTCTGACTACTGCGTCAAATGGAAAAGATTAAAAGTAGAAATTTTTGACACTTGTGACTAACTATTTTCTATATGTACAAAATAATAAAAGAAATTCCTCGAGAAAACGAAGATTTAGAGAAGGATTAAGACACTTGAAATAAGAACACACTTTTTTTCAAAAAAGATTTTGAAAAGATTACAATGCGCTTTTTTGTTGAAATATCTAGAAGCCAAAAGTTGTTGTAGACATTTCCTGCTCTATGGAGTTTAGTAGATTATCTGCAAAGTTGATCTATATAAGAATTGGGATTCTCATATGACCCTATGTGTCACTCTATTGTATATATTAGTAGTGATCCTATATGCATAGTGTCACTAATGTTAATATACAGTGAAAAAAAAATTTATTTGATTCAAATAACCGATTACTTGACTATTATCAATTAAATATTTAATTAAATCAACTAATGTTTATTGGAGTCAATTAAATATGGTAGGGCAAGGGGCCCCAAGGTGGCCACCCATCTTTTGAATGACTGTAATTCCTAAACAAAATTTTTTTTACCAAAATTTAACGATATCCTTAGGGCCTCCTACCCTATTTGCTTCAAATACTGAAATTATTGGTTCAAATGCCATTTAAAATTGACTCCAATAAATATTATTTGATTCAAATCAATATTCAATCAAAGTAAATCAATTCAATTAATCAATCAATTAAAATCAAAGTAAATAATAAATCTGTTCTTGGAATCAAATAAATTTTTTTTTGCAGTGTATGAGACACTATTCCGATTTCCGTTTTACGATTCCTGATGCGTGATGTGAAAGAAATTGAGTTTTATTTGGAACGAATGCGGATAAGGAATATATGGCGGTGACAGTAGGACGGTGGGAATTTGGTTCAACTTCATCTTCTTTTCTCTCTCATCGAATCGAATCTTGTTCGATCGATGCCGAAAACTCGTGATCGTGAAGAGCAAAACGACTGGACAAGAAACTTTGGATCGCTAAGGGATCGACTTCACCGCTCTTTCGGAGGATTACAGGTTTGCGGAGAGATCGAGATCTGAGCCTCTGGTGGTGATCGGACGTCGGAGCGACGGATGGACGAACAGTTCCCACACGCCGCTTAATTGATCGATTCGAAAATCTTGGTGATCGCCTCGGGATCTACTCGAGCATTTACTTCGATGAGATCGCGTCCCGATCTTTCCCTCCTCTGTCCTTATTGTCTCTCTTTTTCTTATCCCCCGTCACCTTTCTATTCCACATGCATACTTTAGTCTTTACTTTTCTGGATTCAATTTTCAAAAATGGAATTTTTACTCTTCTCTTTAGTCTTTACTTTTCTGGATTCAATTTTCAAAAATGGAATTTTTACTCTTCTCTTTAGTCTTTACTTTTCTGGATTCAATTTTGCTTTTTGTAATTACAAAAAGCATAATTGAACCCAAAAAAGTAAAGACTAAAGAGAAGAGTAAAAATTCCATTTTTGAAAAGTTTGGAGATTTCTGATGACATTGGGTGGTTTCAGCCTGAAGGGAAAGTACTTTCAAAGAAAAGCTTCGAGAGAATAAGTGCAACGAAGAAGGTGATACGACTTCTCACTGGAGAAACCAATAAGAAGATTGGAAGTGAGATCAGAGAATGGGACGGATCTTAAATTCTGGGGGGGATATCGCGGAGGGACTACTCGATTACCTGCCCACTCGATTTCCGAGCTAAACTATGTTACGTCCGATATACACCAAGGGGTTTATAGGAGCAGCACGAGAGCAGAGAGAGAATACGAGAGCCCTGGGTATCCGTGACAAGATACTAGCTTCAAGTCGGAATGGACCACACAAGGACAACGAGAACGAGAAGTCGAGGCCCGAAACTTCACGGGTCCCCGATATCTCCGGGCAGTCAGGCGTATATAAGGACATCCAGATGCTCGCTTATAGTATCTTCCCTTCAACAGTTTTTGGTCTTTTCTCTTAAGATCCTCTTCTGATTCTTGATTTTTGCAAAAAAAAGAAGAAAGAGGAAGCAAGAGGAGAAAGAATGGGAACAAGAAATTAAAAAAGAGGAAGAAGAATAAAGAGGAAAAAAATGAGAATTTTAAGTATTTTAAGTCATCCATATTATAAAACGCCTTTTGGATTATAAGTCATATAAAGAAAAAGCCTTTTGATTTCAAGTCATCCATAAAGAAAAGGCCTTTTGATTTTGAAGAGAAGGGGGCTGATCGTGGCTGCGTGTATCGATCATGAATAATAGGTAAAAAATGAATGACTCTCGAACCGAGAGAAAGAGAGAGAGAGAGAGACCACTCCTTTAGTTATACTTTGCTGTCCGTTATCCAGGCGAGAGATAATTGTAAAGCACGAACGAGGAAGTTAAATCCAAGGGGATTCCCGTGAGATAAGATTAAGGGCCGGGTTTGTTGAGTTTATTTATTTGCTCATTAGCATGTTGAAATTTAACCATTACAATATGTGTTGTATTTGTGGGAGAGAAAAAGGATTATATACATTATATCCTTTTACCATATATGAAAAATCCAAGCATGTGATTAGAATTGCGAGGTTTTTGAATCATTACCGGAAGTATAAGAATTTTATTTTCATTTCGATTTCTAAAATTGACAAAAATAAAAACTCCGCCGTTTGTTAATTTCTAAAATTAACAAACGGTGGGGTTTTTATTTCTGTCAATTTCTCTCTTTAGTATACAACTTTGACTTCTGCTAAAATTTTTACTTTAAGTTCGGTTCTAACTTTTTTAAATCACTTTCAAAGTCAAAGTAACTTAAGTCACATTCAAGGTAAAATCAAAAATAAAATTTAGGATAATAGCATATTTTGCAATGAATTATGAATTGCTGGGTGAACAATTGAACGCGAAGAATCGAAGAGAGATGAAGGTGTTGACTCATCGGAAAGTGGCCGCGTATAGACAATTCACAATTGACTTGTCTGCTCTTCTGATATTGTCATTCACCTTGAAAGTGTATCGCAGTATTAGTAACATAGAAACCGCGTTACTGTTTTAAAAACACTGCAAAAATGTTACATTCTCGAGAAGGAAAGAGAGAAAAAGAAATTTACTGGACCTGACCGTATCAGGATGGATTACACCGTTAAGCCTGTGGTCTAACTGTCAGCATCGCGTCATAATCTTTAGAATGCTAGTTCTGACCGTTGGCGCAAGCTCTGGTATTTAATATAGGGAGAAAAAGAAGAAGAAGAAGAAGAAGAATTTTTAGAATATTCCAGTTTTTAATACAACCCTCTTGATGAATTCTGATCTTATTACCTTTCTCTGCAAAATTAATTCGTTATTACCAAAGAAAAATTTTCAAGTATGTTTGTACAAGAGAATCTTAATTTGACCACCAACGAAACTGAATCCAAAAATCCAAAAATCAGTTGAGAAGACAAACGTTATAGAGGGAATTAAGAAGCAAAAGATAAAGATAAAAAAAGGAATGTTGGCGGCGGTCTTTAGAATTTTTTTGGAAATTTGATACCGAGTGCGCTGAAGAATACTGGTTGAGGTCACGCTACTCATAAACCTACGCTGAACCTTTCTTGCTCATCTTACTTGTTGCTTCTTTTGCTTCTTCTCTTCCTTTTTCTTCTTCCTCTCCTTTATCTTGTTCTTCGTCTTGTCCTCCTTCTTCTTTTTCATCTTCTTCTCCTTTGTTTTGTTCTTCATCTTGTGTTTCTTCTCCTTCTTCTTATTTTTGTTGTACTGCATCTTCTCCTTTCTGTTCTACTTCCTCTTCTTCTTTTCCTTTGTCTTCTACTCTTTCTTCATCCTTTAATTCTTTTTCTCCTTCGTCTTCTATTCTTTCTTCATCCTTTACTTTTTTTTCTCCTTCGTCTTCAGACTCTTTCTTCATCCTCTACTTTTTTTCTTCTACTTCATCCTCTTCTTTATGAACATACAATGTTCCAACATTTTTCAAGAAAAGCTGATGAATATAACAGAGAAAATGTGTGAGCTCTTTCTTCATCCTCTACTTCTGTTTCTTCTACTTCATCTTCTTCTTCATAAACATACAATACCCCAAAATTTTTCAAGAAAAGCTGATGAATATAGGAGAGAAAATGTACCAATTCTTTCTTCATCATCTACTTCCTTTTCTTCATGAATATACAATATCCCAACACTTTTCAGGAATAGCTGATGAATATAGAAAGGAAATGTACCAACTCTTTCTTCATCATCTGCTTCTTTTTCTTCATGAACATACAATGTCCCAACACTTTTCTAAAAAAAACTAAAGTTCAATAAAACAAACAAAAACAAAGATACAACATTAAGAGTTAATTTTTTTTAAGAAAAGCCATAATGAATAGAGAAGAGAAGATGTGCCAACATCACATGGCATAAACCATGAACAAAAAAAATAACTAAAAATGAAAAAGTAATCCACGTAGCTAAGTGATATGCGCTCACACAAGATGAAATCTTAAGCGGCCGTCAACTTTATATAGAAGATCAGAATCAGTAGCCCCAACGAGGTGAGAAGGATGAGCCGCGGGGGGTCTTTCCGTCGCTCCATGTACGATGCCTGAGATCTTGACTCTGGAAAATCAGACGAATTAAATCGTTACGACGATCAAATGCTGATCTTATTCTCTACTCCGAATAATCTTCAATCAACCATCTCTGAAACTATTCAATGTAAACGCTTATATAAAGGTGACAGGAGATTAAAATCTCTTTATTTGTTCAAGAACAAAAAGAAGAATGAAAGAAAAAAGAATGGAAAAAGAAATCCAAGAACTGAAAATAAAGTTTCAATAATGTTTATATATATACTTGATGGTACATCACTCAATAGTGATGACGGTATTCGCTTTTATTCCTCTAATGTAATGATGATATAATCTATTAATTTTACCAATTAACAATATTAACAGTCCGATACTTCGCAGTAAAAAAAGTCTTATTTTAAGGCAGCAAGTCAGTCTTAAATTAGGATACAACATTTTTAAGGCAATCAATGCTGAATTTACGCAATGGATTTTGGAGGATTTTACATTGAAGCAAACAGTGCTGAATTTAAGACTCATTTAAGGGGTTACGCCACCCTGAACGCATGAAAATCGGATGGTTTTTTAGGAATTTTTTTGATAAAACTGTTTGAGGTAGGACTTCTTTACATTTATTGATGCTTTAGTACATATATTGAGCTTTATAAATATTAAAAAAAAAATTGTTTTTAATCAAAAATGGCGGAGATATAACTATTGGCGTGGAACAATTTTTCCGGAGCACTCCTTGATGGTATACATGATTGGCAGTTCAATTTTTGTCAGAAACAAGTAAAACAATATTTTTCTTAAAAAGTGATAAATTTTGAACAGAGTGACGAAGCCATTTAAAAAAAAAAAATTTTTTACGCAAATGGGAGCACTTCAAAAATTGACATTTTTTTTTGGCTAAAATTACCGTATAAAAAATTGGATAAAAAATTTTCAAATTAATCAATCAAAAAAATCCCACGTCACTCTGTGGAAAATCTATTTAGGAAGATGTATATTAATTTTCAAGTCAATCGGTTGAATAGTTTTTGAGTTATCGTGTACACCGTCTCGAAAATTGTGGTTTCGAGAAAAACGCAAAAGAAGAAAAAATGAACTTTAGTGTATTATAACTTGAAAATTTTTCAATTTACTATTTAATCAGCAATTCCTGGGCCATAATTTTTTTTCTTTAAGAATGGAAGGGATACAATGAAAAGGACCCTTCCTAAATCATGAAAGGGCCCCTAGATCATTCGAAAATTCGAAAAAAAAACCATTCGAAAACCACCGCGCTGACTTCTAATGACCATAACTTTTGTAATTAGTGAGACATTGTCTTCGGCGACATCTCAAAATATTCGTTAGAATATAAACTTTGAAATTAAGCAAAAAAAAAATAAATTTTTTTGAAAATTTCAGGGTGGCGTAACCCCTTAAATAAAGATGTACTTTTTACTGTGTTAGGTCCAGACAGACCTATGCCTTATTAATAAATTAATAAAATAGTAGAAATTAATAAGATTAGTGATAAAAAGCAAAAGTAGTTAACAAAGATTCGACTTTCCTAGATAGGAGGAAAAGCTTGCGGTAAACTTACCGAGCGCAACATTACCAAACTTAAAGTACCGCAAACTTTTCTAAGAAACTTTTCTAAGAGAGCAAAATTCGTGAAAGCTTTTCGTGGAAGGTTATGTTTGTAAGCTTGTTAGGAAAAGAAAAAATTTCTTAATTCTTTCGTAACTGAAAGTGATTTCGAAAGTTTAAGTTGTTCGCTGATTTCCCGCGTCAAGAACCAAGCCCAACAAAAGTGACCCTCGGGGCAATTATTATTTATCGCTTGGCCAGAAGATCATCTCGGAGTCTGTGAGAGGGGTGCGGTTAATTCTAAAGGTGTTTTATTTCAATTCTGGGTAATCAGTCTAATTTAGATGACAGTACTGTTTTTCTATTCGGATTTATAATTTAATTAGTAATAAAGAAAACGTACGATGCATCAAAAATTCACCTAGCGGATCTGGATGAGGAAGATAGAAAGAAATTTCATCAAAGCTCATCGATTTTGTTAGGAACGGTTTGAGAAAAAGAGTCAGGTTTATAGATCAGAATAAAGAAGATTTATCTGCAGGATAAAGAAGATCATGAATGATTACCGTGAGGTATAATCATATAGGAAGATTGTGTCATCATGATGACGATTCTTTAGATCGATTGGAAAAAGGAGAATGATGGTACAGATCATCTGGGATGTAAAGATGATCGTGATAATGATTACCATATGGTAATATGTTGGTAATATTGTCATCGTTCGCGTTCTATAAATAAGATGAAGAAAGATGATGATAGGAAGTATAATAGAATGAAAGTAACATGGAAGTGGAGTGTAGAAGTCGAAGAAGAGGATTTTCAGCGTGGGTGTCGTTCGGTGGGCGTCGCGTCTGCTTCGTCGAGAGTACCAGTACTGACCTCTGACCCATCTCCTCTGACTCTCTTTATTTCTCTTTTTTTCTCTCTCTCTCTCTCTCTCTTTCTTTCTCTTTTTTCCTTCTCTCTTTTTCTTATCACATTTCTTGTCCTCGTCTTTCACCTCTTGAAGATCCCTGCAAGAGGTGAAAGACGAGGACAAGAAATGGGATAAGAAAAAGAGAGAAGGAAAAAAGAGAGAGAGAGAGGACAAAAATGGGATAAGAGAGAGAGAGAAAAACCCCAGCATCCTCACCTTAATCACGCATGCAGATGCGAAAGCGCGAACACATTTAAAGACTGAAACCAATCCTTGATATGTGTTGTATAAAATCCTGCGGGGTAGAGGTAAATACCAAGGGTGGAAGAAGGGCAGAGAAGAGAGAGGACCTTTGGGTACCGCGCGTGCAATTATCCTACGCGTGCGTGGGCGATCTTCTTTCCAGCGCCACCTTCACCTCCTTCTGCGTCATCATCCACCGTTTATCTCTTCTATTGCCCCTTTACCTTCTCTCTTTTTCTCTCTCTCTCTCTCTCACTTGAATCGTGATACGTCACTGACGTCCTGTACCGTCTAGGCCCGAAAGCATTACATAATGTAAATTTTATTTCCTGACACCTCTCAACCTTCGACCTTCTTGAGAAAACGTCGCTTCATTGTTGGCGCTTTTCCGCATGAATGAAATTCGTCAGGGACTGTTTTCTAATGTATCGTTTATTGACCCCTACGCATTTCCTGTATACATCTTCTCTTATGGTATATAGGTTCTTGAAAAAATCATAATTGGTATATTAAAGTAACTGACCCCGCACGCACGTTAAGAGAATCGGAAACAGTACTTAATTTTCACTCACTAAAAAAGAAAGATGGTTTCCAAAAAAATTAGTATTGCAAGGTACATTGTTTACCTCTCTATGAAGTCTTATTAAGTACTGAACAGTTGCCAAAGTTACTTCTATAAAAAGATACAAAACACGAATGATTATTTTAATAACAAATTTTCATAGTTTTGACGTTTCGACACATATTGTAATACTAAAAAAACACGCGTCTAGTAAAAAAATTGAAATGCTGTGGAAGTCAGATCAAAATAAAATCTAATTTCTACTCCTTGAAATCGTAATTGGGTTGAAAACGAGTTGCAAATATAAGATTTGTTTTCAAATCGCATCGTTTGTGTCGATTAGCAACAGCAGCGCCACTTGGCGCTAAATTCAAACGAAAAAATAAAAACAAGGTCGCAGTGTTATTTTTTTTTTAAATTTGAAGAGTTATAATGAGAGCATAACAAAAGAATTGAGGCGAAAGAAAAAAAGTGATGGGAAGGAAAAAAAAATAGTGAATGAAAAGAAAAAGAGGACAAGCGACTGAATACGACTCTATCTCTCTGAAGTGAGGTAAGATTTAAATTGACAACAATGAAACGATTTATGATCAAAGGGGATATGGGAATTATTAACTTCAGGATCAAATCAAGATAAGGAATCATAGTGCAAAATAGAGATAGGCCTTGGGTTTTATAAACGTCCATGATAATTCAGATTTGCATGCTAACGTCAACATTCGACAATATAAAGTTAAATACATTTTATACAAAACAAAAAGTATAATAGAAACTTTTAGTAAAGACAATATGCGCCGTGAATTTTGCCTATTTTTTACAAATTAAAAAATGTACAAGTTTACACATTTACGAATTGACAAATTTGCAATTTAATTTATCTCATCAAAATTGAATTAGTAAAAATGTTTACTAATTTGAATAAGTAACTGGCTTTTTGTTTTTCAATTAGTAAATTTTACTAATAAATATAGTAATTTATACTAATTTGTCAAATAAATATTTACTTGAACCAAATAATTGTTATTTAAATCAATAAAATTGTATTTACTGCAAATACAGAAATTATTGATTCAAATACAATTTAATTTACTTCTATATAACAATTATTTGATTCGAGTAAAGATTTATTTGATAGTAGACAAGTAATCGGTTATTTAAATTCAATAATTTTTTATCAAAAAAATTTAATAAAAAATAAAATTGAATTTTACTATATAATTATTCTACAAAAAAATTAATAATTAATTAGTTACTTAATTCTACACAATTTTCTATTTAATTTATAGTAGAATTTCTCTAAATTAATTTTATTAAATTTCTACACGAATTCTAATAAACAATAAATTATGTCAATAAATGAATGAAAGTAAAAAGATATTAACTTTACATAATTTCACAAAAAAAAATCCGTAATGATACTTTCTCAATAAAAAATTTATTCCACAAAATTGTTAATTAAAAATATTTAAAAAATTCAGATTTTCGAACATTTGTATTCTGAAACCTTTTCAAAATTCAATAGTAAGGTAAATATTTCTAAAAATTCTCACTCTGCTTTTAATATTCAATTATTATCTAAAATTTTAACTGAAATACAATTTTAAATCAATTTTTATTAAAAAATTCTGGTAGAATTTAATTCAAAATTTTTAAGAATAATTACATTTTTCGAGGATTTTGATTAAAATGGTATTAAAAATAATTAAAATTCTGCAATGGATTTTATTATTTATGAATATAATTGAATTTTGCAAAGAATTTTATTAACATTCTTGAAAATAATTGAATTTTGTCGAAGAATTTTATTATTTTTGAAAATAATGGAATTTTTAAGATGATTATTTTTATTTATAAAAATAATTGAATTTTGACAAGAATTTTGGTATTTATGAAAATAATTGAATTTTTTTAAGGATTTTGCTATTTATAAAGATAATTGAAATCTTGACGAGAATTTAAAAAAAAATTTGAAAAAGAATTGAATTTCTGCAAAGAATTTTATTATTTTTGAAAATAATTGAATTTTGTAATTAATTTTATTAAAATTCCTGAAAATAATTGAATTCTTTGACAAGAATTTTGTTATTTATGAAAATAATTAAATTTTTCCAAGGATTTTGCTATTTATAAAGATAATTGAAATCTTGACGAGAATTTAAAAAAAAATTTGAAAAATAATTGAATTTCTGCAAAGAATTTTATTATTTTTGAAAATAATGGAATTTTTAAGTTGATTATTTTTATTTATAAAAATAATTGAATTTTGAAAAGAATTTTATTAAAATTCATGAAAATAATTAAATTTTGTAAAAAAATTTTGCTACTATTTGTAAAAATAATTGAAATCTCAACGAGAGTTTTTAGAAATTTTTTGAAAATAATTTTATTTCTGCGAAACATTTTATTACTTTTGAAAGTAATTGAATTCTTGTAATGAATATAATTTAATTTTGCAAAGAATTTTATGAAAATTCCTGAAAATAATTGAATTTTTTGACAAGAATTTTGTTATTTATGAAAATAATTGAATTTTTCCAAGGATTTTGCTATTTATAAAGATAATTGAAATCTTGACGAGAATTTTAAAAAAAAATTTAGAAAATAATTGAATTTCTGCGAAGAATTTTATTATTTTTGAAAATAATTGAATTTTGTAATTAATTTTATTAAAATTCCTGAAAATAATTAAATTTTGTAGAAAAATTTTGTTAATTGTAAGGGATAATTGAAATCTCAACGAGGGTTTTTAAAAATTGTTTGAAAAAGAATTGAATTTCTGCGAAACATTTTATTACTTTTTTAAAGTAATTGAATTCTTGTGATAAATATAATTAAATTTTACAAAGAATTTTATTAAAATTCCTGAAGATTATTGAATTCTTGATAAAAATTTTATTATTTATAAAAGTAATTAATTTTTGCCAAGAGTTTTATTAAAATTTTTAAAAATAATTAAATTTTGGAAAAAAATTGTAAATATTTCTAAAGATAATTGAATTTTTGACTAGAATATTTAAAAGTTTTGAACATAATTAAATTTCTACGAAGGATTTTAAAATTTTTATCGAATTTTATATTTTAAATCTTTCAGTTTTTGTCGAACAACTAATTTTATATTTTAAATTAATTTTAATAATTAATTAGAATATAGAAACTTTAGGAAAAATGGTGTTTTGATTTTTCCACCTGAGAACGCCAAGGTCACCACCAGGTGTCAGAAAAAATTTCTTTCGTTTTAGTTATAAAATGAATAATAGTAAGAAATATTATTAATAAATAAATTGTAAATAATTTCTATTAATGGATAAAAGAAAAACTGAAGTGTGTGAAAAAAAGATTAAAAAAAAGATTATCATATTTATACAAAATATGTGTTGTAACATTGCCCTTAGACCCAGAGAAATGGTATTTTTCTTTGGATGTAATTAATTAACAATATTTTGACATCTTTTCTTTAATTATTAATTAATTAACATAATTCCCATATTAAATTTCTCACAGGAAGAATATCTACTATTTGTGTTTATTAGGAATAATTTTCGAGTATATAAACATAGAACTACGAATATAAAGAAAAAGTAGATCTCTGAATAGAGATAGAGAATTAGAAGGTGGAATTTGGAAGGAGAAAGATTTTTGGTTATGTTGGCCCAGGTTTGGGAAGTAATTTGTCCTGCGACCACCTTGGGGAATGTTTTAAATGAATTGCATGAGGGGAAGCCAGGCGGGAGGATTTTATCGGTGCGACATCTTGTACGGGAATGCGGGCCCAACAGGAATAAGAGATCCCAGAGACTGGAGGATCGAAAGTCAAAGGAACGAATACTTACCTCCCAGAGTTGGTTTATTGCTCAATCCGCGCTCTCGCCTAATGGATTCGTTTCCATCGAACCCTTGTTCCTATCTAACTATCTACCAACTTATCGACAATTCATAAACTTCTTTTCTTCTCCTTCAACAATTTTTTTTAAATGATAAATAAAATAGTAACAGTTAGCAACAGCAGCGCCATATGGCGGTAAATTTAAATTTACTATTACAAAAAAAATAGATCAATCGCGAACAAAAGAAATTTATGTAAAAATCAAAAAGTGGAGAGAAACCGTTAAAAAAAGGGCAGATGCATATATAATCTACCGACAAAACTCTTTTTGGACCGCATGGACATTTTTTTCAGAAAAATACCTTTTAAATCTCGAGAAACAGACAATAGCGACAGTAATTTTCTCAAATCGGCTTTCCATGGAATTGAGAAGTTTTATTCGGAGAAAAAAAGTGTGGAGTCATTCACCATTTTACACCTTTTTTTTCTTCTTCTTCTTCTTCTCGAAAAAAAGAAGGAGGGATTTTTATTTTTTATCGCGACGAGGAGATCTAAACAGAAATATTTCTCATCTCTCGCCGATTAGGTGATGTATAATATGGCTACTTTCTTGGACCAAAAGGAATTTGTACTTCTTTGGATCAAGACGGAGACGGACAGCTTCCGGAAGCATCAGAGATATATTGTCAAAGATTAAGCGCGAACCTCTCACGGCAATTTGACATCATCTCGTAAATAACTTCACAAAAAAAAAAAAAAAAAAAAAGATAGTGACACTCAAAAGTTTTCTTAGGTATACTAATATATCCTCTAAAGTTAGTTAATTGACTCTCGGCAGTTTTGAATAAATACCATGTTTCTAGTTTTCTCTTTTGACACCTAAGGAGATTTTTATTATTCGAACAAATTTACTTGCTGGGACAATTTTGAAAAATGTTCTCCTCACTATAACTTATTTATCTGATTAGATTTTTTTTCTGACACATTTCTTTTTTTTTTAATGAAGATGTATACAAATGTTTGACACGACGAAAGAATTCCTATCAAGTACATAACCATTGATCTGATTAATAAAAAAGATTTAGTCTTTTACTTTTCTTAGTCTCTTTTTAGTCTCTTTTAAAGACAGAAGTTTATAATTACCATGGGGATCATTAAAAAAAGTTTTTAATTTATAAAATTTATAAAAAAAATAATAAAAATTTATTTTAAATTCGAAAGCATCATTATATAATTTTGTGAATAAATTACAAGTATAGAATTTTAAGTCTGATGAATATAAATTATAAAGTAGAAGCAGGTCTCTCGAATGTTGAAACTCAATCATGTAAATGTCCCCTCGTGTACATTAATGCGCAAAAAAGATGAAAAAAAAAAGTTCCATAGGAAAATATCAACGCATATAGTATATTCTTTGAGCAAAGCGTTTTGTCAGACGAATGGAAGTAAATACAGATGTTCGTATGCATGGTCTTGACGATATTAATTATGGGGGGACATTAAGGGGGTGTCGCAGTATCTCTCGAAGAAGAGTCATGGCACCGCCTCCAAATGGTACGAGTTTGTCGCGACTAGCGAACTTATGGGGAACTAAAAGGGTACCCCCTTATTATCTACAAAATATATTCATACCTGAATAGGTGTATAACTGCTGTTTGCAAAAACAATATTCAAATTATCCCATGGAGTATAATTATTTATATTTGTCATATCCTGATAAGGAAAAATTGAAAATTTATAAATATTTACAATTAGATTTTTAATACATTAATTTGAATCTTAAAAAAATTAAATTCAAATTTTTGTTTCAATACCATACTGAATTTTGAGAAAATAGATGGGTATAGAGAAAGCTTTTTTTTAACCTTAATTTTTTTCAAGTTTAATAATATTTTTTAACCGATATTAATTTTATTAAATTTTTTAATGCTAATGCGTGGTGAAAATAATTTAGTAAGTACTTACAGAGTAATTTTGTTTATTTCTAGTATTAATATTATTTATGTATTTAAATAAAATTATTTATAAATCTCTATTCACATTTAATATTTAGATAAATAATATTTTATTTATTATTATTTATTTTTTTGGGAATCTTTTTTATGTTCAAAAGAATTTGTTTCTTGATCATGTAAAAAAATATTAATTGTTATATTGATGATTATTAATATTATAATTATTATAATTATTATTAATATTATTAATATTATTGTATTTTATAATTGAAGTTATATCTTCTTTTAATACAAATAAGTGAACAATTATTTTCATCCATTTTTCCATAGTTTTTATATCCATTTTTATAATTATTAAATTATTTTAACTGATAATACTAAATAAAACTTTTCTTTTTAAACTACAATGTTTCAACTAAATGTTAAACTTACAATAATTTAATAAAATTAATCTTGGTTAAAAAATTTCAAATTACGAAAATAAAAGCTATCAATTTAGTGGTTTTTAATTGTTTTTATACGGTTTTTTGAATTTAAATATTTTAAATAAGCGCGGTTTTTCCTATACCAATGAGAAATTTGTTGAAGCGCTTGCGCAGTTGCTTCCGGTGACGGTAGTTGGCATATTCTGGAAATTATGAAAAGGAACTAAAACCATTTAATGGACTCAATTAAAAATATATTTAATTGATAATAGTCAAGTAGTAATCGGTTACTTGAATCAAATAAATTTTTTTCAGTGTAAAATATAGAAAATAAGCTTTGAAATATTCGACAATAAATAATTTCATATTAGTGCCACTCTTGTGTCGTAGGGAATATTTTTTCTCTAAATTGGTATCACTGTCATTAACTTCGTCTTTTCCCGCGTAAAAAGTCAATCGCGCTGACTGCGCCGAAGCAGTGAATACATTCTGCTCAGACGGTTTGTTGACATTGTTAGGTTACAGTTACAGCAAAAATTCCGAAACTTATTATTTGTTCTTAGTTGATAGAAAGTGGCAAGTGAATTTCATAACGATTAATTTAAATGTACGTAATTTTCTCTACTTTTTTTTGTAACAAATCGATTCTATTTGAGAAAATACTAATCATTTGGTGTTGTTACAGGTGCGGATGAATTCTACAATTACTCTTCGAAGCCGAGACGATCATCATTTTGGAAGGAGTTTCATTGTCGCGTATAATATATTTCCAGTGAGTAATAAATGGACAAGAGGTCAACTAAATGGTGAGTTTTTTTTATTGAATTACTTAATTTACTTATGTGACGCTCTTCACGGTTAAAGGAACTTTTTCGCGACAAAGAATTATAGGTTATAATAATAATGATTTAATCGATTACTCCATGTCAATTATAGATTATGTTTTGAAAAGTTTTTCCTTTATTCTTTATTATTATTCATTTTTAATTATCCAAAGTCGAAAACAATTTTTTTTTTACAATTATATAAGGTTGACAATTAAAAATTACTTAATAAATAAAGTAGTAAGTAAAATTTGTCTTTGACCTTAGGTAATTAAAAATGAATCTTAACTCAAACAGAAACTTTTCTAAACTTAACCTATAAAAATAAATTCGCTCTCTACATTTAAATGAGTAAAAATGTTTACTAACTTGAATTAGTGACTGACTTTTTGCATTTGAATTAGTAAATTTTACTAATAAATAGTAGAAAATACTGTTTATTAGTAAAATTTACAAATTCAAAAATAAATATATATATACTAATAAATTTTCTTGTTTCTACTAATTTATTATAGTATTTTTTTTAAATCTCTCTTAATTTCGTTGAGAAATTCCTCTTTAAAATGTTAAAGCTCTTAATTTCTCAACGAAATTAAGAGAAATTTTGAAAAATAAGAAAATAAATGGAAAGTTCATTTAGTTCTCTTTTAAATTAGTAGTCTGTAATTTATTATTAATAAATCCTTTTTTCATAGAATAAAATTCACTTAAAAAATACTAAAATTTTAATTTTAAATCAATTAAATTAGAAATATAAAAAACTTAGATTTAATAAATATTTTTAAACTAAAATTCTTCTAAAATTATTTAAATTGTTTAATATATATTTAATTATTTAATATATTAACAAATTGAATTTTGAAGCAATTACAAATGATTGCAGAAATTAAATTATTTTCAAAAGTAGTAAAATTCTTCTCAGAAATTCAATTATTTTAAAAAATAATAAAACTCAATGCTGAATTTCAATTATTCTTAATACAATTTTAATGGAATTCGTCGAAAAAAAGTTATTATGCTTAAGAATTTTATTAAAATTTATCAAAGAAATTTAATTATTTCAATAATCTTTGATACAATTTATTTATAAGAATTTAAGTATTATTTACATTTTTAATTTAATTTCCTTAAATAAAATTATTTTCAAAAATTTTTAAATTAAAATTTTCCTCCGAAATTGAATTATTTTCAAAATTTAAAATTAAATTCTTGGCAGAATTTCAATTATTTTTACTACAATTTTCATCAAATTTCTCGAAAAATGCAATTATTCTTAAAAATTTTATTATAAATTGTCAAGAGAATTCAATTCAATTAAAGTTCTCATAAAAATTACAATTATCTTTAGAAATAAATAAATTCTTCTCGGAAATTCAATTATTTTCAAAAAATTTAATAAAATTCTTGGCAAAATTCAATTATTTTTAGAAATAATTAAATTCTTCTCTGAAATTCAATTATTTTCAAAAAATTTAATAAAATTCTTGGCAAAATTCAATTATTTTTAGAAATAATTAAATTCTTCTTTGAAATTCAATTATTTTCAAAAAAATTAATAAAATTCTTGGCAAAATTCAATTATATTTTCAAAAAATTTAAAATAAAATTCTTGGCAAAATTCAATTATTTTTAGAAATAATTAAATTTTTCTAAAAATTCAATTATTTTCAAAAAATTTAATAAAATTCTTGGCAAAATTCAATTATTTTTAGAAATAATTAAATTCTTCTCCAAAATTTAATTATTTTCAAAAAATTTAACAAAATTCTTGGCAAAATTCAATTATTTTTAGAAATAATTAAATTCTTCTTTGAAATTCAATTATTTTCAAAAAAAATTAATAAAATTCTTGGCAAAATTCAATTATTTTCAAAAAATTTAAAATAAAATTCTTGGCAAAATTCAATTATTTTTAGAAAGAATTAAATTCTTCTAAAAATTTAATTATTTTCAAAAAATTTAATAAAATTCTTGGCAAAATTCAATTATTTTTAGAAATAATTAAATTCTTCTCCGAAATTCAATTATTTTCAAAAAATTTAACAAAATTCTTGGCAAAATTCAATTATTTTCAAAAAATTTAATAAAATTCTTAGCAAAATTGAGTTATTTTCAAAACTTTTAATAAAATTCTTGGCAGAATTTCAATTATTTTAAATATAATTTTCATCAAATTTCTCGACAACTGCAATTATTCTTGAAAATTTCATTAAAAATTGTCAAGAGAATTTAATTATTGAGAAATTTTTTGATAAAATTCTTTATGAAAATTCAATTTTAACAAAACATTCAATTGTTTAATAAAATATTTACTTTTATAGTTAAATAATTGAATTCTCGTATAAAATTTTCTAATAAATATTGATTTAAAAATGAATTTAAAATTAAAATCTTTAAATCTTGAACTGTTCATACTTTTAATTTTAAAATAATTGACTTAAAGGAGAATTTTTGTTGAAAATTCTAGAAATGAATAATCGTAATGATGAAAATAAAATCTTGATTTCTATTACAAAAAAATAATTATTAAATATTTATTTAAAAATGATGTTATTGATGTTTTTGAATAATTTTCGTTTTAAAAACCTGGAAAAATTCCGTTTTTTAATCTGAAAAAGTCAGGGAACTTGAAAAGAGCAAAAGCATGTCAACCCTGCATAATTATTATAGTTTGAATTCAGAGTTATAACCGCAACTTTATGCTTTTCCACTAAAAACCTAACACACAGTTTTGTCTAATGTTATCAAATTGAGACAAAAAGTATCAAAATGTTGCGAAGCAACGTTTTGATTCGTTTTTTGTTTTTGTCTCAATTTGATATCCTTGGACAAAACTGTGTTGTATGGAGTAAAATATAAGGAATAAGAACAACAGGGGTAAAATTGAATAATTCGCTGTTTAGAAAATTAGGAAATAAATATTTGTTGGAATTTCATTAAGAGTTGCTAATAAGGTGGGAGTAGTGAGTGAACCCACTGTGCGCGTGGGTGAAGATGATTTTTTTTTTTGTTTTTTTTTTTGCTTTTTCTCGTGGTTTGAAGTCTTCGGTGGTACGTTCGATGACCGTGTTGTGACGACGCGAGACTTACGTATATGGTAATAATGTGACATGGTTGTCGGTCGCGCGTCGTCGGATCCCACCAGGAGGGCTTGCCTTACGGTGAGGCCCATCAGGCCCCCTGTGATGCCCATGGAGTCTCGGGTCTGGCACGCGGCACACCCCCGTGCTAACTTGCTCGACGAAATGCGGACCCATAACTGTTGAATTCCCATGGTACTTTTCTTTTAATCTTTTCTATATATACATATATATATATATACCCTCCATATTGCTAAAGGAGCGACGAGCGACCAGTCACCGCATTTGCCGCTGTAGCCACGCACGTAATACAACTCCTACGACCAAGTTCTTACCTGCGACTCCTACACCCTACCACTAAAAAACCAAGTCCTATAATCACCTATACTACCGCCTAACTCTCAGCATCCGACTCGCCATTAAAGAGACACGGATATTTCATCTGCCCAGTCATCGCATATTTTGATTTCTCCCCCGTCATTCTGACCGCGGCGCGGTGCGGTGCGCATTCAGCCAGAAAAAAGAATCCTTTTTCCTCTTTCTTATATTAAAGAATTTTCAAAAAAGGGCTCTCTCGGGTGTAATATGACTATTTTTGCTACGACTCATTCTTTTCGTGAAGGGTACATGAAATTTTATTTTCTATTAGTATTTTCTGATGATAAGTTTATGTGAATGATTGTTTTTCTCCGTTTATCAAACATATTTAATACAGGGCTCGAACTAGGTCCATAAATCTCGTAAAGGTCCGTAAAAGGCAGTTTTTTTTTAAAAAAAAGGTCCGTAAAGTTCGTAGTTTGATTAAGAATAAACGAAAAGTTTGTAAATTGTACGATATAATTTGGAGAATTTCAGACAAATTACAAAAGATTGAAGAAATTCAATTTTTTTTTATTAAAAGTAATGATATTCTTCGCAAAAAATTTAATTATGCTCAAAATTTTTTTAAATTCTCGTCAAAATTTCAATTATTTTCAAAAATAAATAAAATTCTTGTCAAGAATTCAATTATTTTTCAAAATTTTAATAAAATTCTTGGCAAAATTCAATTACTTTTAGAAATAATTAAATTATTCTCTAAAATTCAATTATTTTCAAAAAATTTAATTAAATTCTTGTCAAAATTCAATTATTTTTAGAAATACTTAAAGTCTTCTTTAAAATTCAATTATTTTCAAAAAATTAAATGAAATTCTTGGCAAAATTCAATTATTTTCATAAATAATAAAATTCTTGTCAAGAATTCAATAATTTGCGGGATTTTCAATAAAATTCTTGGCAAAATTAAATTATTTTCATAGATAATAAAATTCTTGTCAAGAATTCAATTATTTTTCAAAATTTCAATAAAATTCTTGTCAAGAATTTAATTATTTTCCAAAATTTTAATAAAATTCTTGGCAAAATTCAATTATTTTTATAAATAATAAAATTCTTGTCAAAAATTCAATTATTTTCCAAAAAAAAAAAAAATTAAATTTGTCACAACAATTCAATTATACTTTCAAAAGCAATAAAATTAATCGTAGAAATTCAATTATTTTCAAAAAAATTTTAAAAACCATCGTTGAGATTTCAATTATTTTTACAAATAGTAGCAACATTTTTCTACAAAATTTAATTATTTTTGGGAAGTCTAATAAAAATTCTTTACAAAATTCAATTATTTTTATAAATAAAAATTTTCATCTCTAAAATTCAATTATTTTCAAAAATTTTTTTAATTCTCGTCAAAATTTCAATTATTTTCATAAATAATAAAATTCTTGTCAGAAATTTAATTATTTTCCAAAATTTAAATAAAATTCTTGGCAAAATTCAATTATTATCATAGATAATAAAATTCTTGTCAAGAATTTAATTATTTTAAAAAGCAATAAAATTCTTCAAAGAAATTTAATTATTTTTATTATTATTATTTTTAAAAATTAAGAAATGCAATAATTTTTTGGAATTGTAATAAAATTCTTTATAAAATTAAATTATTTTCAAAAATTTAAATAAAAATCTTTGCAAAATTTCAATTATTTTAAAAAATTTCCCGATATTCAATGATATTATTTAATATCTACTTATATTTTAATCAAATTTTCCAAATGAATTCAATTATTTAAAAAAATTTAATAAAATTCTACGCAAACCTTTAATTATTTTCATAAAATAATTTAAATTTTACAGTAATTAATTAACCCATTGCAGAATTTCAATTATTTTCAATACCATTTTAATCAAATTCCTCGAAAAATGTAATTATTCTTAAAATTTTTTAATTTAATTAGTAGAATTTTTTAATGAAAATTGATTTGAAAATGGATTTTAATTAAAATTTTAGATAAAAATTGAATATTAAAAGCATTAGAGTTTAAATTATTATAAATAATTTAATTGAATTTTAAAAAGGTTTCAAATTAAAATCTTTGAAAATCTAAATTTTTCATATTGTTAACTAACAATTCTGTGGAATTAATTGTTTTGACAAAGTTTTATTGCGGATTTTTTTTTTAGGGAAATTATTTTAAGTTTCTTTTTTCTAATATAAATTTAATTGAAGAATTTGCGAATTATTAAAATTTTGTAAAATTTAATTGTAAACAAATGAACTTGAAAATTTTTCAAAGAACTTTTTCAGAAATTATTAAAAATAATGTATTTGTAGAAGAATTTTAGTTAAAAACACAAAACAATTATTTTTTAAAATTTTAACTGCGAAATTCATTTTTAAATTAAATTTTTATTAATAATTTCTACTAAAATTGATTAAAAATTTTTAAGAATAATTACATTTTTCGTGGAATTTGATTAAAAATGAATTAAAAATAATTGAAATTCTGCAATGTGAGTTTCATTATACTTAAGATGAAAAAAAAAATTTCAATGTGTAACTTAGAAATTAATATAATACAATAATAATTATTTAATTTAGTAACAATTATTATAATAACACCTAAAGAGGAACAAAAGAAAAAAAAGTGAAATTACAAAGAAATAGAATGCAACCTGAAGAAAAATAATTAACATATAGGAGTATCAATAAACAGTTACCATAATAATAGTAATATAAAAAAAAACTCACAAGTTCTTTTTAAGCAAAAAACAATCTTTTACAAAAAAATCTGCTGAATTAAAAATAAAATAAATAAGTAAACTAATTATAATAAATGGGTAAAAAAAGAAAAAAAATTCTCTCCAGCGGGGAATCGAACCCCGGTCTCCCGCGTGACAGGCGGGGATACTGACCACTATACTACTGAAGACGTTGAAATTATCTCTCACTAAAAGTGCAGATAGCTTGAGCGATGATGACGTCATAGATAAAAAGTGCTTTTAACTGAAAAACGTGTATTTAAATTCCTATTACGTATCATAACTCTATTTTAATTTAATGATAGATCGTCCAACGTCCTTCCGGCAGGACGAAAAAGACTCAAGTGAGTCCCTCCGAAATCACTAAAGAAAACTAACATGGATTCAGATAAATAAAAAATGATATATATCATTGGAAAGGTAACGAAACAAGCTTTCAGCGCATATAAATATCAAGCTTGTAAGTTCAAAACTAAGGCTGGGTAGTTTGAAGAAGTTACATGTTCCAAAAATTCACATAATTTTTAGTCACAGAATGACGAAGCCCGGTCCTGCCGGCAGGACGCTTTTCGCTTTATTTAAGAGACTGCCTAGGCCAGGTTTATAAATTTAAAGACTCGATATTTACATAATTTGAAAGCTTGTTTCATTAGCTTTCCAACGATATATTTAGTTTTATATTTATCTGCTTCCATATTAATTTTATAGAGCAATTTCGAAGGGACTCGAGCCTGAGTATTACTCAGATATACTGAAAAATATTAAAAATGATTTTTTTTTCAATTAAACAATTAAGTTTCATTCTTTGAACGTTTCTGAAGAGAAAGAAACTTGTCCGGTCAAAAAATATTGATTTTTGGGGATTTTACATTAAATTTACGAAAAAATGTTTTTTCACTGTTTAGAAACATAGCAAGTTTGAAGGCTTTGAAAAATGGTTTAATATTATTATTTTAAAAAGTCAAAAATATGTATTTTTTTCGTCTTTTTCGTCTACTTTAACCCCAAAGAGTGCTAGAAAAGAAAAGTTGAATTCCCTTTTTTTAAAAGCCTTTTTTTCGGAACGTCCTTCCGGCAGGACGGGCGCTTGGACGATTTATCATTAAATATTAATATTAATAAAGGATATTAAATGCAGTTAAAAAATTATTTCACTTTTTTTTGTATACTCATTCAGTACGCTCTAAATCTATAGCAATGACTACGCATAAAATAGTTAATAGAAATAATGTAGTTAATGCAATCAGATTTTGTAGTTGTTTTTGTAATTTAACTATCACAGTTTTCTTGAAAGTATCAAATTGATACTAAAGTGAATTAAATTGATGCCAAACATTTGGCTCAATTTTTTATTTGATCCACATTTTTGGTATCAATTCTTTGCAATTTGATACTATTAATAAGTTAACAATGCTACTTTTATAGTACTTTTTTTTATTAACTGAACAATTGTTTTTTAACTACATCAAAAATAGTAAAATCAACTACAGAAATATTGTTAACTTAATTAAAAAATTAATTAATTTGACTACTTTTTAACTCAACTACATAATGGTGTTTGTATTTTTTGACTAAATTTTTTTCATTGAATTGAAAATTACTAATTCAGACTTAGAGAGTACTAAAAAAATCGCCAAAAAATCTTCGACTACCATTTGATTTATATACTTTATCCGAAAATAATACTGCCGCATATTTCCGAAAGAAAAAAACCCACTCCCACTCCATGTATATTTATCATCTTAAGGGATTTTCTGCCTATCTCAGAAAAGCAGTTTTAAAAAAATAAAAGCGATGATTCGTTTAAGATAAAGAAATTACCAGATTATCGAATAAACAGATAAAAGGTGCTAATACTGTTTGTTGTGGGTATATATACACACATATACAATGAAAAACGAAAAGCAAACCTTTGGTGGGACCATCAATAAAATTAGATAAATCATTGGTCATTTACTTAGGTTTACCACTCCGGTATCGTTTTGGTAGACTGGAAATATAAGCAAAGAATAATATAAGAAATGAGATAGTAAGAAAGTGAAAAAGAGAAGGAGAAAAAGAAGAAGAAGAAGAAGAAGAAGAGGAAAGAAGGTGGGTGTCCGTTAGGTGTTAGGTGCATATACAACACGTGCGAGGGCAGGTAACGGCCTCCAGGTAAAGAAATCATAGTGTGGTATGGTGGGTCGGTGTAAGATAAAGTTTACTGCCGGGTATAAGGGATGCGACGCGGGCGGCTTGTTATCACGTCGATGATCTGCGACATTTAAACAAAACTCTCACAAATGCCATGCCGCTATAGATAAAGCGACACCTTCCTTCAGTATAAACACAAGAGACTTATTTGCTACCTCCATAGAGTACCTGCTTCTTCATTCAAATCATTTTCCTTGTGTTTCAATTCTACATTTCCCATGTGTGTTGAAACAAAGAAATTATTGCATTCAATCGAAAATAGGAGTCGTCTATATACCACGTGGACAAATTTTTATCAAATTTTGACCCTCCCCTCCTCTTCCCCCATCGTGGACTTTTGATACCCCCTCCCCTCTCGTACACAGTAAAAAGAAAATCTTATTTTAAGGCACGAAAGCTGCCTTAAATTAAGATGCAACATTTTTAAGACAGTCAATGTTGAATTTACGCACGTTTTTCGTATCCTTTAACATTATAGCAGACAGTGTTGAATTTAAGGCAGCTCTTAAATTAAGATTTACTTTTTACTGTGTAACTGTCCACATAGATTATTTTTGGGAGAAATTAATGTTTATGAAAGACAGGCCTACTAAAAGAAGACTCATCTATAAAAACCTATTTACTATTTACTAAAAACTATTTACTATTTACTAACAACTATTTACTATTTACTAAGAACTATTTACTATTAACTAAAAACTATTTACTCATCGCAGAATTTCAATTATTTTCAAAAATTTAGAAAAAACCTCCTCCAATTTTCAATTATTTATAATTTATATAAATAATATAATTCTTCTCCAAAAATCAATTATATTTGCAAAAATTTAATAAAAATTTTTATCAAAAGTTCAATTATTTTTTTGAATAATAAAATTCTTCCCCGAAGTTCAATTATTTTCAAAAATTAGAATACAAACCCCGTCAAAATTCCAATTATTTTTATAAATAATATATTTCTTCTCCAAAAATCAATTATTTGCAAAATTTAAATAAAAATCTCGTCAAAATTTCAATTATTTTTTATAAATAATAAAATTTTTCACCAAAAATCAATTATTTTCAAAAATAAAAAAAAATCCCACAGAAATTCAATTATTTAAAACAGAATTTTCCTCATACTTTTTGCAAAAAATCAATTGCATCTCCACCCTTTGGTAAAAAATAAAAAAATTATTAAAAATTATCAAAAATTCAAAAAACCGATTTTCTTAAAATTCAAGATTTTTTCTTCTGATTTACTGCATTTAGCTTTATTATTTTTGGGCTCTTCAAAAACACTTTACTTATTTAATAGTCTCCACCCTTTGCTAAAAAATCTAATATTATGGAAAATTAGCAAAAATTCAAAAAACCGAATTTTTTAAAATTTAACATTTTTTCTTCTCTTTTGTGGCATTAAGCTTCATTATTTTTGTGCTCTTGTAAAATACTTTACTCATTAAATAATCTTCACTCTTTCGTCAAAAATCAAAAATTATTAAAAATTATCAAAAATTCAAAAATCGGATTTTCTTAAAATTCAATATTTTTTCTTCTCTTTTGTGGCATTTAGCTTCATTATTTTTGTGCTCTTGTAAAATACTTCACTCATTAAATAATCTTCACTCTTTCGTCAAAAATCAAAAAACATTAAAAATTATCAAAAATTAAAAAATCGGATTTTCTTAAAATTCAATATTTTTTCTTCTCTTTTGTGGCATTTAGCTTCATTATTTTTGTGCTTTGGAAAATACTTTACTTATTTAATAGTTTCGACTCTTTAGTAAAAAATCTGAAATTATCAAAAATTCGAAAAAATTCAAAAATCGGATTTTCTTAAAATTCAATATTTTTTCTTCTCTTTTGTGGCATTTAGCTTCATTATTTTTGTGCTTTTTCAAAATACTTTACTTATACAATAGTCTCCTCTTTTTGGTAAAAAAATCTGAAATTATCAAAAATTCGAAAAAATTCAAAAATCCGATTTTCTTAAAATTCAACATTTTTTCTTCTCTTTTGTGGCATTTAGCATCATTATTTTTGTGCTCTTTCAAAATACTTTACTTATACAATAGTCTCCTCTTTTTGGTAAAAAATCTGAAATTATCAAAAATTCGAAAAAATTCAAAAATCCGATTTTCTTAAAATTCAACATTTTTTCTTCTCTTTTGTGGCATTTAGCTTTATTATTTTTGTGCTCTTGTAAAATACTTTACTCATTAAATAATCTTCACTCTTTCGTCAAAAATCAAAAATTATTAAAAATTATCAAAAATTCAAAAATCGGATTTTCTTAAAATTCAATATTTTTTCTTCTCTTTTGTGGCATTTAGCTTCATTATTTTTGTGCTTTTGAAAAATACTTTACTTATACAATAGTCTCCACTTTTCGGTAAAAAAATCTGAAATTATCAAAAATTCGAAAAAATTCAAAAATCGGATTTTCTTAAAATTCAATATTTTTTCTTCTCTTTTGTGGCATTTAGCTTCATTATTTTTGTGCTCTTTAAAAATACTTTACTTATTAAATAGTATCCACTTTTCGGTAAAAAAATCTGAAATTATCAAAAATTCGAAAAAATTCAAAAATCCGATTTTCTTAAAATTCAACATTTTTTCTTCTTTTTTGTGGCATTTAGCTTCATTATTTTTGTGCTTTTGAAAAATACTTTACTTATACAATAGTCTCCACTTTTCGGTAAAAAATCTGAAATTATCAAAAATTCGAAAAAATTCAAAAATCGGATTTTCTTAAAATTCAATATTTTTTCTTCTCTTTTGTGGCATTTAGCTTCATTATTTTTGTGCTTTTTAAAAATACTTTACTTATACAATAGTCTCCACTTTTCGGTAAAAAATCTGAAATTATCAAAAATTCGAAAAAATTCAAAAATCGGATTTTCTTAAAATTCAATATTTTTTCTTCTCTTTTGTGGCATTTAGCTTCATTATTTTTGTGCTTTTGAAAAATACTTTACTTATTCAATTGTCTCTACTTTTTGGTAAAAAAAACTAAAATTATCAAAAATTCGAAAAAATTCAAAAAACCGAAATTTTTAAAATTTAACATTTTTTCTTCTCTTTTGTGGCATTTAGCTTCATTATTTTTGTGCTCTTTAAAAATACTTTACTTATTAAATAGTCTCCACTTTTTCGTAAAAAATCTAAAATTATCAAAAATTCGAAAAAATTCAAAAAACCGAAATTTTTAAAATTTAACATTTTTTCTTCTCTTTTGTGGCATTAAGCGTCATTATTTTTGTGCTTTTAAAAAATACTTTACTTATACAATAGTCTCCACTTTTTGGTAAAAAATCTGAAATTATCAAAAATTCGAAAAAATTCAAAAATCGGATTTTCCTAAAATTCAATATTTTTTCTTCTCTTTTGTGGCATTTAGCTTCATTATTTTTGTGCTTTTTAAAAATTCTTTACTTATTCAATTGTCTCTACTTTTTGGTAAAAAAAACTAACATTATCAAAAATTCGAAAAAATTCAAAAAACCGAAATTTTTAAAATTTAACACTTTTTTTTTTCTCTTTTGTGGCATTTAGCTTCATTATTTTTGTCCTTTTAAAAAATACTTTACTTATTCCATAGTCTCCACTTTTTGGTAAAAAATCTAAAATTATCAAAAATTCGAAAAAATTCAAAAAACCGAAATTTTTAAAATTTAACATTTTTTTCTTCTCTTTTGTGGGATTAAGCTTCATTATTTTTGTGCTTTTTAAAAATTCTTTACTTATTCAATTGTCTCTACTTTTTGGTAAAAAAAACTAACATTATCAAAAATTCGAAAAAATTCAAAAAACCGAAATTTTTAAAATTTAACACTTTTTTTTTTCTCTTTTGTGGCATTTAGCTTCATTATTTTTGTCCTTTTAAAAAATACTTTACTTATTCCATAGTCTCCACTTTTTGGTAAAAAATCTAAAATTATCAAAAATTCGAAAAAATTCAAAAAACCGAAATTTTTAAAATTTAACATTTTTTCTTCTCTTTTGTGGGATTAAGCTTCATTATTTTTGTGCTTTTAAAAAATACTTTACTTATACAATAGTCTCCACTTTTTGGTATAAAATCTGAAATCATCAAAAATTCGAAAAAATTCAAAAATCCGATTTTCTTAAAATTGAACATTTTTTCTTCTCTTTTGTGGCTTTTAGCTTCATTATTTTTGTGCTCTTGTAAAATACTTTACTTATACAATAGTCTCCACTTTTTGGTAAAAAATCTGAAATTATCAAAAATTCGAAAAAATTCAAAAATCCGATTTTTTTAAAATTCAACATTTTTTCTTCTCTTTTGTGGCATTTAGCTTCATTATTTTTGTGCTTTTGAAAAATACTTTACTTATACAATAGTCTCCACTTTTCGGTATAAAATCTAAAATTATCAAAAATTCGAAAAAATTCAAAAATCGGATTTTCTTAAAATTCAATATTTTTTCTTCTCTTTTGTGGCATTTAGCTTCATTATTTTTGTGCTTTTGAAAAATACTTTACTTATTCAATTGTCTCTACTTTTTGGTAAAAAAAACTAACATTATCAAAAATTCGAAAAAATTCAAAAAACCGAAATTTTTAAAATTTAACATTTTTTCTTCTCTTTTTGTGGCATTTAGCTTCATTATTTTTGTGCTCTTTCAAAATACTTTACTTATTTAATAGTCTCCACTTTTTGGTAAAAAATCTAAAATTATCAAAAATTCGAAAAAATTCAAAAATCGGATTTTCTTAAAATTCAATATTTTTTTCTTCTCTTTTGTGGCATTTAGCTTCATTTTTTTTGTGCTTTTGAAAAATACTTTACTTTTTCAATTGTCTCTACTTTTTGGTAAAAAAAACTAAAATTATCGAAAATTCGAAAAAATTCAAAAAACCGAAATTTTTAAAATTTAACATTTTTTCTTCTCTTTTGTGGCATTTAGCTTTATTATTTTTGTGCTCTTAAAAAATACTTTACTTATTAAATAGTCTCCACTTTTTGGTAAAAAATCTAAAATTATCAAAAATTCGAAAAAATTCAAAAAAACCGAAATTTTTAAAATTTAACATTTTTTCTTCTTTTTTGTGGCATTTAGCTTCATTATTTTTGTGCTTTTAAAAAATACTTTACTTATACAATAGTCTCCACTTTTCGGTATAAAATCTGAAATTATCAAAAATTCGAAAAAATTCAAAAATCGGATTTTCTTAAAATTCAATATTTTTTCTTCTCTTTTGTGGCATTTAGCTTCATTTTTTTTGTGCTTTTGAAAAATACTTTACTTATTCAATTGTCTCTACTTTTTGGTAAAAAAAACTAAAATTATCGAAAATTCGAAAAAATTCAAAAAACCGAAATTTTTAAAATTTAACATTTTTTCTTCTCTTTTGTGGCATTTAGCTTCATTATTTTTGTGCTCTTTCAAAATACTTTACTTATTTAATAGTCTCCACTTTTTGGTAAAAAATCTAAAATTATCAAAAATTCGAAAAAATTCAAAAATCGGATTTTCTTAAAATTCAATATTTTTTTCTTCTCTTTTGTGGCATTTAGCTTCATTTTTTTTTGTGCTTTTGAAAAATACTTTACTTTTTCAATTGTCTCTACTTTTTGGTAAAAAAAACTAAAATTATCGAAAATTCGAAAAAATTCAAAAATCGGATTTTCTTAAAATTCAATATTTTTTTCTTCTCTTTTGTGGCATTTAGCTTCATTTTTTTTGTGCTTTTGAAAAATACTTTACTTTTTCAATTGTCTCTACTTTTTGGTAAAAAAAACTAAAATTATCGAAAATTCGAAAAAATTCAAAAAACCGAAATTTTTAAAATTTAACATTTTTTCTTCTCTTTTGTGGCATTTAGCTTTATTATTTTTGTGCTCTTAAAAAATACTTTACTTATTAAATAGTCTCCACTTTTTGGTAAAAAATCTAAAATTATCAAAAATTCGAAAAAATTCAAAAAACCGAAATTTTTAAAATTTAACATTTTTTCTTCTTTTTTTGTGGCATTTAGCTTCATTATTTTTGTGCTTTTAAAAAATACTTTACTTATACAATAGTCTCCACTTTTCGGTATAAAATCTGAAATTATCAAAAATTCGAAAAAATTCAAAAATCCGATTTTCTTAAAATTCAATATTTTTTCTTCTCTTTTGTGGCATTTAGCTTCATTTTTTTTGTGCTTTTGAAAAATACTTTACTTATTCAATTGTCTCTACTTTTTGGTAAAAAAAACTAAAATTATCGAAAATTCGAAAAAATTCAAAAAACCGAAATTTTTAAAATTTAACATTTTTTCTTCTCTTTTGTGGCATTTAGCTTTATTATTTTTGTGCTCTTTAAAAATACTTTACTTATTAAATAGTCTCCACTTTTTGGTAAAAAATCTAAAATTATCAAAAATTCGAAAAAATTCAAAAAACCGAAATTTTTAAAATTTAACATTTTTTCTTCTCTTTTGTGGCATTTAGCTTCATTATTTTTGTGCTTTTAAAAAATACTTTACTTATACAATAGTCTCCACTTTTTGGTAAAAAATCTGAAATCATCAAAAATTCGAAAAAATTCAAAAATTCGATTTTCTTAAAATTGAACATTTTTTTCTTCTCTTTTGTGGCTTTTAGCTTCATTATTTTTGTGCTCTTGTAAAATACTTTACTCATTTAATAATCTTCACTCTTTCGTCAAAAATCAAAAATTATTAAAAATTATCAAAAATTCAAAAATCCGATTTTCTTAAAATTCAACATTTTTTTTTTCTCTTTTGTGGCATTTAGCTTCATTATTTTTGTGCTTTTGAAAAATACTTTACTTATACAATAGTCTCCACTTTTTGGTAAAAAATCTGAAATTATCAAAAATTCGAAAAAATTCAAAAATCCGATTTTCTTAAAATTTAACATTTTTTCTTCTCTTTTGTGGCATTTAGCTTTATTATTTTTGTGCTTTTGAAAAATACTTTACTTATACAATAGTCTCCACTTTTTGGTTAAAAATCTGAAATTATCAAAAATTCGAAAAAATTCAAAAATCCGATTTTCTTAAAATTCAACATTTTTTCTTCTCTTTTTTACCATTTAGCTTCATTATTTTTGTGCTTTTTAAAAATACTTTACTCATTTAATAATCTTCTCTCTTTCCTCAAAAATCAAAAATTATTAAAAATTATCAAAAATTCAAAAATCGGATTTTTTTAAAATTCAATATTTTTTCTTGAACTTTTGTGGCATTTAGCTTCATTATTTTTGTGCTTTTGAAAAATACTTTACTAATTCAATTGTCTCTACTTTTTGGTAAAAAAAACTAAAATTATCAAAAATTCGAAAAAATTCAAAAAACCGAAATTTTTAAAATTTAACATTTTTTCTTCTCTTTTGTGGCATTTAGCTTTATTCTTTTTGTGCTTTAAAAAAATACTTTACTTATACAATAGTCTCCACTTTTTGGTAAAAAATCTAAAATTATCAAAAATTCGAAAAAATTCAAAAATCCGATTTTCTTAAAATTCAACATTTTTTCTTCTCTTTTTTGCCATTTAGCTTCATTATTTTTGTGCTTTTTAAAAATACTTAACTCATTTAATAATCTTCTCTCTTTCCTCAAAAATCAAAAATTATTAAAAATTATCAAAAATTCAAAAATCGGATTTTCTTAAAATTCAACATTTTTTGTTTTCTCATGTGGCATTTAGCTTCATTATTTTGGGCTCTTGAAAAATATTTTACTTATTTAATAGTCTCCATCCTTTGGTAAAAAAAAGTTAGCTAAGGATAGTTTTGCATCCATTTTACAAAAAATAAAAAATTTGCATTTTTTTTTATTTTTCGAATTTTTTGCAAAAATGTCATTTCTTTTGTTCAAGTTAATATTTATTAATCGGATATATGGCTATGATTTTAAGTTACGTTAATACCTAATAGTCAATGAATCAGAGAAAATGGGATTTTTATTTTGCTTTTGGTATAAATATTCATAAAAAAGTTTCTATTGAAGATAACGTCGTATTACTTCTTATTTATATAATTGATTATATTTGTAATCGAATGAAAAAAGGGCGAACGCAATTGGAATAATAGTTTTCGAAAAAAGTGTACCGAAAGTTGACTCTTTTTGCATTGTTTTTAGGTGACTTGGGTGTCCCCTTAAAGTTTTGAATAATTTTATTTATAAATTTGAAGAAAGAAAAGATTAAATTTTGATAGAATTAATTTAGTAATTTTTAGAAATAGTTAAATTAGTGTTAAAACATAATTATGATCTGTTTTTTTTAAAGTAAACGTTACTTTACAATATTAGGGAAAATGTAAAGGTTACTTTACAATATTAGAGATTAGCAACAGCAGCGCCACTATTCTTGCTTTATGTGGCGCCAAATTTAAAATTGCAGATCAACTGCAACGCAAGTAATAAAACGAGACCATAAAATGATAGAACTATAAAATTCAAGATAAAAGAAGAATTTGAAAATTCTTATCAATAGATGAATGGAGAAAATTTTTTTTATATTTATATAGCTCAATATAAAAATTCAGTTAAAAAAATATAATTTTCAAGAAACTATGAAAATGAATGTAGGTCACAGATACAAGTTATAAACGATATTTTTACGATCCATTGGAATTTAGAATTTAGAGTTAAATTATATCTGCGGCTAGGTTATTATCGATGAATAAACAAAATTTATATTCATACGGTATATACAGTTTCCTCGAACATTATTTCTCATTAACTCGAGTGTGAGATTTTTCCTCGATTAAAGTAAATATGTAAGTATATATGTATAAGGATATGAATAAAAGTAAATAGGTGTATTCGTATTTACTTTAATCGAGGATTATATTAATGAAAGTTGGCTGAGAGCGCAAAGAGAATAAATACTATGAAGAAAATGAAGTGATTGAAGAAGTGAGAAAGTAGGCACCCTCCTCTAGTGTGTTAGTTGTGTATTAAGGGGGACCGAAAACTCCTAATGAGATAGTCTGCGCGCGTAACGTATTATGAATGATACCAGGGAATTTATTCAACAGGTTTACGAAGTGAGGACGCGGTAAAACATTCATAATGGTGGCTCGTGGCCACAATTTCAATATAAATAGGAATTTATCGGCCCCTCGACGGCGTTAGGTTAAAAGGTTTACGATTATTAATTTTACTAATCCTCCCCCTTGGAAAGTGCTATACTCACTAATACAAAATTGTGACAAGAGAGAGAGAGAGAGGGGTCATGACGTCTTCTTTTGCCTCGCTTGTTTTGTTGCCCTCTAACTCCTCTTCTTTTTTCATCATCTTCTTCTTTATTTTCTCTTTCCTATAATTTCACCTCTTATAGCGCATCATCCAGTCATTGTGAACCATTAAGAAACCATAAGCAATGCACCTTTCAAAAATTTCAAAATTTTTCACAGTTTATTCGTATGACGACGTTTTTTTTCGGCTGAAATTGACATTAACGAAGACTCGTTTCTGGTAAATACAGATCTCGCTTACTGGAATGTCATTGGAAAAATATGTTACTCAGAGAATGATATTAAAATCCCCTTTTTTTATTACTCAGGAATTTTTGACTTTACGAGCGTCAGGAAATTTCTTTTTTCGGAAATTTAATTCCCCTTTTTATTCAAACTCTGAAATATTTCTTAAGGCGCCATATTGAATCCCCCATTTTGATACATTTATTCAGAGTTGCTACGCAACCTGGAAACAAGAAAAACCTGTAAATGTCAGGAAATTTAATAAACCTTGAAAAAACCTAGAAAAATCAGGGAATTTTGATCGAAATCCTGGAAAATTATTGTTTTCTAATTGTATGCTTATTCTTGAAATCTAATTTTACTTAAATATTTCAAAATTAATTTAATTTTTAAAAGAGTTGGGTTTACAATTTTCACAAAGATAAACTTCAAAATGTTTTAATTTGAAATTTTAGAAAATTTAAATTTTGAATGAATTAATTAAATAATAAAAATTTCACAGGAATTCTATTATTTACAAATTTTTTTTATAAATTTCTTCGCAATAATTTAATTATTTTCATGAAAAATAACATTTTTTACCAGAAATTCAACTCGTTGCAGAATTTTAATTATTTTTAATACAATTTTAATGAAATTTCTCAAAAAATGTAATTATTCTTAAAAATGGTACTAAAATTCGTCAAAAGAATTTAATTATTTGAAAGTTTCTTGATACAATTCTTTATGAGAAATTAATTTTTTCTTACAAATCTCAAAAAATACAGAATTCAATTATTTAAAAAAAATTTTTATAAAATTCTTTGTAAAAATTCAATTAATTTTAGAAATTTAAATATATTTCTTCACAAGAATTCAATAATTTTCAAAAATAATAAAATTCTTCTAAAAAATTCAGTTATTTTCACAAAGAAAGATAAATCTTCCCAAGAATTCAGTTATTTTCATAAATAATAAAATTCTTGTCAGGAATTCAATTATTTTTATAAATTTTAATTAACTTCTTTCCAAGAATTCAATTATTTTCATAATTAAAAAAATTCTTGTCAGGAATTCAATTATTTTTAAAAACTTTAATAAATTTCTTCCCAAGATTTAAATTATTTTCATAAATAATAAAATTCTTGTCAGGAATTCAATTATTTTTAGAAATAATAAAATTCTTGTCAGAAATTCAATTATTTTAATAAATTTCTTTCCAAAAGTTCAATTATTTTTAGAAATTTCAATAAATAATTAAATATCTTCCCAAGAATTCAATTATTTTCATAATTAAAAAAATTCTTGTCAGAAATTCAATTATTTTTTAAAACTTTAAAAAATTTCTTCCCAAGAAATTAATTATTTTTATATAAATAATAAAATTCTTGTCAGGAATTGAATTATTTTTAGAAATTTCAATAAATTTCTTGACAAGAATTCAATTATTTTTAAAAAAAAAAAATAAAATTCTTCTCCGAAGTTCAATTATTTTTAAAAACTTTAAAAAATTTCTTCCCAAGAAATTAATTATTTTTATGTAAATAATAAAATTTTTGTCAGGAATTGAATTATTTTTAGAAATTTCAATAAATTTCTTGACAAGAATTCAATTATTTTCTAAAAAAATAATAAAATTCTTCTCCGAAGTTCAATTATTTTTAAAAATTATAATAAAAATCTCGTCAAAATTCCAATTATTTTATAAATTTTATTCTTTTAAATAACAAAATTCTTCCTTGGAATTCAATTATTTTAATAAATTTCTTCCCAAGAATTTAATTATTGTCATAAATAACAAAATTCTTGTCAGGAATTCAATTATTTTTAAAAACTTTCTTCCCAAAAATTCAATTATTTTTTAGAAATTTTAATAAATTTCTTCCCAAGAATTCAATTATTAAGTAAAAAAAATCCTTGTCAGGAATTAAATTATTTTTAAAAATTTTAATAAATTTCTTCCCAAAAATTCAATTATTTTCATGAATAATAAAATTCTTGTCAGGAAATCAATTATGTTTAGAAATAATTGAATTTTTAAAAAGTTTCAAACTATAATCTTTGAAAGTTTTTAAATTTTTCCTACTTTTTTAAAGAAATTTTTTCAAAAATTATTAAAAATAATTAATTTAAAGAAGAATTTTAGTTAAAAATTTTTAATGAAACATGAAGTAATCGATTGCTCCGAGTCGAAGACTCGGAGTGATCGATTTCTTCATGTTCTATAACAATTTTTTTTAAAATTGTTTAATATCAAAATATTTTGAATTTGAATGTTTTGAAGAATTTTAATTCCTATGAAATAATATAAATGAATAAATATTTATTTAAAAAAGAAGCAATAGATCATTTTTCTGATTAATAATTTTCAAACTGAATGAAAATATTTTTTAAGTCAAAAGGAGAAGTAAGAATTTTGTCTGGAGTTCAAGGGAAAATCATAGGGAAAAACAAAATTAAATTTTTGTTGTCAACAAAAGTAGTTTTAAAAACCTGGAAAAATTCCGTTTTTTAATCTGGAAAACCTGGAAAAGTCAGGAAATTGTGAAATGAGAAAAAGCGTGGCAACCCTGTTTATACAATTATACATTTCGAAAAACAATAAGAAATTGAGAAATTGAAAAATGAGAAATTGAGAAATTGACTTAATGACTAAATTAGATTCGACGGAAATAAAATGGGGTATATTTACCAAAAATAGAATTCTTTTTCACTTGTATTTATACAATACGATTTGTGAGTATATGCCTAATATAATATTGTGGAAATGGATCCTCTGGGTGGTAATCGTTGATATCTTGTGCGCGAGATCAGAGGAGAAGCGTGAACAAGGATATAGCAGGGTGTTTTAATTAATCTGGACATTCCGAGGCGATGGGGCGTGAATCACATGGTAAATTATCGGTCCTCGCTATCTTAACGTTATTGAGCGTCGGGTACCTGCTCTTCCACGCCTTGAGCATTCACACACTGAGATTAGGTTATCTCTTAAGCTACATTCTCTGGGAGGCTGGTTAGGACAAGTACCTGGTGCTCAGGTAGATACATTTATGTGGATAAGCCAAAATTTATCTCATTTCCAAAACAATCATTTTCACCACCCACAACATATTGCCAACAACAAAGTCCGTCGTCGCTTTCTTCTAAATTTCACACCGCGTATACTAAAACAACTGTGTTGTATAGAACAACGAAATGATATAAAATACTCGAAAAAGTAATAAATTTGCCAAAATTCATTAGAAGTACTGTTGTTTTTTTAACAATTAAATATTTACTTGCATCAAATAATGACTAAAGTAAATTGATTTGATTAAAGGAGTCAATTAAATGGCAACCCTGATGTTGCTAACGATTCTTGTTGTTAGTATTTGTTTCTGTTAAAAATTATTGTTAGTAATGATTATTGTTACTAATAATGATTGTTGGTAATGATTGTTGTTACTAATACTGATTGTTAGTAATGATTATTGTTCCCAATACTGATTGTTAGTAATGATTATTGTTACTAGCAATTATTGATATTAATTAATGTTGCAAACAATTCCTGTTTGTTAGTAATCGCTGCTGTTAATAATTTTTATTGGTAACAATTATTGTTATTAATAATTATTTCCGTTATGATGATTTCTCTTATCGTTAATTATCCTCATCAATTTGAATTGATGAAAACCTAAAAATAAACCCAATTTTGAAAATACAATAACAAAAATCGTTTAAGTCTGTACTTTGTTGCTTTTACGAGTGGAAAGTAAAAATAAAGAAAGGATGATATAAATATTAATGAGGGAGGGTTTTTAAGGCAGTGGATATTGAAATACTTTCAGTGAAAGACACACATATCGAGTGAAACCGTGAGTCTTAAAGAAGCTGGAAGATTGGTGTTTAATGATATAAGTGGCATTACTGGAGTTGTATTGGCCAATCTTCATGTCCTAAGTCACGCGATGGTATACGCGTAAAACTGTAAAGTCACGTGAATGCTCGTAAAGTCCCGTAAAGCCTCATAAAGGCTCGTTTCAACTTGATGAAGTACTACTTGAAAAGTGTCATTTCACCAAATGTATACACATTACTATATTTCGTTAAATTGTCAACCTTTCTTTTTTTGCCCATATTCTCCAACAATTTTTTAATTTTTAAAACTTATCCCTTCTTTAATTATCTGGGGTACTTTAGTACCCCTGTTGTACTGTTTAGGTTCGTTATTTATATTGAGAACTATTTGCCTTTAAATTAAAGAAAAAAGATATTACCTGGGGTACTTTAGTACCCCAGTAGTACCTGTTGTACTATTTAGGTTTGCTGTTTATATTAACAACTAATTTACCTTTGAATTAAAGCAAAAAGATATTATTTACACCATAAAACAATGATTTTCAGAAAAAGGGAAAAATTTGTAAATGTTTTTTTTCTAATTGAATTGCGATTGCGGTTTAAAGTTCAAGTGGTTTACAATGGGCTATTGTGCGAGACGCCTTGAGTCGAGGAATGTATTTGGTGCTTATATATATACACGCGGGACATAACATCTCCATACGAGAAAACGAGGTTGTACTTGCCGATATACGATCGGAGAAACTTATGCGGAAGGTGGTCGGAGTGGCCACCCGGAATACTCTTTAACTGCTGCTGCAATGCCAGTCGAGAGAATTTTCAACGATCAAACGCAGAAAGGTCTCGTTTCTTCTCTTCCTCAACAACATTTACAGTATAACGATTTAAACACCTCGACAAATCCGAGTATTGACGTCTTTTATATATATTTTTCACCGCGTGCTTACAACTTTCCATCATAATAAAATATAAACACTCATAATAATTCTTTCCTATTTCATTATTTTATTCTTCAAAAATAAAATATAGTTTATTCAATATAATCTATATGGAAAAAGGAAATTTCTCTTTTTTGAAAATATAATTTCGAATCAATTAAATAATTATAATTTCATTTATTTAATCCTTTAAGGATCCACTATATGGCTGCTTATTTCCAAATCCGATATTTTGAATTTTAAAAACAAGTTTTTTGTCACTCGAAAAATATTATTGTGTTCTTGAAAGCACGTGATTGTGGCGACCATAGTTAAAATATTGATGCGGTTTTACAACGAAAGTCCAAGATTTTATTTATTGGAACCCTGCAATCGGCACTCTAACCCTCGTCAAATTTTTCTTTTTCTTTATTCCTGTGGCCGATGTGGTCGACATACGAAAATATCACTAAACAGTTCGATTCGGTCGTATTTCCTAAAAGACACTCCTGTACCGACCAATCAAATTCATCGACTAATCGATATATCGATCGACTTCGACTCCTGAACTACATGACCTCTAAGCATAACCTCAAATAATTAAAACTATATTATAATAACTGATTATTATATATAACAAAAATTAATATCTACTTACATAAATTTTGCATTACTCTCGTCTCTAAACAATAAAAAAGTAAAAATTAATACTTAAGGAAAAATAAAACTTTATTGTTAAATAAAAAGAATATATAATTATTTATTCAGTTGATACATTTAAATATTATTTATAAAAGAGTAAATTTATCAATATTTTACTGTTTTACAAAAATATTCAACAGTTCTAAAGTATATTGTCAATTTCAAAAGGCGTATGGCGCATTGCACGCGAGAGTGACACGACTCTACATTAGAATTTACATTCTTGAGCAATTTTCAGATTACTTGAATTATATATACAACCACGAATACATGTGCAAATGTGCAATCAACAGTAAAATGATGCGACTGTAAAATCACTGTGCGAAATGAAATTTTATATACGTTTCAAAATATTTTTTAGAACTCTCTTTAGGAAAAATAATGACAGAATAAAAAATAATATATAGAAAATAACAACAACAAAAAAAAACTGGAGGAAATTAAATATAGAACTATGAAGGAATCAAGTCTGGATTTTTTTTTCTCTCTCCAAAAATCCCGTGAACTGTATTATAGTGAAAATACTAAATCTGAGAGAAAAAGTAGAAGGAGATGAAGAAAGAGAAGAAATATATAAGAGAACGAGGATTCTGTGGGGACATTTGAGACCACACGCACGTGACGCCCACAGATATATACTATCACTGCGGTTACACTCTGACGTGATCTGCATAAAAGCACATCTTTTTCTATCATTTCTTTAAAAAAATGCCCCACACAATAATTTTCTCTTCAGTCTGCTTTGTGTTTATTTTTTTTATTTTGGAAGAAATTTTAAACTATTTTTCCTTCTTCATCTGCTTCTATATTAAAAATACGTTTTTGGTCAAAAAGGAACCTTCTAAACAAAAATTTGATCCGGTATTTTGAATTTTGTAAAACGAACATTAAAGTCTGAAAATTCCGAAAGTAAACATTTTTGTAACATTTTTGGTCGCCATGTTAGATCCACCATTTTGATTTTTTTAAATCTGGAATTAAATTCGGATTCTGCGAAATCAACTAAGCCTTGAGTTACGTAATTGATCTGAAAAAATTCTCTTTAATGCAAAATTAGCAACAACGGTTTTTTTGTAAAATTGACAATTTTCAACTAAAGAGAGAAAAAAAAAGAATATGTGGAACAATTAAGCATGAAATGTTTTGTGATTTATAGATGAATGAGAATAAACTCGCCAACATGGGTTTTGAAGTAACAAAACATGATCTTAAAGGAGGAGTAAATCTTACCTTTCACGTGTCTTATCTGATTGAGTAGAATAATTTCGAACATCTGCTACTAAGCTAACTCTCTTCGTAGCAACCCTGAGGAATTTTCTGTGTAACTGGGCAACACAGTGGGCGTAACGAATTTAAAACAAGGAACATATCAGGCAACTCACGTATTTGCTGTCTCATTTAAGAATCATTTTTTATTTTTTTTTTTTCAAAACCAACTCCCTATTTAATTCTATATAACTTGTAACGATTATCACATTTTAACATTTAGATATTCAAAAATTAATTTTTTTCGCCTTTTTATATATTTGATTTAAGAAAAAGAGATTTAACATTTTCAAATTATTTAAATTTATTAAAGTTTTACTTCCGCATGGAGGAAGTATTTGAATTTAATTATTGGGATGTGATTGAATTTACTTATTTGGTTGTGAATAGAATTTACTTCTTTAGCAGTGTTTCGCTGTTTACATATTTAGCGAAAAGTTCGTAAATTGTTCGATATAATTTGGAGAATTTCAGAAAAATTACAAATGATTGCAGAAATTCAATTATTTTCAAAAGTAATAAAATACTTCGTAGAGATTCAACTATTTTCAAAAATTTTTTTAAAATCCTCGTCGCAAGATTTTAGTTATCTTGACAAATAGCCAAATTCTTATTCAAAATTCAATTATTTTTAAGAATTTTAATAAAAATCTTTGCAAAATTTAATTATTTTCATAAATAATAAAAATTATCTTATCAAAAATTCAATAATTTTCAGGAATTTTAATAAAATTCTTTGCAAAATTAAATTATTTTTAAACATTTTTTTAAAATCCTCGTCAAGATTTTAATTATCTTTATAAATAACAAAATTCTTCGACAAAATTCAATTATTTTCAAGAATGTTAATAAAATTCTTAGCAAAATTAAAATATATTCATAAATAATAAAAATCTTGTCAAGAATTCAATTATTTTCATAAATAATAAAATTCTTGTCAGGAATTCAATTATTTTTAAAAACTTTAATAAATTTCTTCCCAAGAATTTAATTATTTTCATAAATAATAAAATTTTTGTCAGGAATTCAATTATTTAGAAAAATTTTAATAAATTTCTTCCCAAGAATTCAATTATTTTCATGAAAAATAAAATTCTTTGTAGTAATTCAATTATTTTCAAAAAATTTTTTAATAACTCATGTCAAGATTTCAATTATCCTTAAAAATAATTAAATTCTTCTCCAAAATTCAATTATTTTCAAAAATTTCAATTATTTCAATGCTTTTTAACATCTACTATTTCAATAAAATTTTCCAAATGAATTTAATTATTTAAAAAAATTTAATAAAATTCTACGCAAACCTTTAATTATTTTCATAAAATAATAAAAATTGCACAGGAATTCAATTGTTTACAAATTTTTTATAAATTTCTTCGCAATCATTCAAACAATGTAATTATTCTTAAAAATTTAATTTCAATTCCTCAAAAGAATCAATTATTTAAAAAAATGTTTTTCTATAACATTCTTTAAAATAATTCAATTATTTACAAAAATATTAGAATTTTTCACAGGAATTTAATTACTTTCAAATATTTTAATAAAATTGTTCGAAAGAAATCAATTATTTTAAATAAAATTTTAATTAAATTTCTTTAGGTAAAATAATTCAATTATTCTTTTAGATTTTAATAAAATTCTGCAAAAGAATTCTATTACGTCGAGAAATAATAAAACTATTCCCAAAAATTCAATTATTTTGAGTTATTTTAATAAAATTCTTGGCAAAATTTCAGTTAGTTTAAAAATTTTTAATAAAATTCTTGTCAAAAATTCTATTATTTTCAAAAATTTTCCTAAATTAAATGATTGTTACTATACCTATTTTAATAAAATTTTTTAAAAGAATTCAATTATTTCATAAATAGTAAAAATTTCACAAGAATTCAATTATTTAAAAAAAATTTATAATATTTTGGCAACAATTCAATTATTTTCATAAACATTAATATTTTTTTTATAGGAATTCAATTATTTTCGTAAATAATAAAATTCTTTTTAGTAATTCAATTATTTTCTTAAATAATAAAACTAATTGCAAATTTTCAAATTTCAATTATTTTGAATACAATTTTAACCGAATTTCTTAAAAAATGTAATTATTCTTAAAAATTTTAATTGAATTCTAGTAGAAATGTGATTAAAAAATGGATTTCAGTTAAAATTTTAGATAATAATTGAATATTAAAAGCATTAGAGTAGAAGTTTGAGATATAATTGAATTTTGAAAAGGTTTAATATAAAATCTTTGAAAATTTATGAATTTTTCAAATTTTAAATTAACAATTCTGTAGAATTAATTTTTTTGAGTAAGTTTTATTGCGGATTTTTTTTTGGGGAAATTATTTGAAGTTTCTATTTTCTAATATATATTTTATTGATGAATTTGCCAATAATTGAAATTTTGTACAATTGAATTGTAAACAAATTGAATTTAAAAACTCAAAGAACTTTTTCAAAAATTATTACTCTTATAATATTATCTTTAATTTTAGAATTCGAATTTGAATCATTGCAACTTACTTTTTGCTTTTCAATTAGTAAATTTTTTTCCTTGTGTGTTTAATTCTTCCTATTGTTTCATTTTTCCTTTCTGATTATTTCTTCCTTTTCTTCCTTTTCTTTCTTTTTCTTTCTTTTTCGACGCTCGACAATTGTTAAAATAGAAATTACCTCATTTTCGAGTAAATATTAGTGTTAATATTTTTGAAAAAGACGAATAGGGACTATTTCCTTATGAAAATCGATGCCTCGTGCATAATTCCAAGAATATCTATTGGCGGGGCCTTTCCGATACATCGCTATTATCGCACGTCACTAAATAACTATATACAATATTTTCTCAAGATAATTGGCTGTGTGGGCCGTTCGGAAGATTAATTTTCACCGTTAAGAACCAAAATAAGGCACCGCTCTCGCTATAAGAACAGTACCGCATTTTATATTTATATATATATACATATATACAACTATTTATTTACACCGTCGTTAGTTAACACAATTTATTACAATTTATTTATCGACAATTCTTTGTCCGTAGGAAGCATTCCATTTAGATATTTATACCAATTTCCTACCTACGTGAAAGGATCAACTTTCTTATATATATTATGACTTTTCAGTTTTTGTTCCTTTTTTCTCTTAATTTTCTACATTGAATGAATTAATAATAATTTTTTTTTCATTGTCTTGGAAAAATTATATGAAAGGAGTGCAAGAGGATCGTTTTTAAAAATTCAAAATGGCGAATGAAGAATGGCGAATGGCGAGCTTGTAAAATTCGCCACTAGGCGAATTTTACAAGCTCGCCATTCGCCATTCGACTTTTTTCTTTTTTGGAAAAAAAATAATTTCACTTAATAGTCTAGATCAGGAATTTTTTTTTGCATTCTTTCAATTCAACCATTAAAGCGAAGGAGAAGACAAAAAAGACAAATATACAATGCCAGAGGGTAAAATACTTTTTGTATATTATGGTATAAAATTATTTTGAGTGACTTTATGAAACCCCATAAAAAGAAAAGGTGTGCGCGAGAGGTTTTATATATAGGTGAAGTTTAAAGACGAAATGGGTGCGCGTGTATTTTAAATGCGTGAATTTTCTCTCTTTCTTTGACTTGATCCAAGTTCTTCTTCCCTTATCGGACTCTCAATGACGAGTAAAACTTGCCGCGCGGCATCGCATCGCCAAGAGAAATCATCGTAACCCTAGACTTCAGTATCATGTACTTGCGAGCACCTGGCGGCCACTTCTTTGTAATATGATCCTAGTTTTTAGTTTTTTCTTTTTTGGCCCTTGGCCATATTCTCGTAAAACACGCCTCGAATATAGACAGAAAAGAAGAAGACGAAGAAAAAAAAAGAAAAAGCGTCTCCCGGTAATTAATTAGAGACAAAAGGGAACAAAAAGGACAACAGTGTCTATACCTGTTGCTGAGGGTCGCAATGGCAAATTTGATTTTGAAATTTGACTTTTGATTCTATTTTGACTTTGACATTGACTTTGACTTTAACTTTGACGTTGACTTTGACTTTCATTTTTACTCTGACTTTAACTTTGACTTTGACTTCTACTTTTGCTATGAAGGTCAAAGTCAAAGTCAAAGTCAAAGTCAAAGTCAAAGTCAAAGTCAAAGTCAAATTCAAAGTCAAAGTAATTCATAATCAAAGTCATTCATAATCAAAGTCAAAGCCAAAATTAAAGTAAAAATCAAAGTCAAAATAAACGTCAAAGTCTGAGCGAAAGTGAAAGTAAAGTTAAAGTAAAAATCAAAGTCAAAGTCAAAACACAATCAAAGCCAAAATTAAAATAAAAATCAAAGTCAAAATAAACGTCAAAGTCTGAGCGAAAGTGAAAGTCAAAGTCAGAATTCTGGTCAAAATCGAATCAAAGTCAAAGTCAAAGTCATTCATAATCAAAGTCAAAGCCAAAATTAAAGTAAAAATCAAAGTCAAAATAAACGCCAAAGTCTGAGCGAAAGTGAAAGTAAAGTTAAAGTAAAAATCAAAGTCAAAGTCAAAGTCAAAGTCAAAACACAATCAAAGCCAAAATTAAAATAAAAATCAAAGTCAAAATAAACGTCAAAGTCTGAGCGAAAGTGAAAGTCAAAGTCAAAATTCTGGTCAAAATCGAATCAAAGTCAAAGTCAAAGTTATAATCAAAGTCAAAGCCAAAATTAAAGTAAAAATCAAAGTCAAAGTAAACGTCAAAGTCTGAGCGAAAGTGAAAGTAAAAGTCAAAATTCTGGTCAAAATCGAATCAAAGTCAAAGTCAAAGTCAAAGTTAAAGTCAAAATTACAAAATCGCAAATCCGATTATCAATATTTGAAAATAAAAACTGGCGAATCCAATTTGAAAAATTAAAGAAGCGAAAATTTGAAGAAGTTCCAAATTGAAAAATTAAAGAATTGAAAAATTGAAGAGTTGAAAAATTAAAAATACTGAAGAATAAAAAAACTAAAAAATTGAAAAATCGTCTAAAAAAATTCGTTAAGAAAAAAAAACTTGAAATAATGAAATTAAATATAATTAATTCTATAAATTTGATTTATAATATGAACTGAAGGGTCTGTCAATTTACATTAATTTAACATTTCTACTGGAAATAAAAGAGAAGTCCACTCCTTGACTTTTAATATATATAGTATATATTGTATAATTATAGAAGTTTCCTCATCAGTTTCAAATATAATATATACCACTCAGTCGGAAGCTGATTTGTTATCGATCAATTTAAAAACCAGTAATTTGAAACCCTTGGGAGTTTAAAAATTTTGAAACCCATCGTGGAAAAACAAGAAAGATATATATATTTATGCGCCTACCGATGATCAGTTTTCTTCAAATGTCTAATTAAGGCGTTCTAAAAAAAAAATTATAAATGTTTTCTGGAGATAATTGAGGTGTTTTATTTCTCTCTCTAAAAGAAAAAAAAGAATTTATAGGCGGACAAAAGCAGATGGTAATTTAAATCCCAAAAATTATACACATTGTTTTCTATATTTGCCGATTTCCAGGCATCGAATATCGGGAATAGAAAATATTTTTTTTATGATTTATGTATATTCAGAAATTATTTATTTTATTTTAACGGAGAACAAAAATGTCGAATTGTGGAAAATTACCACTTTCTTAAAATTAAAAATAGTTCAAATTGGTTAAAACCGGTAAAGTAGGTTAAAATAAGTAAAAATAGGTAAAATAAGTTAAAGTATGTTAAAATAGGTAAAATAGGTTAAAATAAGTAAAAATAGGTTAAAATAAGTAAAAATAAGTAAAAAACAGGTTCAAATAGGTAAAGTAGGTTAAAATAAGTAAAAAGAGGTAAAAAATAGGTTAAAAGAGGTAAAATAGGTTAAAGTAAGTAAAAATTGTTAAAAATAGGTTAAAATAAGTAAAAATAGGTAAAAATAGGATAAAATAAGTAAGAATTGTTAAAAATAGTTTAAAATAAGTAAAAATAGTTACAAATAGGTAAAAAGAGGTAAAAATAGGTAAAAATAGGTAAAAATAGGTCTCTTAAAAAACAACAAACGCATATAGAAAATTTAATTTATTTTGAAAATTATTTAATTTATTTGATATTCGAGGGATAACGAAATTAAATTTACATTTTGAATAATCAACTCTCGGCTTAATTAGATTTTCTAACTATCACTTACCCTATTAATATCGATATTAACAACAACAAAAAAGATTGTTTTCACAGTTTTTCCTAATCTCTAAATTTGAATTAGTAAAAATCTGACTTTTTGCTTTTGAATCAATAAATACCAAACAGTTTTACTAATAAATAGTAATTTCTACTAATTTATTAATAAATTTTACTAATTCAAAAGCAAAAAGTCAGTAAATATTCTTCCTAATTCAAATTTAGAGAATGATATCGAATCGAGAACAAAAAACGAATCAAAAGTTTTAAATTTTAGATCAAAACAAATCGAAACTTTTAATTCGTTTTTTGTCTCAATTTGCAATTCCAAGAAAAACTGACTTTTCAAAACATCGAAAAGAGTATATATATAGAAAATTTGATATAATCGATTTGAATTTATAATTATAATCGATCTCGAGAAATATCGATAAATGTAATAATAATATTTATTGCCATAACAAATTATCACCAAAATTAAATGTCGCACTTACTATAAAATATACAAAAAATCATACACTTTTCTCAAATCGCAATAATTCATTTATTCATTTATTAATATTAATATTAAAATTCTCTTTGTAAAAACAAAATAATTTTTTTGGAAATTTGCCATTTGTTATCATTTCTCGATTTTGAAGAAGCAAAAATCCCTTCTCGATCATTCATTTATACTTTTTTTTTAATTTAACGCTCCATTGCTAAAAAAAATTTTTATGTTATTATGATCATTTTATTTTTAACTTTTTTTTAATTTTGGAAAATAAAAAAAATTTTTATTGAATATTTTGGAAAATAAAAATAATTTTTATTGAATATTTTGGTTGTATTAAGAATTTGAATGTATTATTACAATTGACACTGAAAATTAGATCTTTTTATGTATTTTCACTTCAAAATATTAACAACCTATAAATTTTTCGAAAGACAAAAAATTTATTAAAAAATAAATTTTCCTTTCTACATACAGAACACAGACACGTTTATCGTATAATAGTATACAATTATTTATTTTAATTAAATTATCTTTCTCTCTCTCTCTCTCTCTTTTCTCTCTTATTCTTATACACATTCGTAGTTTATAAATAAATCAGCGAATTAATAAAAAAATAAGTAATTTTAAAATATTTAAAAAATATTTTATATGTGAATTTATTTTGCAACGTGAATTCACTTATTAAATTTATTAATTCCATTATTATTATTATATTTAAAAAATAATTATAACACATTTTAATCGCACGAGCCTAAAAAAATCGGGAAAAATTATTCGCTATGGGGGAGAAAATAGCAAAAAGAGATTCACATTACAGTTTTAATTTAGAGATGAATAAGAATTAAAATTGGAAAAGAAATGAAAAAAATTAAAAATTGGAAAAGAAATGAAAAAATTAAAAATTGGGAAAGAAATGAAAAAATTAAAATTGGAAGAGAAATGAAATGAACAAAAAAAAAAATAGTTTGAAGGAAAGAAGAAATAAAAATGCGCTAGGATGTCTCCTGGAGAACAGCAGTGCTCGATCCAGGTACGGGAATTCCCGGTGATGGTGGCGATGCCGCAACACCGAGATTATGAGTCAAGGAATGCCTTCTTAAATCGCAATTTCTTCGGAAAACTTTGCCACAATTCGCGCAATGATATGGCTTGATGTCAGTGTGAGTTAATAAATGCGTTTTTAAATTGCTCCTCTGGTTGAAACTTCGCGCGCAAACCGGACATTTATGGGGCGATTCCTCCATGTGAAGAATTTTATGGACGGCCAATGTTCTACTCTGACAGAATCCCTTCCCGCATTCTGCGCATTTGAATGGCTTCTCCTTACTGTGAATGTACCTGTAAACAAAAGTCGACAATCTCTAGAAATTTCGTCAAAAAAAAAAAAATTATTATTTATTATTATTTAAATAATATTTTTTCAAAATTTTTTTAAAATGAATTTTTATTAAAAAAAAAAGAAAAAAAAGACATCTTTTTTCTATTATAAATATTAAATAATTATAATAATTATTTATAATAATCTAAATATAATAAATATAATAAATTACAATAGCCTTTAAGGGGATGTCAAAGTAAATGCGAAGTTTCCATATAGATTACTTGAATTTAATTATTTTTAACTCGCTCCGAAGAAAGGTGCCGAAGAAACAAATTATTTTAAGGTTATATTTGTGTTATTTTTACAATATTTAAAAATTAATTTGTTTAATTTTAAAACTAAAATAAGTTTTTACTAATTATTTTAGATGTTATAAAGACTTAGTAAACCGTAGTTTTTAATAAAAGTTGGTCCTCTTTCCGTATTTTCATTCAAAAAATTATAAACATAACCTCAAATTTTGTACTTCTTAGGTACTTTTTTCGAAGTGCGTCAAATTTTTTCAATGAAAAAAAATCGCAATCCGATATCCCGTTAATATAATTAATTATTATTAGTTAGAAATAATGCTACAATTGTTAACAATATTAATACTAACATTTTTTTTATTCTACAATCACCAAATTCAGATTAAAAAATTACAGGTGTAAAATAGTTCCAATTATATTTAGTCTCTTTGTATAAAAAATAAATTTATTACTTTTTTTCATTATAATAATTATTATTATTATCATTATCAATATTAATATTATTATCACAATTTTTATTATTATTTATATTAATATTATTTATTATATTAGTAATAAAAATAATAATCCTGTTTTTATAAGAATAAAAAATAAATAAGAAATAAATAAAAATATACAATTAAAAAAAAAACATTTACATCTATTACTGTAAAAATAAAAAATCCTAAAAAGAATAAAATTAATACTGAAAATTAATAATAATTATCATTATTAATTTTATTTCTTTCAGGATTTTTTATTTTTATAAAAAATCCTTTTATAAAAAATCCTAAAAAAAATAAAATTAATAATGATAATTATTATTAATTTTCATTATTAATTTTATTTTTTTTTATTTTTTATTTTTACAGCAATAGATGTAAAGGTTTTTTTTTAATTTTATATTTTTATTTATTTTATTTATTTTTCTGTAATGTTATGGATTTTTATTTACTTTTTATTCTTTTGAAAATAACATTGTTTTTTATTACTATTACTAATTGTTATGACTATGACTATTCATATTATTATTATTATTTTTTTCTTTTTTGTTTTGTTAATGTTGTTAACAATTATTTCTCATTGGAAAACAAGATCGTAAAGCATATTGAGTGCTAATCGTTAATGTATTTATCTTCAGAGTACAAATCATAAGCGATAAAATAAAGAGACAATAAATCTATTCAGGAACAAATAGTACGGCATTTTTCATTGTTTATCATTTTTCTTTTTACAACAATTTATAATTTCTATTGTTACTAATGTGCATTGAATGCTATTTTTTACATTATTGTAACACATTGTCGAAGGGAAAATTTTACTTGCTTTCGAATTTACAGAACAAAATATTCTGAAGATTTGAAAAAATCTCAATAACAATTATATTGTAGCAATAATAAAAAACAATAAGCATTATTAAGCGATATTGAATATTATTCTTATTATTATAATTATTATTATTAGACTTCTCTCATGAAAGGCGAAAGAATATTATTATTATTACTATTATTAAATTAATAATATTATTATTATTATTATTTATTTTTTTGTTATTGTTATTTTTATTACCTATATAATTATAAATATAGTTAAATAAATTAAATAAAATATATATTAACGATAATTATTTAAATATAGGTATATATTTATATATCTATATTTGTATAAAATATACGCGTGTAAATTTAGAAAATTATTTTCTCCATCAATACATAAATTTCACGTAATATAGTATAAATTTTACAAATGATTCTTGAAATTAACCAACATGTGGCAGATGGTGTCAGATAATAAACCTGTTTTCTGATTTTTTATGCGCGAGATTTTTTCTTTTTTTTTTATCTAAAACTGACTTAAATTATCCTGAAAAAGGCCCGGAAGTCAAAAAGGAGAGATATACATTCGGTTTGTAAATCTTATAGTAACAAAATGACACTTTCAAATTTGTAAGAATTCAGATTTATTGTCAACTTTAAACATAAAAAATGTTTCTCAACATTTTTTGTGTTCTTATAAATTCTTTTTTTTTTATTTCATGTTTTTTTTTTGAAAAAAAATTTTTTTAACGATCACTGAAAACCAAACAAAATTATACATAAATTTTATATTTAATGTATAAATTAATTAACATAAAATATTATCCAAATGTAAATAAGAGAAAATATTTTACATTTATTGCAACTTTTTTTTTAAATAAATATTCTTTCTTTACAAAAAAAAATAATAATCATAGTATTTAATATTTAAGAAAATAATATTAATAATAATAATAAAAATTATTTTTTTTCATTATTATTACTATTGTTGTTAATATTAGGTACTATTATTATTATTATTATTATTATTATTATTATTATTATTATTATTATTATTATTATTAGCCTATTTATAATTAAATAAATAATAATAATAGACCCGTATTTGAGCATTTTTGTTATTATAATAATTAAAAAACGATTTTAACAAAAAGTAAACAGTAATAATGATAAATAATATTAATGTTAATTATTATTACTATTATTATTATTTTTTTTTATTATTATTATAACAATAATAGTTAAATTATAAAAATATTAAAAATAATAATGATTGTATCAAAACAAAAATACTGGAAATTATTGAAATAATGAATAGAAAATGGAGAATGAAGAAAAAAAGGAAGGAGAAAATGAAGAGAGATAAAAGGGGAATAATAATAATTATAACAAGAATAATTTTACATTTTAACGCGAATATAATAAACAATAAATAATGGAGTAAAAAATTTAAACACTGCGCCCAGAGTAAAAAAGTTGTTTCGAATAAAGTGTTTATAACCGATTTAACTCCTTTTAGTTCGGGGAAAAAAGAAACGAAATATTAAAGGATCGAACAATAAAGAATGTTTAAGGACTTTTATGAGTCATTACTTGAAGGATCACGCTGTGTTTTGACGCAAAAATACTTCACTACCGACTAAAAGACACAGCGAGCAATGTTTAAAAATTTATTATTCATTATCTTCTTTTAAATTCCTATTACAGTGCCCGGCTGTTTTTTTCGCTTTTTAAATGCACATTATTATTTTTTTTTCGCTGACAAATTAAAACAATTCTTTCCAAATAGTTTAAAATTAAACATTTTGTTAAATTTGTCATACATGGATTAAATCAAAATTATTATATTAGCATTTTTAATTAGCCATTAGCGACTAATAATATCGAAAAAAAATTTTATTTTGTTACACTCTAAATTTTAATTTGTAAAAATTTTTATTAATTTGAATTAGCAACTGACTTTTTGCTTTTGAATTACTAAATGTTGCTATAGTTAATAGTAATTTCTGCTAATTTATTAGTAAAATGCTATTGAATTAGTAAATTCTACTAGTAAATAGTAATTTTTACTACATAATTTGTTAGTAAACTGATTTTAAATTAGTAAATTTTACTAGTTAATAGTAATTACTACTAATTTTTTATCAAACTGATTTTAAATTAGTAAATTTTACTAGTTAATAGGTATTCCTACTAATTTATTAGAAAATTGCTTTTATTATAATTTCTACTACATAATTTATTAGTAAACTGATTTTAAATTAGTAAATTTTACTAGTTAATAGTAATTCCTACTAATTTATTAGTAAATTGCTGTGGAATTAGTAAATTTTTTTAGTTAATAGTAATTCCTACTAATTTATTAGTAAACTGCTTTTAGATTAGTAAATTTTACGAATAAATAATAATTTCTACTAAATTATTAGTAAAATTAACTAATTCCAAAGCAAAAACTCATTCGCTGATACTAATTAGCAGTTTTGATTAACTAATTATGTTTACATTTAATGTTAACATTTGAAAAACCTAAAATTGAAAGAAATTATATACTTTTCAATAAGTTGAGATAACTTTTACCAAATGAAATATTGTTCTGTTGTTTAAATTTTAAATTTTTTTCTTATTCCATTTTCAAAATACGAAACTAATTTGTATTTTCGATTAACTAAGAATGGTTTCACATTTAATGATTTGAGAGTTTTTAACACTTTATAAATTGTTAATTTTAAACTATTCTTGTTACAGGACTAAAACGGAAAGATGAAGGAAAAGGTGATTGGTGAGTTTTTCCTTTTTCTTATCAAAATTTTGTTTTGAAAAATTTATATCTGCCATGAATATAGGGAAAGTTATAATTCTTAATTCTGATTCTTAGTTTACAAACTTTGATGAGTTTGTTCCGCACTCAATTTTGGACTTGGAATATAACAAATTGTTTTCTACATTTTAATTAAATCCATTTTTTATTCATATTTAAACAATAAAAAAGCTTTAAGGTTTCTGTTAAAAAAAACAAAAAGCTTTAGGATCAATATATAAATCCGAGAATCATATATCGAAAAACAAAAGTCCCACCTGTGATCACGGAGATGATCTTGCCGACGGAATGCCTTGCCGCAAATATCACAAGAGTAAGGCCTTTCATCCGTATGCGTTCTCTCGTGAATCAGCAAATTATAGCTCTTGGTGAACTGTCGATTGCAAAATTTGCAAATAAATTGTTTCTTGGGCCGTGCGGACCGACAATTTCGCTGTAAATTAACATCCGTCGACGTTGAGGTCGCCTGTAATGTTGAACTTTGCACCAACTGTTCCTGATTGTTGCCCGTCGGCAAAATAGTTTGACTCCCCTCCGCTATTCGTTGCAACAACACATCATGATTTGCACTCGACGTCGCCGAATTTTCCCTCAATATAACCTCCTCATCGTCGAGTAGTGCCAAATCCTCCTCGGGATCAGTGACAAAATCCAAATGCGAACCATCGTCCTCGTCAAGGGAATTTGACGTGAGAATATCGAGATGAGCGAGTGTGTCTGCTTTGGGTACTTGATACAAGGGACCAGTGCCCAAGGTTATCGAGCAACGTTGACTAGGTCCAGTGACACCGGACGATGAAGACGCGGCTCCACTCGCGTGTAAACGATGAAGGGTTAAATAGGTCTCGAGCGCTTGCAGATTGAGAGCAGCTGCAGCGGCATGACCCGGGGGTAGGAGGGCCACCCTTTGGAGGGCCGCGAGCAACGCCCCTTGTAGGCCCAAGGTTGATATTGACGAGGACGATGACACATTGGTCGCCCCACTCGCGTGAAGTCTTTGGAGGGTGAGATAAGTCTGAACGCTTTGTAAAACACTTTGTAGGGTGAGATTCGATAAGCTCGCCGCACCATCTTCGGTGGATGATACAGATTCGTGAAGGTCAACCGCCGTTGTCATCTCGCGTTGATCCTGCTGCTGCATTCTGTCTGTGTTGTGTTTAGGTAAACATTGGATCTATCGCGATATCAAAAGATCACTGATGATGATAACGGGGCGCGTGACCGTCTTCCTTTGGCATCTTTGGGAACAAGATGCAAGGTGTTCGCGTTACGAAGGCGCCTTCGCGACTGCTCCAGCAGCTCGCTGCCGGGCGCTGCTGGTGGAGCCACCTGACGGCAGGTATCCGAGATTCCCGATGGGCCCACTCGCCCCCATCACGTATACACGCAGCTGGGACCCAAGGGAACCGGCGGCCTGGCAACACACACGCGCCTCCACATTTGCGGGGGAGTACCCTCTGGCATGCTCGTAAGCGTGCGCGCACTATCACACCACCCAATCCCTTTTGCGAAACTTTAAATTACGAATAACATTTTCACTCGTAAGTGTAATGTTGACGCTTCACACTGAACGGGACCTTAGGCTCAGTCTAATGTTATTGTCGCGTTAGGCTTTGCACGAAAACTAAGCCTAATGTTTTTGTCGAGTAGGGTCCCATTAGACTGATTTTTCGTGCACTACACACGAAACACCTTATGCAACACTTACATTAGGCCCAATTTCTGTACACTGCACACAAAAGTCTGATCCTAATGTTTTTGTCGCGTAGGGCTCAGTATTCGTGCATTGCACACGAAAGACCTGACGCGATACTAACATTAGTCTCAATTCTTGTGCACTGCGACTGATCCTAACGTTTGTGACGCGTAAGGTTTCGCACAGTTTTCGTGCACTACAGACGAAAAACAGAACCTAATGTTTTTGACGCGTAAGGTTCCTTCCACCGTGAAGCGTCACATATAGTCGCAATTTTACGACATTCCCGAGATGTCCCAAAGGGTCCCACGAATACTATTCTCGCACTAAATACAATTTTACGATATTCGCCAGAAGTCCGAATGGGAACCTTTTGGTTCCCATTCGGACTTCTGGCGAATATCGTAAAATTGTATTTAGAATTAGAATAGTATTTGGGTCCCGTAGAATTCTATTTTTAGTGATGTAATGCGATATTAGTGACAAAAATATAGTGACACAAGTAAGAAATTAAAGCGGAAAAGAGGGCAAAAATTCTGAAAAGGGTTCACTCCTGAGATGGCGTGCCGCGTTGTTGTACCATTTCACATCGACTTGACTGGAAAGCCGCAACAATTTACGACGGCAATTAATGCGCGAGAGTAAACCGTGTATAGCGCCTATAGTTAGCTGCTCTTTGCCAGGGCCCTATAAGAGAGGGGGCCTCACCTCACCTCTCACTCCCTCTCACTTGCGGCATCATTCTCTCTCCCCTCTACTCTCTCACTCTCTTTAGCTTGCCATCCTTTTCTCGCGCTGAGGGCAGACTAAATAATATTATAGGTGGTGTTCTCACGGTCCCGGGACGCCCGCGGGCCAACATGCACCCCTCCCGCACAACATCGCCCACGCCGGGGCCTCACGGGCCCTCAGCCGCACGGGTGTGCAAAGAGCTCGGCCCTGAGTGAGAGAGAGACGCTTGGGTCATAGGTCAGCTCGCGCTCGCTGACCGTCACCGACCGACGGTTCCTTCTCCTCCTTTCCAAGACTCGTTCAGGGTTTTCCTCTTCTTCCTTTCTTTAGTTATGTTCTTCTGCCCTTCCCCTCTCGCTGTCTCTATTCTCTCTCTCTCTCTCTCTCTCTCTGTTTCTTTTTATCTCTCTTTCTTGTTTTCTCTCTCTTTCCCTTGTTCTCTTTTCGCGTCTTTCGTTTATTCTCGTTCGGTCTCTCTTTCTTGTTCTTCCTCTCTTCCATCATCCTTTCGCCCTCGTTCGTCTCACAGTGAAGAAGAGGAAGGTTCTTCTTTTTCTTCTTCTTCTTCTTCTTATTCTTCTTCTTATTCTTATTCCTCTTTACTGTCAGATGAACGAGGGTTAAAACGATGATGGAAGAGAGAATCTCTCTCTTTTTCTTGGAAGAAAGAGACACTGAATGAGGAGAAAAGAGAGAAACAGGGAGGAGAGGGAGAGAACAAGAAGGAGAGACTAAATGAGAGGGAAAGAGAAATATGGAGAGAGAGAAAGCAAGAAAGAGAGAATCAGGGAGAGAGTGAGAAGAAGGGAAAGAGAGAGAAAGAAAAAGAGTCTGAATGAGGGGGAAAGAAAAACATGGAGAGAGAGAAAACAAGAAAGACAGAATCAGGGAGAGAGAGAGAGAACAAGGGAAGGAGAGAATCAGGGAGAGAGTGAGAAAACAAAGAGAAAATCAGGGAGAGAGGGAGAACAAGGGAAAGAGTGAGAAAACAAGAAAGAAAAAATCAGGGAGAGAGTGAGAAAACAAGAAAGAGAAAGAAAGAATGAGAGGAAAAGAGAGAAACAGAGAGAAAGAAAAAGAAGGAGAGGGGAAGAGAGAGGGAGAGGAAAAGAAAGAGAATGAGAGAAAAAGAGAGAAACAGAGAGGAAGGAAGAGGAAAAGAGAGAAACAGGGAGAGAGAAAGAAAGAGAATGAGAGGAAAAGAGAGAGGGAGAGAGAAAATGAATGAAAGAGAGAAGAAGAGGTGCCCGCTTAATCACCCACTGACTGACCGACTGGAACGAGATTCATCCTGTTACCCACACATTCTCTCTCTCTCTCCTCTTGGTTTATCGTACTTTGGAGGAGATGTCTTTTACGCAAGACACTTGGACCGTGATCGTTAAAACTGGTTGATTTAGTGAAGAGGACAAAAGTATATATATATACTGTTGCGAGGAGGTTAATGAAAAAATAGAGGACTCGCTTGGAGGCTGAAGGCATGACGAATTACTTCTCTCTTTTTGTTGGTTGTGCACGCTAAAGAAAGCGATATTGTTTTGCGCACTTGTGATTCTCATTTTTCTCTCACAAGTTTCACCGTATGGTTCACTGGTTAGCGATGAACATAAAGAAACAATAATTCTTCCTTATTTTCCTAGTGATCTGTATATATATTCTCCTTTCCGCATGAGATTATAAATTTACAAATGATATTGTAAATATAAGAAATTTTTGAGTAATTCCTCTTTTCTGTGTTTAAATGGTTTTGGTCTATTCGAGAAATAAATTAAGCGTTGAATTACAAAATTAACAATTTTTCATAAAATATAGAATTGGTCGAAGTTGATGCGCGAACCTGAACATATAGTGGTCAAAGCTACAAAGCGCGGGAAATTTAAATCTACTTTTTGCCCTTTAAGCTAAATAATTAAAGAAAAAACAGAGTAAAAGTTTTTTAATTTTAGACAAAAAAAAATGTTGAAAAGGTGGTCCAACCTTGACTATGTTCCTGTATGAATTAAGGAAAGAATTATTGTCACGAGTTTCTATACTCGTTTAGTTGTAGTTTTTTTACTTTAAGTCCCTTTTTGCGTGAAAAGTAAAAAAAATATTAGTAAAAATTAATGTTAATGAGAGTAGTAAAAAATATTAGTAAAAATTGTGAATAAGAATTAATAGTAGAATGGTAGTAAAAATGTTAGTAAAATTAATACTAATAAGGATAGTAAAATATATGTGTATAGTCAAAAATAGTAGTAAAAATTGTTAATAAGAATAGAATAGTAGAATGGTATTAATAATATTAGTAACAATTAATGCTAATTGTAGTGAAAAATATTAGTAACAATTAATGTTAGTGAGTAGTAAAAAAATAGTAGTAAAAATTGTTAATAATAATAGTAGAATGGTAGTAAAAATATTAGTAAAAATTAATGTTACTGAGAGTAGTAAAAAAAAAGTAAAAATTGTTGATAAGAATAGTAGAATAGTAGAATGGTATACGAAAGATTAGTAAAAATTATAATGTTACTGAGAATAGTAAAAAAAATAGTAAAAATTGTTAATAAGAATAGAATAGTAGAATGGTATTAAAAATATTTATAAAAATTAATGTTACTGAGAGTGGTAAAAAATAGTAGTAAAAATTGTTAATAAGAGTAGTAGAATGGTAGTAAAAAATTAGTGAAAATTAATCCTAATAGTAGTAAAAAATATTAGTAAAAATTAATGTTACTGAGAGTAGTAAAAAGATAGTATAGTAAAAAATAAAAGAAGAAATTGTTTATAAGAATAGTGAAAATCAATAGTACTGAAAATAGTAAAAAAATAATAGTAGAAATTATAATAATAAGAATAGAATAGTATAATAGTATGTAAAAAATATTAATAAAAATCAATGTTAATAGCAGTAAAAAATAATAGTAAAAATTAATGTTATTGAGAGCAGTAAAAAATTAGTAGTAAAAATAAAAGTAAAAATTGTTGATAAAAATAGTATAAAAGTATTGGTAAAAATTTTTAATAATAATTGAAGTGCTAGTAAGAGTAGTAAAAATTAAAATTGTTGAAGCAACATAGGATTGTTATTAAAAATTTTTATTTACATAGTGTTTACCGAATAAACAATTAATTTAGTAACAAGTAGGTTATTTTTATGTTATGACAAAAATTTCAAATGCGACGCTACACCTTCGCCTACGGCGTCTTGAGTTTTATCGCAAGACACACCCATCGTCTTCAGTAGTATAGTGGTCAGTATCCCCGCCTGTCACGCGGGAGACCGGGGTTCGATTCCCCGCTGGAGAGAATTTTTTTTCTCTTTCCCCTAATTTTTTTAACAGAATTATAAAAAATCTTTTTTCCCACATTATTTTTTTAAAACAAAAAATGTAACTTTTTACATTAGTAGTGGTCCCAAACATAGAGGTGTGGACTCGAATAAAATTTTTCTCCCTTTCCGGTATACATATAAAAGTGGTTCCTCAGAGATAGAAATTTACACTAAAAGAAGATGGAAATAAAAAGTGCATTTGGAATTTAAGACTGAATGAGTCGACATATATAGCGATTTCACGCCCACGTTTCAAAACGAAAATATCGCATTTTAATAACGATAATGTACTACCGATGAAAAGAAGATTCGTGAGCAACAGTATAAATTTCTTCGTAAAATGCCATGACATAAATGTCGTCATAATCGTCTTGTCCGCGAAGTTCATATGCAAACAACCGGTGGCAAACATATATATAGTGAATAATATATACACACAACTACCCTGTTTTTTCTTCTCCTTAATATACAATCTTGTTACAAATTCCTTTAGGAAAAAAAAGACTTTTCTTATTCAAAAGTATATTCATTGAATGAAAAAGAATTTTTTTTGTGCCACATAATTGTTGCTAATATTCATAGAGTCAACTTAAAAAAACCTACGTTTAGAATAGTTAGAATCAACTCTATTTTTAAAAATCAGTTTAGAATAATTTTTACATTACCATAAATATTTTGCATCTTAATATTGAAAATTTAAATTTTAATTACAAAATTAAAAAAATTGACCATTCAAAATCAAGAATAATTGATACTATTTTTGTAATTAAAAATTTTTTAAAATTTGAACATAAAAACTTAAAATATTATAAAAAAAATTCAATTAAACTGTTTCACAAAAATTAATTCTACAGATAGTTAAATGTATGAAAAATTTAGATTTTCAAAGATTTTAATTTAAAACCTTTTCAAAATACAATTATTTCTAAAAATTGACGCTCTAATGCTGTTAATATTCAATGATTAACTAGAATTTTAACTGCAATTCATTTTTAAATAAATGTTTATTAGAAAATTTTACGAAATTCAATTGTTTAAATAGAAAAATAAATAATTTAATGAATAATTGATTATTCCTTAAAATTCATTTGTCATAAAGAGTTTTAAAATTGTTTTAAAATTGTTTAAATATAAATGTTTATGAAAATAATTGAACTGTTGCCCAAATTTTATAAAAATATCTGTAAATAATTAATTTCTTTTGAAAAATTTTATTAAAATAAGGGGAATTAAAAATCATTGAATTTAGGAAAATTTTTGAAAATAATTGAATTTTTGCAAAGAATTTTAATTAAAATTTTCGAAAATAACTGTATTTTGTAGAATAATTTTGTTGTTTATAAAGATAATTAAAATTTTGACGAGAATTTGTTTAAATTTTTGAAATTAATTGAATTTTTAAAAAAAATTTTTTATTTATGAAAATAATTAAAATATTGCGAAGAAATTTATAAAAAATTTCTAAATAATTTAATTCTTGTGAAATTTTTATTATTTCTGAAAATAATTAAATTCTTTTGAAAAATTGTTAAAAGTAATTTAATGTTTGCCAAAATATTTATTAAAATTTTGGAAAATAATTGAATTTTGGAGAAGAATTTTATTACTTATAAAGATAATTAAAATTTTGTCGAGAATTTGTTTAAATTTTTTATATAAATTAAATTTTTAATGAAAATTTTTTATTTATTAAAATAATTGAAATTTTGCGAAGAAATTTATGAAAAATTTGTAAATAATTGAATTCTTGTAAAAAATATTAATGTTTATAAAAATAATTGAATTTTGCAAAGAATTTTTATATTAAAATGCCTCAAAATAATTAAATTCCCGGGAATCATTTTGTTATTTATCTTTAATAATTGAATTCCTTCGAAGAATTTTTTATGTAAATAATTGAATTCTGAGGAAGAATTTTATTAAAATCTAAAAAAATAATTGAATTATTTTAAAAAAATGTAATTAAAATTGTATTTCAAATAATTGATTTCTTTCAAACAATTTTATTAAAATATTGTCAAGAAATTTATTAAAATTTTGGAAAATAATTGAATTTAGGAGAAGAATTTTGTTATTTATAAAGATAATAGAAATTTTGACTAAAATTTGTTTAAGTTTTTTAAATTAATTCAATTTCTAAAAAAAATTTTTACTTATTTAATTTTAATTACAAAATTAAAAAAAATTGATAATTCAAATTCAGGGGTAATTGGTAATATTTTCAGGTAAAGGAATTTGTTTGGATTATTTTTTTCGTTATAAATTATTTTCGATAAATTAAATTGTAGATTAAATATAGTGAGAGAGAAAAAAAAAAGAGAGAAAGAGAGGATTGACAAATTTGTTAATTTTCGTTTGGAACAGTTTGGAAGGGATAATCATTAATCAATGATAGTAAATCGGAGTCGATTGGTGTGTAAAAGGGCTTTAATATTAAGACTGTGAAAGATCGAAGGGTGGCGAGCACTGTTTCTCCGCGCACTGTCAAATGCACTCTCGTTGCGCTCTTGTTCCCTCGACGCAGGGGGAGGTCGCGAATCCCTGCCGCGTAGATAATTAGATCGCTACCAAACCACCTTGATTTTAACGCATCTTCACCTTCACGAGCTTATTTTTTCCACACTTCATCTCTCAAACGCTCCCTCTTTTACTTTCTTCACAAATTTTTTTATTTTACTTACCTCTCAATCTGTTTTTTTTACTTTTGATTTTTTACTTCTTATACAATGTTTTTTTTACTCTCAATTTTTCTTGTCCCAATATTTTTTTTAACCTTTTATTTGACAAAAAGTTTTTTTATCTTTTAATTTTTACTTTTTACAATACTTTTTTGTGTCCCTATATTTTTTTACGTTTTACTTGACAAAAAGTATTTTTTTTTCTTTAATTTTTACTTTTCACAATACTTTCTTGTGTCCCAATTTTCTGTTTACCTTTTACTTGACAAAAAGTATTTTTTATCTTTTAATTTATACTTTTTACAATACTTTTTTGTGTCTCTATATTTTTTTACCTTTTACTTGACAAAAAGTATTTTTTTTCTTTAATTTTTACTTTTCATAATACTTTCTTGTGTCCCAATTTTCTGTTTACCTTTTACTTGACAAAAAGTATTTTTTTTCTTTAATTTTTACTTTTCACAATACTTTCTTGTGTCCCAATTTTTTCTTTTACCTTTTACTTGACAAAAAGTATTTCTATCTTTAATTTTTGCTTTTCACAATACTTTTTTGTGTCCCTTAATTTGTTTACCTTTTATTTGCCACAAAGTTTTTTATCTTTAATTTTTACTTGTCACAATACTTTTTTGTGACCCTTAATTTTTTACCTTTTTTGTGTCCCAAATTTTTTTTTTACCTTTTACTTGACAAAAAGTATTTTTTATCTTTAATTTTTACTTTTTACAATACTTTTTTGTATGTAAAAAGAAAACTTCCCTCCACGCAAATAAAAATAGTTGCGAGCGAAGTTTTAATTATTTATTGTTTTTTCCAAACCGAAAGTATTTTTGAAAAAAATTGATTTTAGGAAAAATTTTATATTTATACAAAAAAGATCTCTGGATCGTTAATTGAAATACTTTCTCCTCATGTTATTATATGGACCTTGCAAAAATTCAGAGGCTCTCTCGCATATTGAAAAAAATATAAATGTGATACTTTCAACACTATGTTGGCTTGTTTCCAGTTTGCCTCAAGTCGAATGTATAAATATCACATAATTCACCTCGAATCAAGAAGTTGTAAAGGTGGTCAGGATCTTTTGGGATCCGTGGAGAATCTTTGTGAGATAAAGAAGAAAACGTATCTCCAGGAGGTGAAGCGTGATTCCATTAGTCAGAACCTCACCACTGTTTTCGATGCATTCAAAAAGTCCGGTTTATGTTTTGGGCGAGTTATAAAAAAAAATATCCCACCTTCCCAATTCTTGAATATATATAACTTTTTCTATTTTTTTTTTTTTTTTTTTTTTTTGACTTCAGAATCGAGAAATTTATTACCAACTTTTCTCTGCTCCCGGAGATACCCAATATTATCCTATACATTGTATGTCAAACTTGAAAATTTTTTTTTTCATTATGACCATGGGAGAAAATAATTTAATAAGGTAGACAGTGAGTTTATAAGAAAGGAGAATTTATATAAGGAAGCTGTAAGGAATTTTTCGAAACTTTTTTAATTACAAATTTTAATTAAACATAAAATTGAAAATGATATTGAAAATTTTTTAATTTTTAGAAAATAGAGAAAAAAATTTTACTCAAAAAAATGTTATGTCACATTTTTAATAATTTTCGAAAAAGTTCTTTGACAATTTTTAAATCCATTTCTTTACCATTTTTCTTTATCCATTTTCATTTCATTCAATATTCAATTTTACGAAATTTCAATTATTCGTAAATTCTTCAATTAAATATATATATATATTAGAACATAAAAGCTTAAAATAACATAAAAAAATTGAATAGAACTTTTTCAATGAAAACTAATTTAAAAATTCCCAATCAAATGCTTTTAATATTCAAGAATTAATTGAAATCCGGAAAATAATTTTATTAGTTATAAAAATATTTGAATTCCCACTCAAATGCTTTTAATATATTCAAGTATTAATTGAAATCCGGAAAATAATTTTATTAGTTATAAAAATAATTGAATTCCTGTAAAAAATATTTATTTTTTATAAAAATAATTTAAATGTTGACAAAATTATATAAAAAATTTTTTAATCATTGAATTTAGGAAAATTTTTGAAATTAATTAAATTTTTGCCAAGAATTTAATTAAAAATTTTTTAAATAAATAAATGCTTATGATGCATTTTAATAAAATTTTAAAGATTAATTACATTTTTCCAGGAACTCAATTAAAATTGTATTAAAAATAATTGAAATTCTGCAATGTGCTTTATTATTTATGAAAATAATTAAAATCTAGAAAATAATTTTATTACTTATAAAAATAATTGAATTCCTGTAAGAAATATTAATGTATATAACAATAATTGAATTGTTGCCAAAATTATACAAAATTTTTTGATAGTAATTGAATTCTTGTAAAATTTTTATTATTTATGAAAATAATTGAAATCTAGAAAATAATTTCATTATTTATAGAAAATTATTGAATTTCCGTAAGAAATAATTGAATTTCTGTAAGAAATATTAATTTTTATAAAAATAATTAAATTGTTGAGGAATTATATAAAATTTTTTTTAATAATTGAATTCTTCTGAAAAATTTTATTAAAATAGTAGGTATGTATTATACAAATCTATCAATTTAGTAAATTTTTTGAAAATAATAGAATTTTTGCCAAGAATTTTATAAAAATTTTTAAAAATAATTGAATTTCGATGGAGAATTTTGTTATATAAAGATAATATTGAAATTTTGACGAGAATTTGTTTTAATTTTTGAAATTAATTGAATTTCTAAAAACTATTTTTTATTTATCAAAAAAATTGAAATATTGCGAAGAAATTTATAAAAAAAAATTTATAAATAATAGAGTTAGTGTAAAAAAATGTTAATGTTTATAAAAATGATTGAATTTAGGAAAATTTTAAAAATTAATTGAATTTTTGCCAAGAATTTTATTAAAATTTTTTTAAATAATTGAATTTCTCAGAAGAATTGTGTTCTTAATATAAAGATAATTACAATTTTAAAATTTTTTTTTTTTTTTTAATTTTGTTTAAATTTTTGAAATAAATTAAAATTTTTAAAGAAAATTTTTTATTTATAAAAATAATTGAAATATTGCGAAGAAATTTATAAAAAATTGTAAATATTTGAATTCCTGTAAAAAATATTAATGTTTATAAAAATAATTGAATTGTTGCCGAAAGTTTATAAATTTTTTTTAAATAATTGAATGCTTGTGAAATTTTTATTATTTATGAAATAATTGAATTCTTTTGAAAAATTTTATTTAAATAATGGTGATTGAAAATTATTAAATTTAGGAAGATTTTTTAAAATAATTAAATTTTTGCTAAGAATTTTTAACAAATCTATAAAATTAACTGAATTTTGAAGAAGAATTTTGTTATTTATAAAGATAATTAAAATTTTGGCGAGAATTTGTTTAAATTTTTGAAATTTAATTGAATTTTTAAAGAAAATTTTATATTTATGAAAATAATTGAAATATTGCCAAAGAAATTTGTAAAAAATTGTAAATAATTGTATTCCTGTAAAAAATATTAATTTTTACAAAAATAATTGAATTTCTGCAGTCATTTGTAAATTCTCTAAAATTGAATTTTTTTAATTGCTTTTAAATAAAATTCTTTGGTAAAGAATATTAATTAAAAGAAAGAATAATAATTTTTTTTAATTATTAATTAAATATATATTAAAAATTTAATTAATTTCAGAAAAAGTTGATTTACTAAAGTTTTTCAGAAGTGTAAGTTTTTTGAAATTTCGAATTAAATTTATTTAAAAATTGAATTTTTCTAAATGTTCAAATTGAAACTTTTTGAATTTCATCTATTTATGTGAATTGTTAACTCAACTTTTTTAAAATTCAATTAAGTTTGAACCATTTAAGTAAAATTATTCATTAAATTAATCTATAAGTAATAATTTTATGATAGTTCTTCAAGAATTAAAAAAAATTATTTAAATTGTTTTTCACTTTTAATTAAATTTAAAAAAACTATTGTCAGAAATAGAAAAATTTGCAGGTTTTGTATATTAGAATTCGTATACGGTAATTTCCATAGTTTATGAGGCCAACAAAAAATAACACAAAAATTCACCATCAATTCGCATAATTTGATAGAAAATAAAATGTTTACTTGAAAATCTGTCGGCAACAATAAATAATTACGATATAGTAAAAAAAAGACGATGCTAAAGGTATTTATCGTTAACAAGAAGTTTGCGAATTTCAAAAGCAAAAAAAAAAATGTTATTTTAGCACGGTAGTCAGGAGAGATTCGAAAAAAAACCACAGGGTGCCAGCATAGTCAAGGGATTGAGAAAAATACTGCGATGATTTGTCATAAATAGAACTCAAGAAATTCACCAGACCTAGGCATATATATATATATAATTCCACTTTGGTTTTTTCCATTTACTATTTCTCGTTTACTGCGCGCTCGAAATGGAACCACCAACATCGGTTATTCCGACGGTGGAAAGATTCATGCATAAATTTTGTTTTAAAATGATTTATTAGCACCATATCGATACTACGAATTTTTTGGGGGATTCATTTAGTTTCGTTTCATTTGCCAAATGCTGCGGCCCGTCACTGTTATATAGACTCATAATCTACAACATATTTGTATTTGCAATAATTCTTATTCAATATTGATATATTTTTCCATATATAAACATATCATTTATTTTAGAAATATTTCTTGAGAGGGAATTCTTTTTGTTTCGTTACGAAAATTATTAATTATGTTCAAATAATGCTTATTGTGGTTAGTTCGAAATTGATTTCGGGTATTTTTGAACAATTGGTTTTGATGAATAATTTGTATTATTAATTTTTCTTCTTGACAGGCAGAGAGTAATTTTTGGGGCTTTAGATTTAATTTTTCGTTTTTGAAATTGAAAATTGGCGCCGTTGGAACGATAGATGGCAGGACGTTTGTTAATATATATGGCCAAAGTAATAAAGAATCGAATATTCAAGATTACGGAGTATTAACTGTAATAACAATTAATTAATAATAATTAATAAAATTTTTGAAAAAATGAGAAAATGAATAAAGAAAATAAAGAAGAAAAGAAGAAAAGAAAAAATGGTACTAGAGTTAAAAAATGTAAACACCTGGACTAGACGGTGAGTGATTGTTTCAGGATGCCACCTATAGGGCAAAAAAGCGGGAATTATAAAGCGGGCGGAAAAGATTTTAATTTAAATTGAATAATGATCGGGGTGGAGGATAAAAATTCGAGTTAAAATTACGGCATTAAATAATGTTGAGACTCGAGAGGTTATATGTGCTTTTTCAATAATTTCTCACTTATCTCTGTCCTTTCTCAAATTGGATACGCGAGGCGTTAAAGGGTTAAGGTTAAGGAGTCGCGTCATCCAATCAGCTGTGTTAGGTATAAACCCGTCTTGAAGACCAGGTTACCCCCGAAACCCTTGACGGGGGGTCCCACCGGCTTCTCCTTCCTCTTTTTAAAGTAAGGATACCTGTCACCGATAGTGATTTGTTGAGTGTATTTGCATTTTAGATTTAGACTGCCGCGCCTGCTTCTCTCTCTCTCTCTCTCTCCTTCTTCTTCTTCTCTTTTTTCCTCCTTTTTCCTACGGTTTGTATCTTCTCTCTTTTTTCCTCCAGTTGTATCTTTTCTCTCTTTCTCTCGGTTTGTATCTTCTCCTTTTTCCTCCGGTTAAATCTTCTCTCCTTTTTCCACTCGTTAGTTGGGAGAAGCTACAAGCGGAGGAAAAAGGAGAGAAGATCTTCTTTCCTTTTTCCTCCGGTTAGTTGAGAGAAGCTACAAGCGGAGGAAAAAGGAGAGAAGATCTTCTCTCCTTTTTCCACAGGTTAGTTGAGAGAAGCAACAAGCGGAGGGAAAAGGAGAGAAGATACAATCGGTGAAGAAAGGAGAGAAAATATTCTCTCCTTTTTTCTCCACTTGTATCTTCTCTCCCTTATTCGCTTCTTCATTTTCAACTTTCCAAAGAACCATATCCAGTGGAAACGGTTGGTTCAGGAATGACATTAGTCATACAGCATATCTCGGGGACTTGTTTATGCGCGTTTAAAGAATGATTAGGCGGCGGCGTCCCAACGGGGGGTGTTCAAAACCACCCCCACTTTATTCCCCCTCGATTTATCTTTCTCATCGCCTCATTTCTAACTCACCGTTTTCACATTTAAATGCTTATCATTCGATTTTTTTTGTCGAACCCGTGTGTTAGTCTTTTCAAAATTGCGTAAAAGAAATTTACAACTGAATTCGTCAAGAGAATTCAATTTGAAGAAACATTCAATTATTCAACAAATTATTTATTTGTATTTTATTTGTATTTAAATAATTGAATTCTAGTAGAATTTTCTAAAAAAAAATTATATACAAATGAATTACAGTTAAAAATTTAGTTAATAATTGAATAATAAAAGCATTAGAATGGGAATTTTTAGAAATAATTGAATTTTGAAAAGGTTTTAAAAATTGAAACCTTTGAAAATCTGAATTTTTCATATTTTTAACTAACAATTCTGTGGAATTAATTTCTTTAAGAAAGTGTTGTTGCGAATTTTTTTTTTAAATTATTTGAAGTTTTTATTTTCTATAGTAAATATTTTAATTGAAAAATTTGCGAATAATTAAGGTTTTGTAAAATTTTATTGTAAACAATTGAATTTGGAAAATTGCAAATTATTGTAGAAATTCAATTATTTTCAAAAAGTTATAATATTTTTCGCCAAAATTAAATATTGTTCAAAAATAATAAAATTCTTCTTAGGGATTCAATTTTATTCACAAATAATAAAAACCTCATTACAGAATTTCAATTATTTTTAATACAATTTTAATCGAATTTCTCGAAAAATGTAAATATTCTTAAAAAATTTATTAAAATTCGTCAAAAAAATTCAATTATTAAAAAATTTGTTGATATAATTCTTTAAGGGAATTGAATTTTAAGAAACATTCAATTATTCAATAAACTATTTATTTTTGTATTTAAATAATTGAATTCTAGTAGAATTTTCTAATAAAAATTGTTATAAAAATGAATTTCATTTGAAATTTTAGATTATAATTGAATATTAAAAACAATATAGCGTGAATTTTTAGAAATAATTGAATTTTGAAAATACTAGTACTAGAATTGAATTACAAATTTTTAAGAATAATTACGTTTTTAGAGGAATTTAATCCAAATTGAATTAAAAATAATTGAAATTCTGCAATGAACTTCATTGATTAAGAAAATAATTGTATTCCTTAAAAGAATTTTATTATTTACGAAAATAATTGAATCAGTGTAAAAATTTTATTATTTTATGAAAATAATTGAATTATTGCGTAGAAATTTTAAGAAATTTGTAAATAATTGAATTTTAGTGAAATTTTTATTATTTTATGAAAATAATTAAACGTTTGCGTAGAATTTTATCAAACTTTTTTTTAAATAATTGAATTCTTTTGGAAAATTTTATTAAAATAGTAGAAATTAAGAATCATTGATTTTGTGTAAATTTTTTCAAAATAATTGAATTTCAAAGAAGAATTTAATTATTTCTAAAGATAATTGAAATTTTGACGAGAATTTAAAAAAATTTTGAACATAATTTTTAATGTTTAATTCTTATAAAGAATTTTATCAAAATTCTTTTAAATAATCGAATTCTTTCGACGAATTTTAATAAAATTTTTAAGAATAATTACATGGGAAATTCGATTAAAATATTGTATTAAAAATAATTGAAATTCATAGCGATGAGTTTTATTATTTGTAAAAATAATTTAATTTCGACAAAGAGTTTTATTATTAATGAAAATAATTAAATTTCGAAAAGGAATCTTATTATCGATGAAAATAATTGAATTATTGCGTAGAAATTTTTAAAAAAAATTTGTAAATAATTGATTTTCTGTGAAATTTGTATTGTTTATGAAAAAAATTAAATATTTGCGTAGATTTTATCAAAATGTTTTTTGAAAAACTGAATTCTTTGGAAATATTTATTAAAATAGTAGATAATGGTATAGTCATTGAACTAAAAAAATATTTTGAAAATAATTGAAATTTTGCTAAGAAATTTATTAAAATGTTTGAAAATAATTGAAATTTTTAAGAGAATTTTATTATTTAGAAAGATAATTGAAATTTTTAAGAGAATTTTACTATTTAGAAAGATAATTGAAATTTTTAAAAAAATTCTGTTAAAAGGTTAATAATTTTTAGACAGTATGTCTTATAAAATTAATCAAGACATCAAAAATGTCACCTTCAGAATAATTACCCATTTTTATAGATTATTCAGATTTAATAAAATTTAGATAATTTTTGTAGTGTATTAAGATTAAATATTTAGATATAGTTTAGATAAAGTATTATGTTTAATTTTAGTATATTTATTTGAAGAATAAGATGAAATAATTTAGTCCAAAAAATGTTCTTGAATTGTATAATTCGGAAACATTATCCACTTAGTATTACGACTTTATCAAAATGAAAACTAATGATGGATAGGTAAAGACTACAATTTGGAGTTGCGTCTGACGTGGAGAAAGAGTCTCGAGTCTTTAGGGAATCTTTCACCGGTCTTCTTTGAATCGTTTCGTGTATATATATATTCCCTCTGGAGGGTTTCTCTCCGTTCCTCTCGGTGACTGTGGTTGCCCCCCGGGTGACTCCAGTTAGCAGCGCCTTTTACTTCCTAACGTTGTTATTATTACTAATTTTAGGCTTTTTGCGGGCGACGGTAGTTACTCGTCGTTTTACTGCTGTGAGAAAGCTCGCTCAGCACCGAATTGTCAGTGATGTTTCCAAGCGCGCACTTTATCTATACTCACCAAGTTTTTTCCCTCAATTTCAATCGAACATTATCATTTTCTCATATTAAATCGATTTTATTCGAATTTAACCATTCCGAGAAATAGAATCAGGGAAAATAAAGTCTTTCCCTTGGCTCTTCTATATTGTACTCTATTTTTAGAGAGATTAAAATTTGTGATTTATTATCACTGTTAATTTTTTGCAACTAGTGTAATAATTTTACCCTAAAAAAAGCAGGTAAGAATAATAACTTTCTTTGTAGAATTGTGCGAATAAAGACGCTACTTAAAAATCGCAACAAAATTTCGATTCAGATCAAGAGGAGTAATAATTTTTGTAATATATGCACTCCACAGTGTAGCTCAACCGGTTTTTTTTTATAAGATTTATTTATTACCTTACTGACCGCTAGACTATGAGTCTAAATTGAATATTAAAGCATAATAATATTTTACCACGGTCAGTTGCTGCTGAAAGGCTTTTTTTCTTTCCAGAATTAATCTAATCTGCTAATAAATGTCGCTTATTGGGAGACCTTATGCTGAGACGATTTCTTATTTACGACCATTTTTAGCCATTGAATATTGATTTATACATTCTCAATGAATTTTTGAATTTTTTATTTTGATGACTAATTTTATCTCTGACGGTACAAATTTATTAAAGTTAAATTTCAATTAAGTGGAATAATTTTTAGCAATAAGCCTTATAAAAAAAAAACTTTTCTGAAATATTACCCTTTTGATATTCATATTAAGCGGGTTTTTTTCAGCACTATTGCCAAGTGGGGGCGACACTTGGTGGATAATAATTGAAAACTCGAGTCGAAGACTCGATTTCTTCGCGTTTTATAATAATTTATTTTTATACGAAATTAAATTTCAAAAGTTTTGAGTTTGTAATTTTTGGTAATCCTAATTCCTAAGTCAGCGGAAAAGTAAAAATTTTCTTCAGGGAAATCATTATTCAGAAATCAGGGAAAAAGAATAGAAAATTTTCATGGCAACCCTGATGAGAAAAAGATGAGAGAGGAATATTGAGAGAAGCTCAATTCATTGTTCATTCTAAGCGGCATGATCGTTGAATGACAGATCGATAATTGATCATTATTATCGTATGACTTGGGTCTATTGTCGATGGGATCAGCGCTCCTCCTCCCGGGAAGTTGAACTCCTTGGAAATACAGAACCGCACCCTGTCGCGGGAGTTTTGGGTCAAAGATCAAATATACTCTCTGAAAATACCCGCTGCGTGTCGCACAAACTTCTCTCTAGTAAAAATGACTCCTTTTTTTTCTATTTTCAACACCACGAATAATATTCGTCTCTCTTCTCTCTATGTAAAATTTCAAAAGCCGGGTGTGCCGATGAACCATGAAGTATATAATTACAAAAGAAAGGATGGCAACCACTCGAGAAATTCGACATGCCATTTAAAAATTTCAGAGGGAGAATGAAAATTTTACCAAGTTTTCCACTTAAATCAGAATGAATAGTAAATTTTTGTGGATGCTTCTAATAAATTCATACCAGAAATTTGGAAAATCCATTGTTCGAGATTCTTTGTTTAGGTGAAAATAAAGAAAATATATTGACAAGAGGGTGTGAAGAGAAATTATAGGGAAATTTTGTAATTTTCTGTTTAATTTGAGGATTGATGAACTTTTGAAATTTCGAAAATGGGCTATCGTTTGAATTACGTAAAAATCAGTTTTTTTTAAAAAAAGGTCCGTAATTTGATTGAAAAAAAACTAAAAGTTCGTAAATTGTACGATATAATTTGGAGAATTTTCGAGAAATTACAAATGATTGCTGAAATTCAATTATTTTCAAAACTAATGAAATTCTTCGCAGAAATTCAATTCTGTTCAAAAAATTTTTTAAATTCTCGTCAAAATTTCAATTATCTTTAGAAATAATTAAATTCTTCTTCGAAATACAACTATTTTCGAAAAATTTTAATGAAATTTTTGTCAAAATTTCAATTATTTTCAAAAATTATCCTCAATTCGATGATTTTTAATATCTACTATTTTCATAAAATTACCCAAAAGAATTCAATTACTTAAACAAAAATTTAATAAAATTTTACTCAAACCTTCAAGTATTTTCATAAAATAATAGAAATTTCACAGGGATTTAATTATCTACAAAATTTTTTATAAATTTCTTCGCAATCAATCACTTTTTTTCCTAAATAATAAAATTTTTACAGGGATTCACTTATTTTCGTAAATAATAAAATTCTTTTTAGGAATTCAATTATTTTCGTAAATAATAATAAAACTCATTGTAGAATTTCAATTGTTTTTAATACAATTACTTTAAATTCAATTTTAATTACATTTTTTGAAATAATTTAATTATTCTTTTGGATTTTAATAAAATTCTTCTCAAGAATTCAATTATTTACATAAATAATTCTTCGAAAGAATTCGATTATTAAAAATAAATAACAAAATTATTCCCGAAAATTCAATTATTTTGATGGTTTTTAATAAAATTCTCTGCAAAATTCAATTATTTTCATAAGCAACAATATTCAACCCAATAATTCAATTATTTTTAGAAGTAATAAACTTTTTCTTGCAAATTCAATTATTTAAAAAAATTCTAAGAAAATCATTTACAAGAATTCAATTATTTTCATAAATAATAAAACTCATCCCAGAATTTCAATTATTTTTAACACAATTTTCAATAAATTTCTCGAGAAATGCAAAAATTCTTTAAAATTTTGTAATTCTTCACAAGAATTCAATTATTTTTAAAAATTTTAATAAAATTCATTGCAAAAATTCAATTTTTTTTATAAATATTAAAACTCATTGCAGAATTTCAATTATTTTAATTTAATTTCAAATAAATTCGTCGAAATTGCAATTATTACTAAAAATTTTATAATTATTCTTCCCAAGAATTCAATTATTTTTGAAAATATTTAAATTCTTCTCTGAAATACAATTAATTTAAAAAATATAAATAAAGTTCGTTGAAATAATTCAAATATTTTCATAAATAACAAAACTCATCACAGTATTTCAATTATTTTGAATATAATTTTCAATGAATTCTTCGAAAAATGCAAAAATTCTTAACAATTTTATAATTCTTTACAAGAATATTCAATTATTTTTAAAAATTTTAATAAAATTCATTGCAAAAATTCAATTTTTTTATAACTATTAAAACTTATCGTAGGATTTCAATTATTTCTAATTAAATTTTAAATGAATTCCTCGAAAAATTCAATTTTTTTAAAAATCTTATTAAAGTTCTTGAAAAAAAATTCAATTATACAATTTTTATCGAATTTCTCGAAAAATGTAATTATTCTTAAGAATTTTATTAAAATTCGTCAAAAGAATTCAATTATTTAAAAAAATTTTCGTAAAATTCTTTATGGAAATTGAATTTTAAAAAACTTTCAATTATTCAATAAATTATTTATTTGCATTTTATTTGTATTTAAATAATTGAATTCTAGTAGAATTTTCTAATAAAAATTAATTTAAAAATCAATTTCAGTTAAAATTTTAGATAATAATTGAATTTTAAAAGAAATATAGCGTGAATTATTAGAAATAATTAATTTTTGAAATGAATTTTTTTGAAAAAGTTTAATTGAATTTTTTTCTATTATTTTGAGTTTTATATTTAATTGAAGAATTCACGAATAATTGAAATTTCGTAGAATTGAATATTGTAAACAAGTGGATTTGAAAATTGTCAAAGAACTTTTTCGAAAATGATTAAAATTAATTGATTTAAAAAAGAATTTTAGTTAAAAATTGTAGAAAATTATATTTTGAAGAAGTACAAGATTCTTATAATATAAAATAATAATTTTATCACTAGGCCATCTTTAATTTTTGTAAAACATGAAGAGATCGATCACTCCGAGTCGAAGAATCGGAGTTATCGTTATCTTCATGTTTTATAGTTATAAAAAATTTAATTTATAGTTTTAAGTAAAATGTTCTCATATTTGACTCGGATTTTATATTTTTGTCAGTAATTGGTCCGTAATTTTTCATTTTTGGTCCGTAAAGTCCGTATGTTTAAATACTTTTACTGGTTCGAGCTCTGCAAGCATTGGTAAACGAATATAAACGGTAGTAAATAACTACGATTGCGCAAGAATTTTTTTTAAAAAAAATGATTCGAGTTTAATATTATAAAACGTCATTCTAGTCCATTGAGTCAGTGATTAATTGATCAAAAGTAAAAAAAGAAAAATATTCTAAAGGTTCTGTCTTTGGAATTTGAAAAGTAACCTGTTCATCTCGTAATGCACAACAGTGGCGATGATTCCGCGTTGTCTTTAAGAGCCCAAATATTCGACGCCCAAACGTTAACGATATGCATTCCAAAGTGCCCCCCAGTGGCTTTGATGGAGCCAATATAGTCTCCGACAAAATAGTCACGGGTTACAGGTCTCGTTGTGTTCATATTTTTTTTTCTCTCTCTCTTTTCGTTTTTTTTTATAGTTGGAGCTATATGCGGTATTAGAGAAAAAGATATTGTCGAACCATCCGACAATGGACCATTGGTCCGCCATTGTGACCAAAGCACATTAATTGTGTCTCTTTGAGAGTTGATGATCTCCGCGATGCCATCAATGCAAGCCTCTTTTCTTCATCAGCCTTTCCTACTATGTATTATTATTGTCGTCATTCTCTTTTCTCGGGATCATTTCTTACCCTTTCACATATAATATGTGCCCAGTCAAGTGAGTAGTAATATGCTCACACAATGAGAACATTGTATTATACGAATTATTTCATTTTCTAAATGACATTCAATTAAATTTCTTTTTTTGATATATTGTACACTTGTGACACGCTTTGAAGAAAGGGATCTTAGAGGCGGGAAATTTTATAGAATTTATGAATTCAGGATTGCTACAGAACAGAGAAATCAGGGAATTCAGGGAAAAGTCAGGAATTTTTATTGAAAGTGCAGAAAAGAAATTAAATTTTTGACATCAAAATTCTGAATTAGGTCTTTATTGTTTGCCTTTAAATTTTAAAATTACCAAGAATTTAAAAAAAAAAACCCTTAATATTCTTCTATTTTTAACAACAATTTATTTTAAATAATTAAATTTTTAAAAAATGTTCAAAAAATTGTTACTCATAAATTTTTTAACAAATAATTTTAATTAAAAATTTCAAAAATAAATGATGTTGAAACTTGCACTCATTTAATTTTGGAAACTAAACTTTAAAGTTAAATACTTTTTTGATAAAAACGAACAAAAAATTTTTAAAAATTAAGTAAGTCTTTAGGTGCAAATTGCAGCTTCATAAAAAATATTTAACTTTAAAATTTAACTTACAAAATTCAATTATTTTCTTAAATAACAATATTCATAACAAAAATTGGAGTATTTTTAAAAATAATAAAATTCTTCGCAGAAATTCAATTATTTTCAATTACTATAAAAGAATCCTCGTCAATTTTTCAATTATCTCGATAAACATTGAAAATCTTTACAAAAATTCAATTATTTTCACGAATTTTAATAAATTCTTTGCATAATTCAATTATTTTCTTAAATAACAATATTCGTCACAAGAATTGTGATGATTTTCAAAAGTAATAAAATTCTTTGCAAAAATTTATGTTTTTCAAAAACACATAAAAATTTTAATAAAATTCTTTGAAAAATTCAATTATTTTCTTAAATAACAATATTCATCACAAGAAATGAAGATTTTTCAGAACTAAAAAAAATTCTTCAAAGAAATTCAATTAATTTCAATTACTATCAAAATATCCTCGTCAATTTTTTTAATTATCTCGATAAACATTGAAATTCTTCCGTAAAAATTCAATTATTTTCAATTACTATTAAAAATACTTGTCTATTTTTTTAATTATCTCGATAAACTTTGAAATTCTTCCTAAAAATTTAATTATTTTTAAAAATTTTAATAAATTTCTTCCAAGGGATTGAATTACTTTTATAAGTAAAAAAATTTTTGTCAGGAATTCAATTATTTTCATAAATAATAAAATTCTTGTCAGAAATTCAATTATTTTAATAAATTTCTTCCCAAAAATTCAATTATATTTAGAAATTTTAATAAATTTCTTCCAAAGAATTCAATTATTTTCAGGAATTTTAATAAATTCTTTACAATATTCAATTATTTTCTTAAATAACAATATATCATCACAAAAATTTAATTATTTTCAAAAGTAATAAAATTCTTCCCAAAAATTCATATTTTTCAAAAAAAAAAATAGAAATTAAAAAAAAATTCTTTGCAAAATTCAATTATTTTCTTAAATAACAATATTCATCACAAGAATTAAATTATTTTTAGAACTAATAAAATTCTTCCCAGAAATTCAATTATTTTCAATTACTATCAAAAAATCCTTGTCAATTTTTCAATTATCTCGATAAAAATTGAAATTTTCCCGAAAAATTCAATTATTTTCAATTACTATAAAAAAAGGCCTCGTCAATTTTTCAATTATCTCGATAAACATTAAAATTCTTCCCCGAAATTTAATTATTTTCAAAAAGTTTAATAAAATTCTTTGCAGAATTCAATTATTTTCTTAAATAACAATATTCAGCATAATTCAATTATTTTAAAATACTTTTAAATAGTCCTCGTCAATATTACAATTATCTTGATAAACATCGAAATTCTTGCCAAAAATTCAATTATTTTTAAGATTTTTAATAAAATAAAGGTCCTGAAAACATTCTACTTTAAGATTTTTAATAAAATTCTTTGCAAAATTACAAGAATTCAATTATTTTTAAAAGTAATAAATTATTTTTAAAAACTTTTCGCAATTCAATGATTTTCAATATTTACTATTTTCACAAAATTTCCCAACAGAATTCAATTATGTAAAAGTTTTTTTGTAAAAATCTTCGCAAGTATTCAATTCTTTTCAAGAATAATAGAAATTTCTCAGGAATTCAATTAGTTCTATTAGAATTTACATAAAATTAGACGAAAGATGAAATCAATTATTTAATTTTTTAGAATTCTTTTGCATGAATAATAAAATTCGTCGCGGAAATTCAATTTATAAGCAGGATAAGAAAGAAGTAAATATTTTTGATAAAAATTAGGAAAAAGTCAGGAAAATAAAAAATATGGAATGGAATTTTTGTCAGTTTTGTAAAGTGTCTAAAACTATTTTTGGTCGTCAAGTTTAATTTTTCGATAGTTACTTTTTTTACTACTTTTTTTAGTTTGAAAGCTACTTTTGGCTAATTTTTAAAAATTAATTATCGAGTGCGAAGTTTGTTAGCATAGAAATGAAAAAAAGTAGAAATGAATGTCTACTATTACACGGAAAGAAAGTTATCAAATTTTATAAAAGTACTTTTAGTTACAACAAAGGTACATTTTCATATCAGAAGTACAAAATGTTAAAAAAAATTAAACGACTTTTTTTTAAAAGTTATTTTAAGTATTAAAAACTTTTAACAAATTTTATATCTTTACAAAATTTTATATAAGTTTTTTTAATGTTTAGTGTTTCTGATATGGAAATTCTCCTTTGTCGCATTTTCTCCTACAGTTGTAAAATACTTTTATAAAATTTGATAATAACTTTCTTTCATTTTGTGTATAGAATTAATGTTTTCCCTCTTGAAATACGAAAATTGATCGTTAACTTTTCAAATATGGCTTTATTAACAAAACGTTTCTCCTGCTATGATGTAAATCCTATTTTTCTCCACGTGAGGACTGTCGTTACCGAGAGATTATCTTTGACCTCGCTTGGTTTTTGGTTTGGGTAAAAAAAAACCTAATTACAGGTGGATCCTAGACTAGATGAGGCTATCAACGCACAGCGGGGAATCGCGACACCCTCATCTCTACACTCGGGTAGGTATATATATATATATAGCGAGAAAAGAGAGAATAAGGACCAGGACCAGGAACCCATATTACTCATTTACATTTCACTCACACATGTTTCTGTCGCTCTTCTTCTCTTTGAATTGGTTTGAGTTTATACCCCTTGGCTCAATTCAGCCAACCGCTTGCCGTCCTAATTCTTAAAGCCGTCACGCGTTTATGGTACCGACATAAAATTTGGATTCCATCGCGAGACACAACTGGCCCTGAGGAAGAACGTTAATTATCAACAGAAACCCTCTAGTTCGATATCAGCCGTAACTCACAACGAAATTGAGAATTCAACTTGGTCCAAAACCGGCCGCACTTATGGGCACCCCGTGTTGCTTAACTTCTTTGCTCATTTACCATTGTTGTATATACTTCAGTTTTATTGTTCGAGAAAAGTCGTTTCTGTTAATAGGCTCTTCTTGCCGGTTATTCATATTCTCTTAATATGTCCGTAATCTCTCGAAAGGTAAAAATAGGAAAAACATTAACGAACGCCACCTGTGGTATAAAACCGCGCAGCTAGCAAAAACCGATTGGCAATTTTTTTCTTTTTTCAATTATTTCGCAAGACAATTATAAGTATACTTGAAAATTGAGTCTTCAAGGTATCTTATTAATTTTGTTTCTCGCAAGTTAATGAGACCATCTGCTTTCTTGAGAAATTCTTGCTCAAGACCCAATTTCGATAATCTGTAAAATGTAATTTAAAGTAAAAAAAAAATTACGAAGAATCTTTTTTTTCTCTAAACATGTGTGAAGAAGAAGAAGCGAGATTTCTCGATTTTGTAGAAATTAACAAAGCTGTCGCCCCAAGTAGAGGAATTTAAAACTAATTTTCCTTGAAATACATTTTTGTAGTACATTTTTGCAAATATAAATCTAGAACGACTATAATTTATATTTTATACTCGAAATTATTTTTTATTGAATTTGGTCTAGACTTAAATATTAATAGTTGACCAACTCCAAAAAATAAAATCATTAGGATTGTCACAAAAATTTAATTCTGTCTTTTTCTGATTTTCAGACAGAATTTTAATTTTTTCCTACTGACCATAAATAATAGTTTTTTTTTTGAGCAATATAAATTACATTTTTAATTATAATTATATTTTTTGAGCTATTCCTGTAAAATAATATTAAAAATATTTCAAATTCCTGGATGAATTATATTATTAATGAAAATAATTGATTAGTTGCTAAGAATTTTATTATTTATGAAAATAATTGAATTATTGCGAAATATTTTATTAAAATGTTTAAAAAGAATTGAATTCCTAACAAGAATTTTGTTACTTATGAAAATAATTGAATTCTAGCTTGGAATATTTAGAATAAATTTTGTTTTTAAATTTTAATTTCCATGAAAAAAGTTATCTATATTAATAAAATCAGACTTCTGTCTGTACATTGCTCCAAGCTTGAAAATTATTATATATTTTTTCGTTTTAAGACATTAGAATTCAAAAAATGTAAAAAAAAATTTCTGTCTGTCTGTATGCAAAACTTTGTTCGCGCACCAATTGAAAACGGTTTAACCAATTACAGTGAAACTTAACAGTCTATTAGGTATTAACGTAACTTAAAATCATAGCCTTATCCGATTAAAAAATATTATTATATTATTTAAGAAATTCGGTTTTTTGAATTTTTTCGAATTTTTGATAATTTTAGATTTTTTACCAAAAAGTAGAGAATATTGAACAAGTAAAGTATTTTTCAAGAGCACAAAAATAATGAAGCCAAATGCCATAAAAGAGAAGAAAAAATGTTGAATTTTAAGAAAATCGGATTTTTGAATTTTTTCGAATTTTTGATAATTTTAAATTTTTTACCAAAGAGTCGAGACAATTTAATAAGTAAAGTATTTTCCAAAAACACAAAAATAATAAAGCTAAATTCCATAAAAGAGAAGAAAAAATGTTGAATTTTAAGAAAATCGGATTTTTGAATTTTTTCGAATTTTTGATAATTTTAAATTTTTTACCAAAGAGTCGAGACAATTTAAAAAGTAAAGTATTTTCCAAAAGCACAAAAATAATAAAGGTAAATCCCATAAAAGAGAACAAAAAATGTTGAATTTTAAGAAAATCGGATTTTTGAATTTTTTCGAATTTTTGATAATTTTAAATTTTTTACCAAAGAGTCGAGACAATTTAATAAGTAAAGTATTTTCCAAAAGCACAAAAATAATAAAGCTAAATTCCATAAAAGAGAAGAAAAAATGTTGAATTTTAAGAAAATCGGATTTTTGAATTTTTTCGAATTTTTGATAATTTTAGATTTTTTACCAAAGAGTCGAGACAATTTAATAAGTAAAGTATTTTCCAAAAGCACAAAAATAATGAAGCCAAATGCCATAAAAGAGAACAAAAAATGTTGAATATTAAGAAAATTGGATTTTTGAATTTTTTCGAATTTTTGATAATTTTAGATATTTTACCAAAGAGTCGAGACTATTAAATAAGTAAAGTATTTTTTAAGAGTTCAAAAATAATAAAGCCAAATGCCATAAAAGAGAACAAAAAATGTTGAAATTTAAGAAAATCGGATTTTTGAATTTTTTCGAATTTTTGATAATTTTAGATTTTTTACCAAAAAGTGGAGACTATTGAATAAGTAAAGTATTTTTCAAGAGTTCAAAAATAATAGAGCCAAATGCCATGAAAAAGAAGAAAAAATGTTGAATTTTAAGAAATTCGGTCTTACGAAATTTTGATAATTTAAATAGTAATGTTTTCCTACCGAAATAGCTAATTGTAACTAATTATTAATTTTCCGGTAAAATCAAATTCCCGGCTATTTTCTGATTTTCCAGATTGGTAGAAACACTCTTGCATAAAAATTTTATTAAATAATTGATTTTTTCGGAATTTTTTTAAAAATGCTATTTCAAATTAATTGAATTCCTGCGTGAAAATTTTGTTATTTATGAAAATAATTGAATTTTGGATGAATTTTATCCAATTTTTTCTTAAATAATCAAATTCCTTTGCGAAATTTTATGAAAATACTAGGTATTGAAAATAATTGAATCGTTTTATCGAATTTGATTATAATTTTTAAGAATAGTTTTTTGATTTCTAGTATTTTTGAATTTAAAGTAGTAGTGGAAATTCTAAAAAAAACAGAAATAGTAGCTTTTAGTGACTGAAATTTCAAAATTGTACGCAAATATTAGCATAATGTAAAAAAAGTAGTAAATAGTAGATTTTAGTAGATGACTGCGAATCCTGTGCTATATAGAAATGTTTGGAATAAATTTTATAGGGTTTAATTGAAGTTTTAATCGAATATCAGGTTCTATGAAACGGAGGGGAAAAAGATAATGGTGGTATAAAGAAATCTTTTGCGGAGAATATAAGGGTGTCTAGTGATCGCGATATCCCGCTGTGCACTGATGAGCCTGTTCCAGAATTCGTAACCGATATTTCTGTAATGAGCTTTTTTTGGTGCCAATTACGTGGCGCGGACTGATTTACATAGCCTGCCTCTGTTAGATAGGTCAGGCTTAATGGACAAGACGGGAAGAAGAGAGAGAGAGAGAAAGAGCAAGCGAGGCGCAGAACTTGACGGATGCTGGAGCTGTCAATTTTAAAAAAACTGCCTGAAGCCACTATACAGCACTACGTTTGCCCGATATCCCGCTGTGTAAAATTGTCTTTTGCCTCCGCTCTGACCACAACGCGCGCGAGAGGGACCGTGTAATTATTCGGCCAGCCATAACTTATCTCTCCAAGTCTAGACCGAAAGAATTGTTGGATCAGAGCGACTTTGCTTTATCGATCCCTTGACCATAAATCGAGAAACTACGGAAATTATACTTCACACCCCTTCTGATGTTAATTCTCATTTCTTCTTCTTTGTTATCTTGCGGATAACTCGATTCCAAAAATGGTCCTGAACCTGATGCTGAATCACCTTTTAAAATTAATGCTTTTCTTTATCTAAAACTTGAAATAGAAGTGAAACTGTTGCTGCATCTATAGTGCCAACAACAGACCCAACAATTAATGCTACAAGTGGTCTTGTTTATGATTAATGTTTAATTAACCAAATTCTATAAATTGTTTTAAGACTAATGCTTCATTGAGTCCTGCATTTGATGCTCCAACAAAATATTGAACTTGTTATAAAAGATGGTAAAATAATGTTTTGTCATTAATTCATCATCCTTAGAGTTAGGATTCAAGAAACCTTAGACAGATACTAAATACGGATTCCCGAATTACTTTCTTAAATTCCTGAAATGGTGCTGAACCTGATACTGAATTACATTTTCAATTTAATGCTTCAACAAAAATTTAAAATAGTCGTGAGACTGTTGATAGTGTCCTATGTTGATAGTATCCTAAAAGTATAGACCTAACAATTAATGCTACAAGTGATCTTGTTTATGCGGTTAATATTTGACAAATTAATACACAACCAAATTGTACAAATTGTTTTAAAAGTAATGCTCCATCGAGTCCAGGAAGAGGTCCTGCATTTGATGCTCGAACAAAATATTGAACCTCTTTTGAAACTGACGCTAAAATGATGTTGTCATTAATTCTTCAATTCTCGATATGATCCTTGGAGAGATGCTTTTTAAAATTACTATATAGATAAAGTTATTTGAAAATAGGTTTTACAAACTTTAGACAAGACTTAGGACAACTTAAGTTGTCCTTTTGTTGCTCACTCTGTATTTTAGGCTTCGAGATTCAGAAAAGTAATCAGATGTCATTTTAGCAGAAACTTATCAAAAATTCTTTCCAAGAAATATTGTAGTTTAAACTTCAAGACCCGCACTCAAACTACAATATGTATTCAATAAACTCAGGAGACAAACTTTTAACAACCCTTATGCGACAAGTTAAAGACCCGATTTAAAAGAAAAAAATCATTCGAGTTAAATAACAACTCACGAAAACATCAGAAAACTGTGGGACCTGGTATAAGAGTTTAGGGGCATTCGAGTCGGGTACCATGTGCAGTATCGAGTTTCGCAACCAGGCGAAATGGTATACAGAGAGTGAGAGAGAGAAAGAGGGTTATACCGAAAGGTCAGATGGGGTCAGTAGTACGGGCCGGCCGTAATTTAACCGGCTGTTAAGTCGATCGTAAAGGGGGCGCCGGAATCTGTCGTCAGTATATACCCTCGAGCTGTACACATCGAAGATTCTCTTTGTACCCGCTTTTCAGAAGGAAAGTAAAAATCACTTGCCCAGAATATATACTGTTAATCGTGGCACGTAAAACACGAAGGGGAACAAATTTTCCTCTTTGCTTTTTGTAGCTTCGCCTCGCACACGCAGACTCTTCCATCGCGCGAGGTACCCCGAGCAGCACAAAACAACTGATACATTGAGTGAGTTGGCAATATATCTCACTTGTTATTTCCAGCAGTTAAATTTTGAATGATATCAGGAAATAAAGGAGGGATTTTAGCATTACTTGGAAACTTGTATGTCTATTACCAGAACAGACCTACCAGTCGATAATTAAATTTTTAAAGCAGATTTCTTCTTCTTCTTCTTCTTTGTTTTTTATGGCTTCGAATTAATCAGGCCGAAAAAATTGATTTTAGATGATTCCAAAAAATCACAATACTTTGATTCTGTATTTTATTTTTCTGATTTAGGGGGGAATAGGGAAAAGAGGGGCAATGAGTGGAATGGCACAGACGACAATTAGAAAGGTGCCTGTCGATTAATACGTACGTTACGATATCGGCACGATCATCGAGCGGCATCCTGGGTGGCGGATTTATAATTACAACAAATCCTCGTCGATTGGCTGCGGGGGTCATTCGGAAAGTTGATCGTCTGAGCACGAGCAAAACCCAGCAGTCAGGACGGGAAGCCACTCATTGCGTCTTCATTATAAATCCTGAGAATCACGCAAATTGATAACGGCATTCGGGTCCCTACTGTTTACTTCTAGGTCCAAAGTGACTTCACCCTTTCGCCCTTGCACAGCAGGAGTATTTTTGCAATCCAATTTTCGACATTTGGGTTTTTTTTTTTAACTTTAACGTCATCCAGTATATGTTTGGTTCGTTATTCAAAATTACTTACTGTACCAGATGGAAGGAGAGTGAGAGATGAAAAAGAAGAAGACGAAGAAGAAGCCGACGATGATGTGAGTCCTATATATTGGGACTCAGCCCGCGGACCCGGGTGGAGATTCATAAATTATTTTAGGAAAAAAGGAGGAAAAGTATTTCCAATTACAGTTTTTTGTGAAGGGTTGCCGCGGGCCACACGGCAGGGGGTCCGCTTAATGGCGACCCGCACCCACCGCACTTCTTCTCTTCTACTTAACCATCTTCTCCTTCTCGCTATCTTTCATATTCTTATTCTTCAAACCTCTATACCAATCGTATTCTCCCACATTCTTTCACATCTCCCTCAATTCGTTATTAACTTCTTTTTTTCCCTTTTTTTTCTTGATAGACCATATTAATAGAGGCATTAAAAATGACAAATTCCGTTTCGCAAGAAAGTATTTTACAATATTTTACAATAATAATTACAAATTCTGAATTAATAATCAATATATGAAGATGTTCAACCCACGTATAAAGTGAAGGAATAATTGACAAAATCAGTCTTTTTTATTTCTTAGTTGAAAACTTGTCGTCAGTTCATCAATTACCGTTGGAAGAGTTGCGTGTGAATGGCAATTGTGTAAAACATGACGTCTCTCTTAAGCAACAAGAATCCATTGAAACTTGATACTTCAACTCTTATTCGGTTTGGAAATACAATTCCACGTGTTATGTTCTAGAGAAAAAAAAAGAATAAGAAATGTCTCGTAAAAACTATTAACAGATCGTAATTCGAGGGTACGTATACAATACAGGTTGTATCCACCAGCTGATCTTGAGGTATCACCATTGTCGAATCGTAGGGTCAAGCGAACTTTGAACATGCATCCTCTCTCGGTGCGCTCCGCCCCCTCGGAATCATTCGGTCAGATCAGCAGGGGGGCATCGTGCAAACCCTCCGGGCTCATTCTGTATCGAATTTGACGACCCAAAAAAATCCCCGGACATATGGAGGTGAAATTTTGTGGTTTTCTCTATAGCAGGCAATATGAGTCCAAAAAAAAACGATTATTAATCGTTCTTCTATAGATGCGCAAAAGGGCTGAAGAAGAGAGTTTATGCTTCTGCCTGATGACGTTCTATATATCGACTCAGGTAGCAAGAATCCTTTGACCTTTATCCGACTCTCTATGATCTGCTCTCTTCATATTCATCTCGCCTTCTGTCTCATCAAATTCCTTCATAGTATAAACTCCCGGAGGCGGGTTTTTATATTCCTCAGCTTCTGCTCTATTCATTTTTGTTGCGCCTTCCGAGAGAATGGAAGAATTAATAAGTGACATCTTTTCAGGGGAAAAAAAAGTTGGTTTTAACGCTTCGAACCACTTTTTTTTTTCTTTGTTGTTGGATTTCCTTTCGGCACGAGCTGCTGTGTTCTTGTGTTCTTTTATAATTCACGTAACACAATAACATCGATATTATATTATAGAGGAGAAGATTTAAGACGTCCTCACCATATATAATGAAATAAAAATAGAAGCAGAATTTTCGGTTATGTTAATTAACGAACACAAAAGACTTTCATTTCGGGAGTTCTTCTTTTTTCTCCGTATGTGTTAATCATTCCAGTTTAAACTGAATCTGATGAATTGTCATTGATACTAAGAATTTAATTTCAGAAAGTTGATTCGGTATCTAATTTAGAATTTATAGAATTTGAGAATCTGTTATAGAAATTTGGTTAACTTTATACAGTCCTCATATTTTCAGAATTTAATGGAGCATTAGTTTCAAAATTGTTTGTAGAATTTGTTGATGAACTGACAAATTTTAGAACCATTTTCAAAAGTAATAAAATTCTTTGCAGATATTCAATATTGTGTTCACAATAATTTAAAAAAATTCTTGTCAAAATTTTAATTATTTTTAGAAATAATTAAACTCTTTTCCGAAATTCAATTTTTTGCAAAAACTTTAATAAAATTCAATTATGTTCAATAATTTAAAAAAATTCTAGCCAAAATTTCAATTATCTTTAGAAATAATTAAACTCTTCTCCGAAATTCAATTATTTTCGAAAATTTTAATAAAATTCAATTTTGTTCAATAATTTTAAAAAATTCTAGCCAAAATTTCAATTATCTTTAGAAATAATTAAACTCTTCTCCGAAATTCAATTATTTTCGAAAATTTTAATAAAATTCAATTTTGTTCAATAATTTTAAAAAATTCTCGTCAAAATTTCAATTATCTTTAGAAATAATTAAACTCTTCTCCAAAATTTAATTATTTTTAAAAATTTTAATAAAATTCAATTTTGTTCACTAATTTTAAATAATTCTCGTCAAAATTTCAATTATCTTTAGAAATAATTAAACTCTTCTCCAAAATTCAATTATTTTCCAAAATTTTAATAAAATTCTACCCAAACCTTTAATTAATTTCAATTATTTACAAATTCTTTTATAAATTTCTTCGCAATCATTCAATTATTTTCATAAATAATAAAATTTTTACAGGGATTCAATTTTTTTTTCGTAAATAATAAAATTCTTTTTAGGAATTGAATTATTTTCAAAAATTTTCTTCAATTCAATGATTTTCAATAGATATATCTAACATGTAAATAAATTTTTCCAAAAGAATTTAATTATTTAAAAAAATTTAATAAAATTCTCCACAGAATTCAATTATTTTCACAAAATAACCAATATTCATCACAAGAATTAAAATATTTTCAAAAGTAATAAAATTAATTGCAAAAATTCCATTATTTTCAAAAATTGTTTAAAAATTATCGTCAAGTTTTCAATTATTTTTATAAATAGCAAATTTTGTTCTTCATAGGAATTCAATTATTTGAAAAAAAATTGGCATATATATTTCTTAGAAAAAAATCAATTACTTAAAAAATTTTTAGGGATAATTGAATTATTTTTCAGAAATAATAATATTCATCAAAGAATTTTAATTATTTCTGGAAAAATGTAATTATTTTTTAAAATTTTATTAAAAATCGTCGAAAGAATTAAATTATTTAAAAACAATTTAATAAAATTCTACGCAAACCTTTAATTATTTTCATAAAATAATCAAAATTTTCACAGGAATTCAATTATTTACAAATTTGTTTAGAAATTTCTTTTCAATCATTCAATTATTTTCATAAATAATAAAATTTTTACAGGGATTCAATTATATTCGTAAATAATAAAACTCTTTTTAGGAATTCAATTATTTTTTATAAATTTAAAAAGTCATGACAGAATTTGAATTATTTCTCAAAAAATGTAATTATTCTTCAAATTTTATTAAAAATCGTCAAAAGAATTCAATTATTTAAAAAAATTTTGATAAAAATCTTTATGGAAAATCAATTTTAAGAAACATTAAATTATTCAATAAATTATTTATTTATGTATTTAAATATTTTAATTTTCGTAGAATCTTTTAATAAAAATTGATTTGAAAATGGATTTCAGTTAAAATTTAAGATAATAATTGAATATTGAAAGCATTAGAGCGTGCATTTTAAGAAATAATTGAATTTTCAAAATGTTTCAAATTAAAATCTTTAAAAATCTTAATCTTTCGTATTTTTAACTAACGATCCCCTGGAATTAATTTTTTTGGGAAAGTTTCAGAATTTCAATTTTTTTAATACTATTTTAATCCAATTTCTCGAAAATTGTAAATATTCTTAAAAATTTTATAAAAAATTCGTCGAAAGAATTCAATTATTTCAAAAATTTGTTGATAAAATTCTTTATGGGAATTGAATTTTAAGAAACATTCAATTATTCAATAAATTATTTATTTGTATTTAAATAATTGAATTCTAGTCGAATTTTCTAATAAAAGTTGATATAAAAACTAATTTCAGTTAAAATTTTAGATAATAATTAAATAATAAAAACAATATAGTGTGAATTTTTAGAAAAAATTGAATTTTGAAATTAATTTTTTTTGAAAAAGTTTTATTCAATTTTTTTATATTATTTTAAGTTTTTATGTTCTAATATATATTTAATTGACGAATTTTCGAATATTTGAAATTTCGTTAAATTGAATATTGTAAGCAAATGGATTTGAAAATTTGTCAAAGAACTTTTTCGAAAATTATAGAAAATTAATATAGATAATAATCGATTTAAAGAAGAATTTTAGTTAAAAATTCTTGAAGATAATAATTGAATTGATGATTTTATCACTCGGTCATTTTTAATTATTACATAATTATGAAAAATTGTTTTATAATGATGTTTGTTTTATAATTATGAAAAATTTAATTTTTTAATTTTGTAAAAATGTTCTCTTATTTGACTCGGACTGTTTACATTTTTGTTGATAATTGGTCTGTAAATGGTAATTTAATTTAATTCAATTCAATTTAATTTCCATATTTTTTCATTTTTAGTCCCTAAAGTTTGTATTTTTAAATACTTTCACTATGATTGAAGCTCTGTTCTAGAATTTAAAAGAACAACACAACTTAAAAAAAACAAAACTGATAACAAAATAAGAATAAATTTTTCGTTTCGTTTCATTCCACTGTGGATGTTACATAGTAGGCTCGATTGATATCGGAGGGACCTAATTGATTGAGTCCGTGTTTAACAAATTAACACGTAGGAAAGCGCAGGTGGCACCATGCGGTGCGAGCGAGAGACGATCTTATATTGGTTAAATTTAAACTCCTTTTAAAATTGCGACATCGAATTGGTTGACCCTGCATTGAACCGTAATTTAAATGTTAAATGACGACGGATAACCGGCCCCTAAAGTCTGATTTGGCAAAACCCGGCGGTGAACGTGTCAATTTAAAAAATTCCCCCTGACCCATTCTCCTGACCCCTTCCATTTTTTTTCGGATCATGATCGATGCTGCATTTTCGTCCCGTGCATGCTTATATTAAATGCAAGCGACCAAATTGCATTCATTCCGATTGGATTAAATTTCATCACGTTCTGTCTGCTGCAATCTCTGTGTCCAATATTTTTTAAACTTCGATTTTTAATTTTGATTATGGATGACTGATTTTTGAAAATCTGGTTCTATTCCGTTTCTTGTTTCTATTCCGTTTCTTCTGCTTCTAAATTCTGTTTCTTCTGTTTCTAAATTCCTTCGAAAATTCTGTTTCTGTTCTGTTCCTTCTGTTTCTAAATCCCTTCGAAAATTCTGTTTCTGTTCTGTTCCTTCTGTTTCTAAATTCTGTTTTTATTCTGCTCCTTCCGTTTCTAAATTCATTTTCAAAATTCTGTTTTTATTTTACAGAATAAAAACAGAATTTTGAAAATGAATCCTTTTGTTTCTACTATGCTCCTAAATTCCTTTTTGGAACTTCGACTGTTTCCATTCAGTTTCCAAATTAATTCTCAAGAATTGTTTTCTATTCTAAATATTCAGTTTCCAAGAATGAATATTTAACAAGAAGGAACAACTATAAGAAACATTTTATAAAAATCAAAAATTTTATAAAACATTTAATAAAAATCGAAAAATTCCTGTTAAAAAGTGATTAGCGAGATATAATGAGCACTGTATTGGTTTCCAGAAATGTTTCTCGGGGCGAGTCAAGAGTCCCATGGTTTATATTATATTTTACGTGACATATTCGGAATGGATATAGCCGTACACGACTGTGGTCGCGTACATATTTTCGGTGGATCGAGTCCGGGCATGTATCGCCGTGGGCTACATATTCATAACTAATAGATCGGCGAGACCTGGGTGACAGAGCAATACGTCCTGCGTTTCGATGTTACCCGCGCGAAGGGGAAAGGGTCGAGTCCGGATCATCGAGGTAAAGTCCGCTTTACACGAGCCGAGCATTCCGTAAAGCTCCCGCCATAAAACAAAATTATTCGAGAAAGCGATTGCCTACCGCTTCTCGACGACTCCCTGTTTGCGTAAACCAAAAATTCATCTCGATTCGATCTTCGATGAATGAGAAAAAAAATTTATCATTTTCTCCTGAACATCTCATTTGGCGATGAATAAAGGAAAATTTTTTTGAAAGGGGTAAATTGTAGGCCTCTGGGGGTCGATTGTCGATTTCTCTGATGAATTCTACTTTCCCTGACTTTCCTGACCTGTGTCAACCCTGGTTGCCATAAGCATATTTATTTATCGTTTTAAGGACCTAAAACAACTTAAAATTGCTTATAGATATAACATAATAAAAGAAATGATGGTAAATCAGTGGATTGGCACGCCTGGAATGATTACAATGGTCGCACACGATAAGACACAATTTGTCCACGCTTTGAAGAATTGCCTTTAGTGAGAGACGGTCCGACGGGATCATAAGAGACACTCTGGAGACAAAACGAACCACTTATGGAACTTTTAGGACGATTCTCCACGCTCTCTCCATATTATTAGCCGCTGGTCCCAAACCAAGACAAGAGAGAGACTCCAGTGTCTCATTCTTTCTGAGAAACAATCTGTTATAGTGCCCCACATGAATGGCGAAACGTAAAAATACCCTCGAGTTCCCACGTGGTTGTCTCAATGGAAAGAGGGAATTGGTGTGAGGAGGAGGAGGAGAAGGTGAGTGCCGCGAAGAGAAAGAGGAGAGAGAGAGAGACAAGAGGCGGAAAGAAAGAAAGTGAGAGGAGAGGAATTAGTCGCGGAGTGCGATTTTCAACGAAGCCAATTATTACATGTGACTCAAGGTACTGCAACAGTGGGAGGACCTTGGAATTATGCCTCTGGATATGCCACAAGTACAAAAGGGACATTGTTATTATATAAAAAGTCCTCTTAATAAAATTATTCTTTCTCGAATTTTTGTTTCTCAAATTATTCTTTTTGAAATTATACTCTTTTTGAAATTATTCTTTCTAAAATTATTCGATCTGAAATTACTCACTTTCTAAAATCATTTTTTCTCGAAATTACTCTTTCGTACTATTTCAGTTTCACTTTCTCTTTCACTTTCACTTCTACTTTTGATTTCAGTTTAATTAAATTATCATTTCTCTTTCACTTTCGCTATCACTTCTGAGTTCTGACTCAACATTTAATTTTTAATTACTTTTTCAATTTCACTTCCACTTTTAATTTCGCTTCAAATAATTTTTACCTCTCTTTTCACTATTGAATTCGAATAAATTAATTTCCATTTTCCTCTCAGGTTTCACTTCAATTAATTTTCACTTTCCTTTCCATTCTTAATAGCATTTTTATTAATTTCAATTACCCTTTTTATATTCAAAGCAAATTAAAAATTAATTAACGTGAAATTAAAATTGAAAGTAGAAGGGAAGCAGAAATTAATTTTTGCGAAATTTTGACTAGAAATCAAAAAACTATTCTCAAAAATTATAATCAAATTGTTTAAAATGATTTAATTATTTTCAAAAAATATTCGAAATTCATTTTCAATATCTAGTATTTCCATGAAATTTCACAAAAAAAATTCAATTATTTACAAAAAAAAAAAATTGATAAAATTCATTAAAAAATTACATTATTTTCATAAATAATAAAATTTTCACAGGAATTATTATTTAATTGTTATTTAATTATTATTACTCTTAATACTATTTTCAATTAATTTATCAAAAAGTTCAATTATTTTCACAAATAAAGTTTTCCACAATAATTCAATTATTTCAAATAAAATTTTTAAAATATTTAGTCTATTTCGAAAAAAATTAATTATTTAAAACAATGTTTATAAAATTCTTATGAAGAATTCAATTACTTTCAAAAATAACAAAATTTTTCACAAACTTTCAATTCTTTTTTAAAATTTTAATAAAATTTTTCGCAATAATTCAATTATTTAAATAAATAATAAAATTCTTAGCAACCATTCTTTCAAATTATTTTCATAAAATAGTAAAATTCATCGCAGAATTTCAAAAATTTTTAATACAATTTTACAGGAATTGCTCGAAAAATGTAATTATTCATAAAAATTTAATTTCAATTCCTCAAAAAACTCAATTATATAAAAAAATGGTTTTTTTTAAAAACTTTTTGAAAGAATTTAATTATTTACAAAAATATTAGAATTTTTCACGCAGGAATTCAATTATTTTCAAATATTTTTTTTAAATTTTTCAAAAGAAATCAATTAATCTAGATAGAATTTTAATTAAACAATTCAATTATTCGTTAAGATTTTACAAAACTCATCCGAAGAATTCAATAACATATTTATGAAAATAATTGAATTTCGAAGAAGAATTTAAATTTTTAAAATAATTTTTAAAGATAATTGAAAGTTTGATGAGAGTTTTTTTCAAATTTTTGAACATAATTGAAATTTTGCTTTATAGGAGAAATTTCTATTTTAACCTGAAGGGAAAATATCCTGCTTTTATTAAATTAGGGTAACTTCCCACGTGAAACAATTCCACGGAAAGCGCTCTACGTAAATTTCGTATGGAATTCCGTAAAAATTTCCGTACGGAAATTTTGCAAATATTTCACATTGTATATTTTTGTAGAGTTTTCGATAACTTTTAAAAAAACTGTTAAACTGTTACCAACTCCAATTGGATTTGGTAATAGTTTAACATTTTTTTGATCAGCTAAGGATTGTTTTTCGTGTGAAATTAATAAACAAAGAATTTAAAAATTTTTTAAATTTAATAAAAATGAAATAAAAGATTAAAAAGTATAAAAAACTGTTACCAACTCTAATTGGAGTTGGTACCAGTTTAAAAGTTTTCTATCATCCAAGGATTTATTTCATGTAAAATTGATAAAAAAAAATTGAAAATTAATAAAATATTATAATAAGGAAATAATATTAATAATTAAAAAACTGAAAATTATGAAACTGAAAAATTGATAAAAACCGTTAAATTGTTACCGACTCCAATTGAAGTTGGTAACAATTTGACGGTTTTTTATAAACTTAGGATTTTTTTCCTTGTAAAATTAATAAAAAAAAGAATTTTAAAATTTTAAAACATTTAATAATAAGGAAATAAGATTAAAAAGTATAAAAAAACCTGTTACCAACTCCAATTAGAGTTGGTGTTTTTTAAATTTTTTTAACAATTATTTTACACGTAAAAAATCCTTAGATGATAGAAAACTTTTAAACTGGTACTAACTCCAATTGGAGTTGATAAGTTTCTTATACTTTTTAATCTTATTTCCTTTTTATTAAATTTAAAAAAATTTTTGATTCTTTTTATATTATAATTTTACATGGAAAAAAATCCTTAGTTGATAAAAAAATGTTAAACTGTTACCAAATCCAATTGGAGTTGGTAACAGTTTAACAGTTTTTTTAAAAGTTATCGGAAACTCTACAAAAATATACAATATGGACTATTTGCAAAATTTTCGTACGGAAGTTGCAGTAATGTTCCTGCCTAATATTGCAAAGGTCATGGTTGCCATAGGTCAGGGAATTTAGGGAAGAATCAAGGAAACTAGAATTGAAAAAAGTCAGGAAAGAATCAGGGATTTTCGAATCGCTATTCAAAGTGCGAATACCACAAAAAAAAGAAAAAGTTGATCCTGACGTCTAAATCTAGCGGTATGATCGTTTGGCGGACTTGTGTTTTGTGTCGTTTGTCACCCCGATGTGCGAGATATTTGAGCATGTGGTCTGTGAAGGGACCGACCCTAAATCTTGAAGAAGGGCAAACGTTTGCGCGGGTCTTTTTATCGCGGTGAGATTAGTGGAGATCAGCCACGCTGGCGTTTGTTTCGTTTCCCTCGTGAGTCGTATCTATATACATACTCACATTTGAATGTATATATAAATGCGTACAGTGAGTTTCGTTGGGGACTTTTAAGCGAGTGAAAGAGCGCGCAATAAAGCAATCTCTTACCCTCTCGACTCTCCGCCTGCGCTCGGTGGACGTATACCTGGCGTGGGTGTATCCTGGAGACAAGCCAACGTTTGGAACACGGCCGGCCCTCCGGTAATGCATGGGTTTGTGTCGCGGCGGGCGGCGCACTTTGTAACAACGCGGGCTTTTGACTCGATTAATCTTACCGATATATTCCGCCGTGCGTCGCACGCTGCGAGCGCCGATATATCAGAAATAAAGTGTCGTGCTGCGCTAAGGGGTCCTCCCAAGGGCTGTACACCAAACCAATGTCATGAAAATCGACCGTAAACCCGTAAACCATATTGCAGTTGGCAAGTGTACATTTCCCATTTTTTGGAAAAACGGTGTATATGTTGCTTTTTGGAAAACAAAACCCCTTCAATCGGGAAATTTGGTAGCAAATGATGAATTTGGTACTTCCAGAGATGGAACCAGTGAAAGGTTTTAAAAATACGAACTTTATGGACCAAAAATGAAAAATTAAAGATCATTTGCGGACCAAAAAGGAAAAATTACGGACCATTTGCGGACCAAAAATGAAAAATTATGGACCATTTGCGGACCAAAAATGAAAAATTAAGGACAATTTGCGGATCAAAAAATGAAAAATACGGACCATTTGCGGACCAAAAATGAAAAATTATGGACCATTTGCGGACCAAAAATGAAAAATTAAGGACAATTTGCGGATCAAAAAATGAAAAATACGGACCATTTGCGGACCAAAAATTAAAAATTAAGGACCATTTGTGGACCAAAAATTAAAAATTACGGACCAATTAGGCAATTACTAACAAAAATATAACAAGTCCGAGTCAAATGAGAAAAAATTTTACTGAAAACTAAAAATGAAATTTTTTATAACTATAAAACATGAAGATATCAATAACTCCGAGTCTTCGACTCGGAGTGATCGATTTCTTCATGTTTTATAATAATTAATAATCAAGTGAGAAAATCAATTCAATTATTATTTTCAAAAATTTTTAACTAAAATTCTTCTTTAAATCGATTATCTATATTAATTTTTAATAATTTTCGAAAAAGTTCTTTGACAATTTGCAAATATATTTCTTTCCAATATTCAATTTTACGAAATTTCAATTATTCGTAAACCCTTCAATTAAATATATATTAGAAAATATAAACTTCAAATAATAATTAAAAAAATTCAATTAAAATTTTAAAAAATTTAATTATAATTTAAAAAAAAATTAATTTCAAAATTCAATTATTTCCAAAAATTCACGCTAAAATGCTTATAATATTCAATTATTATAGTTTGAACTGAAATTCATTTCTAAAACAAATTTTATTAGCTTATTCTATGAGAATTCAATTATTTAAAAATAAATAATTTATTGAATAATTGAATGTTTCTTAAAATTCAATTCAATATATAAAGAATTTTATCAACTTTTATTATTAATTATTCTATTAAAAATAATTGATATTCTGCGATAAGTTTTATATTATAAAAATAATTGAATTATAATGCGAAAAAATTTATGAAAAATTTGTAAATAATTGAATTCTTGAGAAATTCTTATTATTATTTATGAAAATAATAAAATGTTTGGATAAAATTTTAATAGAATTTTTTGAAAATAATTAAATTCTTTTGCAAAATTTTTATAATTTAGTAAATATTGAAAATTAATGAATTCAGGAAAATTTTTGAAACTAAGTAATTGAAATTTTGCGAAGATAATTTTTATTAAAATTTTTACGTTTAACCCTCACAGGCTCGAGTTCGATTTTTGAAATGCGCGCACAAGGTGGGTCCGAGGGACCCGGATGTTTCAATGCAATAAAAAATAAAATTTAATAGCAAAGTGCTTCATATTTTCCATATTTAATACAATTGTAATGATATAATTGCATAAAAAATTTTAAATATTAAAAAGTAATTAAGATATAACTAAAATTTGTTTAATAAATTTAATGAGTCATTTTAAATAAATCGAACTACATACTTATTAAGCAAGATTTTTTTAATGTGTATTTTTTGTTCTATTAAATTTACCGATGTATTAAACATATGTTATCACTTATTATGGCAGTTGTTGATAAAAATACCATAAATAAATCCAATATTGCATAAAAATTGCAAATTTTTAAATTGTTTTTTATAGCCCGGGTCCCTCGGACCCAGCTTGAGCCCTTACGTATGTTCGACTTAAAAGGTAATTTTTCCAGAATATTTTATAAATAAAGAATTGTTTATATTGATGAAAAATGTGTGTTTTTACGTCCCCAAGCCTAATGTGAAGTTGATTTTCCAATAATATTTTTTAACCGGAAGTAGATCAAAAAAACTTTCCTCCGGGTCCGAGGGACCCGGCTCGAGCCCGTGAGGGTTAAATAAATATATAAATAAATAAAAGAATTAGAATCGAGTGATAAATTCATTATCAATTTATTCAATTATTATTTTTTAAGAATTTTTAACTAAAATTCTTCTAAACATCAATTATTTTTAATAATTTTCGAAAAAGTTCTTTGCGAATTTTCAAATCTATTTCTTTACAATATTCAATTTTACGAAATTTTAATTATTCGTAAATTATTCAATTAAATATATATTAGAAAATATATAAACCTAGTCAAATAATATTAAAAAAATCCAATTAAACTTTTACTAAAAAATTAATTTCAAAATTCAATTATTTTAAAAAATTCAGGCTACATTGTATTTAATACCTATTCAATTATTAACTGAAATTTTAACTAAAATTTATTTTTATATCAATTTTTATTAGAAAATTCTACTAGAATTCAAATATTTAAATACAAAAATAAATAATTTATTGAATAATAAAATGTTTCTTAAAATTCAATTCCTATAAAGAATTTTATGAACAAATTTTTAAATAATTGAATTCTTTCGACGAATTTTAATAAAATTTTTAAGAATAATTACATTTTTCGAGAAATTTGATTAAAATTGTATTACAAATAATTGAAATTCTACGTAGAATATTAAATCTAATTAAATATTTGCCTAAAAATTAATTAAACATTTTTTAAATAATTGAATTCTTTTGGCAAATTTTATTGAGATAACTGAAATTTTGCGAAGAATTTTATAAAATTTTTTTAAATTGAATTTCTGCGGAGAACTTTATTATATTTTTATAATTCAATTATTTCTAAAATTCCACGCTCTGCTAATGCTTTTAATATTCAATTATCTAAAATTTTAACTGAAATACATTTTCAAATCAATTTTCATTAGAATATTATACTAGAATTCAATTAAAAATTTTTAAAAGTATTTACATTTTTCAAGAAATTTGATTAAAATTGTATTAAAAATAATTGAAATTCTGCACTGAGTTTTATTATTCAAGAAAATAATTGAATTCCTAAAAAGAATTTTATTATTTACGTAAATAATTGAATCCCTGAAAAAATTGTATTATTTATGAAAATAATTAAATGATTGCGAAGAAATTTATAAAAAATTTGTAAATAATTGAATTTCGATAAAATTTTCATTATTTTATGAAAGTAATTTAAGGTATGCGTAGAATTTTATTAAAATTTTCTTTTAATAATTCAATTCTTTTGGAAAATTTTATTAAAATAGTAATTTCTGATAATCATTGAATTCAGGAAAATTTTTTGAAAATAATTGAAATTTTGCCAAGATTTTCATTCAAATTTTTAAAAATAATTGAATTTCGAAGAAAAATTTAATTATTTTTAAAGATAATTGAAATTTTGAAAATATTTAATTTAAAAAATTTTTTGAAAATAATTGAATTTTTAATATGATTTTATTTTAATTTTGCCAAAAATTTTATTAAAATTCCTGAAAATAATTAAATTTTATAGAAAAATTTCGCTATTTGTAAAAATAATTGTAATCTTATGGAGTGTTTTAAAAAATTTTTTGAAAATAATTGAATTATTGTAATAAATATAATTTAATTTTGCAAAGAATTTTATTAGAATTCCTGAAAATTATTGAATTCTTGATATGAATTTTATTATTTATGAATATAATTAAATTTCTGCTTAGAATTTTATTACTTTTGAAAATAATAATTGAATTTCTGCAATCATTTGTAATTTCTCTAAAATTCTCCAAATTATATCGTATACAATTTACGAAATTTTCGTCTTTTCTCAATCAAATTACGGACTTTACGGATTTTTTTTTAATTAAACTAATTTTTCAGACTTCAATCAAATTTACAGACCTAGGTTCGAGCCCTGTATTTCTGTAAAAAATTTGCGATCGCAGGCGCTTACGTCAAACTTGTCGCAAGCTTGCTACTAAAATTACTGGCAGCAAGCTTGCAGCATTCTTGAATCAAGATTACGTGTTCTTTATCTAGACGCTAAATCTAGCCGCAAATCAAAATTCGAGGCCTAAATTCTCATCCAGAGATTTTTAAATCACACGATGAAGGGTGTAATATTGGTTCTCGAATCATGATAATGCGAATTTCGAAGATTTCTGCAGGAGAAGGCGTAAGAAATCTGTCAGTGTGGTTTCAAGCTGGCTCATTACCGGCAATTGTGGTGATCGACTCCCCACGGTGGGCCTCCACATGACAACGGCTTTTAATTGCTCGATCAATCATTATTTTCGTCGATTCCAATATCTATTATTCATTATCAAGTTTTACTAAAAAAATCCTAATTAAACTTTCATTTTGCTTACACCAATCATAATCTTTATTCTCTAATTTATTAAATAGTACAAAAGTAAAGCAAAATCTTTAAAAAAATTCATGAATAATGTTTTTAACCCCATTAACTGCCATGGCAAAGATTTTGGCCATCGAGTCTTTGCCATGTCAGTTAAGCAGGTTAATATTAAATTATTGTCTAAAATTTTAACTGAAATTTATTTTTATGAAATGAAAATCAAATTTTTATTAGAAAATTCTACGAGAATTCAATTATTTCGGTACTAAAATGGAACCAAATTACGATTTAGTACCAATGTTGGTACTAAATTAGTAAAATTAGTACCTTTCTTTTTACAGTGAATATAAAAGTAAATAAATAACTTACGCAAATTTGAAACAAAATTCACCAGAAGAAGATTAAAGTAACAATAAAGAAAAAAAATGCGCATTGTCCTCAAAAGAAAATAAAATGTTTGTATTTAGAAGCACTTTCATTATTATATTCGAGAAGCTTGAACAATTGAAAGCATTTCTACCTTTGAATGATAGTTTATACTGAAGACGCCGCGCGTCCCTCAAAAAATTGAAAAATGCAAACGCAAAGTCCAACACCATTGTCCTGTAAACTAATTTGAAAATGATAGATACCTGCTTTTTCACACTAAGTATATATAAATTCTGAAGGTGAGAGCCATTTGAATGCGTGAAAAGCAGAAGCCATTAGTTCACGAGGTCAGGTGTAAGAGAAGAAGAAGAAGAAGAAGAAAAAAGCCCCAAAAACGTATATATAGCGACACTATGAAGATCACAAGAGGAGCATCCATTTGAATCTTTCACTCTCCACAAACAATTCTTTAAGGAATACAAAAGAACACTTCTGTTCTTCAGTGAGAGAGCGCATTACGAAGTCACATATACATAAGTGCGTGTGTAAATGTATATGAGAAAAAGTAACGACAGGTGGGTCAAAAGCTACCGCAGATTGGATGCCTTTTGTCACCGAATAACGAAGTAGGCGTCGCCCATCGATTTCTTTTTACTATTCACGTATAAAAGAGTCCGAGGAATTGTTACGAGGCAAAAGCCAGCAAAAGCGCGTAGCACCTCTTTCTCTTTCTCTCACTCACTCGAAACTGAAACAGGGAAGAAAGAAGAAAGAAAAAAATAAAGAAACCGTAGAATCTCGAAGGGTGAGTTAGTCGATATTAAAAAGATGAAATGAGTCTTTTGTTGCTAAGTTGTTTCTAGTGAAAAGGCACTTTACGAAGTGGAGAGAGGGCGTTCGAAAAAGAATGGTGTCCAATAAAATAAATTTTGACACACTTTTAAAGGCCGTAAAAAGAATTATATACGTACAATAATTTATTATTATGAATACGTGAACACATACCATGCACACGTTGAACTAGAATAGAAAATAATTTCTCGAAACTTATTTTGAAAAATTCGTTTAGTGTGTCATTCTGTTTAAGAGGAGGCTTCCAATTTTCAGCTATATGAAGCAGAAAAATTTCAATAAATCTAGAAAATTTTTTTTAATAAATAATTTAATTTTCTATACAAGGAATTCACATTAAAAAATTTTTTTTTGTCGCCATATTGAATCCGCCATGTTGAATTTTTTAAATCTGGAACTAAATTCGAATTCAACGACCTCGAGAACCCTTTAAGTATCGAATTTAAACGAAATAAGTCAATTTTAAATTTTCCGCCATATTGAATCCGCCATTTTGAATTTTATAAATTGAAAGTCTTCGTAAAAAATGAATAATAAGATTTGAATCACTTCATATTGGCAAAACATTTTTTCACAGTCTCTAAGATTTGTTTCTCCCTTAAGATTTGTTTTTTCTTCAGTAAAATATGAGAACATTTTACTGAAAACTATAAATTAAATTTTTCAAAATTATAAAACATGAAGAAATCGATGACTTCGAGTCGAAGACTCGGAGTTATCGATTTCTTCATGTTTTATAATAATTAAAAATGATCGAATGATAAAATTATTATCAATTTATTCCATATTATTATTTTCAAAAATTTTTAACTAAAATTCTTCTTTAAATTTATTATCTATATTAATTTTTAATAATTTTCGAAAAAGTTCTTTGATAATTTTTAAATCTATTTATTCACAATATTCAATTTTACGAAATTTGAATTATTCGTAAATTCTTCAATTAAATAATGTATTAGAATATAAAAACTTAAAATAATATAAAGTAAAATTTAATTAAACTTTTTGAAAAAAAATTAATTTCAAAATTCAATTATTTTAAAAATTTCACACTATATTGCTTTTAATATTCAATTATTATCTAAAGTTTCGACTGACATTCATTTTCATATATCAATTTTTATTAGAAAATTCGACTAGAATTTAATTATTCAAAAATAAAAAGAAATAATTTATTGAATAATTTAATGTTTCTTAAAATTCCAATTCCCATAAAGAATTTTATCAACATATTTTTAAATAATTGAATTCCTTCGATGATGAATTTCGATTATGATCTAAAATTTTAACTGAAATTAATTTTTATATCAAATTTTAATAAAAAATTCTACTAAAATTTAGTTATTTAAAAACAAAAATAAATAATTTATTGAATAATTGAATGTTTTCTTAAAATTGAATTCTCTTATAAAATTTTTTTGAACAAATTTTTAAATAATTGAATTCCTATGACATGTTTATTATTTTTGACAATAATTAAATGTTTTCATAGAATTTTATTAAAGTTTTCTTTAAATAATTGAATTCTTTTGGAAAATTTTATTAAAATAATATAGGTATATATTAAAAATCATTGAATTCACGAATATTTTAGAAGTAATTAAAATTTTTCCATAAATTTTAATAAAATTTTTCGAAAATAATTGAATTTCGGAGAAGAATTTAATTATTTTTAAAGGTAATTGTAATTTTGACGACAATTTAAAAAAAATTTTGAACTTATTTGAATTTCTGCGAAGAATTTCATTACTTTTAAAATTAATTGAATTTTTCCGATGAATATTTTTATTTACAAGAATAATTGCATTTTGAAAACAATTTTATAAAAATTCTTGAAAATAATTCAATTTTGTAGAAAAATTTTGCTACAATTTGTATAAAAATAATTGAAATCTCAACGAGGGTTTTTAGAAACTTTTTTGAAAATAATTGAATTTCTGCGAAACATTTTATTACTTTTGAAAGTAATTGAATTCTTTTGACGAATATAATTTAATTTTGCAAAGTTTTATTAAAATTCCTGAAAATTTTTAAATTTTTTATAAGAATTTTATTATTTTTGAAAATAATTGAATTTTGCCAAGAATTTTATTAAAATTTTTGAAAATAATTGAATTCTTGAAAAGAACTTTATTATTTATGAAAATAATTGAAATTTTGACGAGAATTTTAAAAAAATTTTGAACATAATTGAATTTTTGCGAAGAAAATTCTACTAGAATTCAATTAAAGATTTTTAAGAATAATTACATTTTTCGAGGAATTTGATTAAAAATTGTATTAAAAATAATTGAAATTCTGCAATGAGTTTTGTTATTCAAGAAAATAATTGAATTCCCAAAACGAATTTTATCATTATGAAAATACAAAAATACAAAAATAATTGAATCCCAGTAAAAATTGAATTATTTTATGAAACTAATTGAATGATTGCGAAGAAATTTATAAAAAATTGTGTAAATAATTGAATTTTTTTGAAATTTTTATTACTTTATGAAAATAATTGAAGGTTTGCGTAGAATTTTAGTAAAATTTTCTAATAATTGAATTCTTTTGGGAAAATTGATTAAAATATATTTGATATTAAAAATCATTGAATTCAGGAATATTTTGAAAATAATTAAAATTTTTCGAAAATAATTGAATTTCGGAGAAGAATTTAATTATTTCTAAAGATAATTGTAATTTTGACGAGAATTTAAAAAATTTTTTTGAACGTAATTGAATTTCTGCGAAGAATTTTATTACTTTTGAAAATAATTGAATTTTTGCAATCATTTGTAATTTCTCCAAAATTCTGCAAATTATATCGTACAATTTAGGAATTTTTTGTGTTTTCTCAATCAAATTACCCGGACTTTACGGTCTTTTTTTAAAACAAACTGACTTTTACGGACTTCAAGTAAATTTACGAACCTATAGTTCCAATCCTTTAGAAGTATAAAAATTTAGGAAAGTTATCACTTTTCTTCGTACAGCTTTAATAAGTTAAAACAACAATTAGTTAACAATAATTGTTGACTAAAGAACTAACTATTAGTTCTTCAGTAATTTTTTCGCAAAGTTATTTGCATATTCTGGAAAAACGCAACTATATGCTTATGTATTAAAAAATCAAATCCCGTTCTAAAAATAAAAAAAAAATACTCCTCCTCCTCCTCATTAAATAATCACTACAAATGAAGAAATTTATACTCGAGTTTCGTGTATATCGTAAATGGTAAAATTGCGTATTAAATTGAGGAGGGAATCTTGTTAGAATTCCAAAAAGGGAAAAATTTTTCTTTCGGTACGTGAAGAAAAAAAAATGCTCCAGGAGGAGCTTCGCTCTCTTATCCGGCGTGTGATTGGGAGCGCATATAAGTACCATGGTAAGTAACTGTGCGTGTAAAATACATTTACAGGCGAAAGCCGCATGAGAGTGAATGAAGTACGGTCGTTCTCTCGATTTTATGGGATATATCCACTTCTTCTCACAGGCGAAAGAAAACAAGAGAGTGACTCGTTGTCTGTTGAAGATAACTGGCCAGAGGCGCTATATGCATTTTCATCGTAATCGTCCTCAGGTACGCGGCTTAATTAGCCATCGTCTCTTGTAGGTGACTTAAATGACCGCGTTACATTCGCGAGAGTAAGTTTTCTCCGTCGCTTATTACTGACCTTAAACGCCAATGTCAGTCGGTCGACCATATACATATGTCTGCAAATTTTATATTCCTCATTTCTGTCCATCAACGCAGTAAATGAAGTTTCCTGAATGCTCGTGGGATTTTCATATATATTTTTCATCGCCTGAAATTTTTCTTATTAAATTGCATATGTCAATCTTTTTAAAAAAAAACAGTTTTTGTAATTATACGAATTTTCCGTTACTATTAAAAAATAGTTTCAAAAAATTTTGAAATTTTGAAACTGACTGCTTTTTGGCAGAAATGTGTTTCAATTTAACAATAACGATATACACTTGAACGTTTAGGGGAGAAAAAAAAATGTTTCTCGCACTTTCGACGATGTTCAGGTATATATAGTCTTAAAGGTTTGTTATTTGCTAAGTGGCGCCTTCGGTGAAAAGGGTTCTTTAACTGAAAACACCGGAAACAAATAATCACAGCGGCCAACATATTTACGCTGGTTCTTTCACTAGAGCTGCCGATGTTAAACCATGTGAGTTACGTGTAGGAGGCAAAAGACTCCGGGGAGCAAGTAACGAGCAAAAACATTATTAGCAGGCAACCTCTACCATATACACCTCGGCACGGAAAGACGAGATAATTAACGCATTAACTGGTGCCACGTCACGTTATCGGACCTCTCTCCATTTAATTATGTACGACTTGTCGCTACTTTAACCGTTCACGATAATATACGATCGTGTGCGGTTGCGGCTTCCGGGTCGCGTAATAACCCCCCCCCTCTCATTTTTTTTATCTATTTATATATTATATACAAGATCCCATCGTGAAATAGTGAAAGGTTAAATTTCCCTCTTTCTTCAGTGGGACTGAAGAAAGAACCACTTTTTTGCGACTGAAGAAAGAACAACTTTCCTTTCTTCAGTGGAACTGAAGAAAGAACCACTTTTTTGCGACTGAAGAAAGAACAACTCCTTTCTTCAGTGATGGAACTGAAGAAAGAACAACTCCTTTCTTCAGTGGAACTGAAGAAAGAACGACTTCTTTCTTCAGTCGCAAAAAAGCGGTTCTTTCTTCAGTTCTACTGAAGAAAGAAGTTGTTCAGGTTTGCCACGCTTTTTTCATTTCAAATTTCCTGACTTTTCCAGGTTTTCCAGATTAAAAAACGGAATTTTTCCAAGTTTTTAAAACTACATTTGTTGACAACAAATATTTAATTTTGTTTTTTCCTGACTTTCCCTTGAACTCCAGACAAAATTCTTACTTCTCCATGACTTAAAAAATATTCTCATTCAGTTTAAAAATTATTACTCAAAAAAATGTTCAATTGCTTCTTTTGTAAATAAATATTTAATCATTATTATTTTTTCATAGGAATTAAAATATTCATCAAAACATTCAAATTCAAACTATTTTGAAATTAAACAACTTTAAAAAAATTGTTATAAAACATGAAGAAATCGATCACTCCGAGTCTTCGACTCGAAGCAATCGATTACTTCATGTTTTATTACAAATTTTTAACTAAAATTCTTCTTTAAATTAATTATACTTTATAAATTTTGAAAAATTTCTTTGAAAAAGTAGGAAAAATTCAAAAACTTTCAAAGATTATAATTTGAAACCTTTTTAAAATTCAATTATTTCTAAGAATAATTGATTTACTGACAAGAATTTTATTATTTATGAAAATAATTAAATTCTTGGGAAAAAATTTATTAAAGTTTTTAAAAATAATTGAATTCCTGACAAGAAGTTTTTTATTTATGAAAATAATTGAATTCTTGGGAAGAAATTTATTTATTTAAGTTCTTAAAAATAATTGAATTCCTGACAAGAATTTTTTTATTTATGAAAATAATTGAATTTTTGGAAAGAATTTCATTATTTACGAAAATAATTAAATTCTTAGGAAGAAATTTATTAAAGTTTTTAAAAATAAATGAATTCCTAAAGAGAATTTTATAATTTATGAAAAAAATTGAATTCTTGGGAAGAAATTGATTAAAATTTCTAAAAATAATTGAATTCCTGACAAGAATTTTATTATTTCTGAAAATAATCAAATATTCTTGGAAAGAAATTTATTAAAGTTTTTAAAAATAATTGAATTCTTTAGAAGAAATTTATTAAAACTTCTAAAAATAATTGAATTTGGGAAGAAATTTATTAAAGTTTTTAAAAATAAAAGAATTCCGACAATTTCGACAATTTTTAATAAAATTTTTAGGAATAATTATAATTTTCGAGAAATTTCATTAAAATTGTATTAAAAATAATTGCAATTCTGCAATGAGTTTTATTATTTATAAAAATAATTGAAAACCTATATATTGGATTTTATTATTTATGAAAATAATTAAATTCTTGGGAAAAAATTTATTAAAGTTTTTAAAAATAATTGAATTCCTGACAAGAATTTTTTTTTTTATGAAAACAATTAAATTTTTGGGAAGAAATTTATTAAAATAATTGAATTTCTGATAATTGAATTTCTAATAAGAATTTCATTATTTACGAAAATAATTAAATTCTTAGGAAGAAATTTATTAAAGTTTTTAAAAATAAATGAATTCCGACAATTTCGACAATTTTTAATAAAATTTTTAAGAATAATTATATTTTTCGAGAAATTTCATTAAAATTGTATTAAAAATAATTAAAATTCTGCAATGAGTTTTATTATTTATGAAAATAATTGAAAACCTATATATTGGATTTTATTATTTATGAAAATAATTAAATTCTTGGGAAAAAATTTATTAAAGTTTTTAAAAATAATTGAATTCCTGATAAGAATTTTTTTTTTATGAAAACAATTAAATTTTTGGGAAGAAATTTATTTATTTAAGTTCTTAAAAATAATTGAATTCCTGACAAGAATTTTTTTACTTATGAAAATAATTGAATTTTTGGGAAGAATAATTTATTAAAATAATTGAATTTCTGGTAAGAAATGTTATTCTTCACGAAAAATAATTGAATTATTGCGAAGAAATTTATAAAAAAATTTGTAAATAATAGAATTCCTGTGAAATTAATTAATTCATTCATTCATTCATTAAAAATTGAAATTTTCTAGAGGTGTGCAAAAAGCTCGAATAGCCGAGCCGAGCCGGGCCGCAATTTTTTCGAGCCGAGCCGAGCCGAGCCCGAGCCGGGCTCGATGTATCGGGTACCCGAAATTTTCGAGTACCCGAATTCACTCGAGTACTCGAATATTTCGGGTACTCGAATGAATTCGGGTACCCGAAATTTTCGAGTACTCGATTTAATTCGAGCTTTTAAATTAAAAAAATTTTTTTTTTTACAAAAAAAAATTTAATTAAAAATTAATGTAGAAAATTTTGGATTTTCTCAAGGGCTCGAATCAAATCGAGTACTCGAAAATTTCGAGTACCCGAAAGTTTCGGGTACCCGAAAAATTCGAGTACCCGAAATTATTCGAGCTTTTTATAAAGCTCGGCTCGGCCCGAGCTCGGCTCGAGCTCGAACTGAATAGGCTCGGCTCGGCTCGGCTCGAAAAATGAAAAGCTCGAAAATACCCGCTCGATCTTCGGGTTTCGAGCTTTTTGCACACCTCTAAAATTTTCTAAAATTTCAAATTAAAACCTTTTGAAGTTTATCGATTTGTAAAAATTGTAAACGCAACTCTTTTAAAATTCAATTAATTTTGAAATATTTAAGTAAAATTAGATTTCAAGAATAAGCACAATTAGAAAAACAATAATTTTCCAGGATTCCGATCAAAATTCCCTGACTTTTCCAGATTTTTTTCAAGGTTTATAAAATTTAAAGAAACAAGTGACAACTTTCAAAAAAAAAAAAAATAGGTAACAAAACTCCTTGAGATTATACTTTCTCAAAGTAGTGTCACATTGACATTAAAATAAAGATAAACTGAAAAAAAGAAGAAATTAAAAATAAGAAAATATGACTAAATTGACTGCGTATATAATATCGCGTGAAAAATTACGCGCGGCATACATAAGAAAAGGGTTAGGTCGTACCCCCGATCGTCGATTTCTTTCCACCTGATATTAATGTGCACCTCTTACCGTAATCTAATATTACTTGATATATGGATTAAGTCAATGGGGAGCCAATGGACGCGCAAAGGTCGTAACACCAGGGGTCGCGATGGATATTTACAATTTTAATCATCATCTCTGCGTGGGACTTCTCGCACCGACGATGTTTTCACCCTTCGCGCAAAAATATTCTTTTTCAGTCATTTCCCTCAAAAAAATTACTCTTGTCCCTTCTCTATATATAATACTCCCTCCTAACTACTCCCTACAGTATAAAAATTGAAAAAATTCCTTCTTTTCCTCTTTTAAAATAATAATTCATTTTTATTATCTAACTAACATTTAAAATCAAATTCTAATCTATTTCCGAATTGTAACAATATTATTATATTTTTGTCAGTAATTGATCCGTAGTCCGTAAAGTCCGTATTTTTAAATACTTTCACTGGTACGAGCTTTGTTCTATCTAGATTGCAGTTAATCTTGCAGCAACGTTGCAGTAAGCTTGTAACAAGATTTAAAAAAGTTACTATAGTTGGTACCAAACAAAAAACAACTGATAACTTTCCTGAAATTTATAATTACCCAAAGCCAGAAGCACAAAAATGGCTAAAACATTCTTTTTTATCTCGACCTACTCCTGAAAATTCAAAGAAATTGAAAAGTAAAAGTAAATTATTAGAGAATGAAATCGTAAAAATTGAAATTGGCTGTAATTGAAAAATTGACGTTAATAGAGCACAACTCCTTGTGAAAGTTAGAAAAAAAGGGGGCAAAATGTACACACACACACACAAAGGCGAAATTCTTCGTATCATTTAGTAATGCTCGCTTCTGGTTTTTCTCAGATTGTTAAAAAGAAGGAGGCTCATTAAGAAGAGTCGATGGATAAACGCTTTGGGCTTTTCTCACTGGTCCAAGGTCATTAAAGTTATAGACAAGAAGAAGAAGAAGCGCCGCTAGGTTTATTTAACCTAGCTTTGAAGGTCATTAGGAAGGCTCTCGATGGGTGATAATTCCTGTAAACTTCGCTTTCAAGTAGAATAGCAGTGAAATGGAGACACAGAAGTAGTTTATTTTTTTTTCTTGTTGTTTTTTTTCAAAATCTTCAAGGTAAAGGATTCGGGGCTTTTACTTGTGACTTCCACTCTCTCTCTCAACCCCCTTCAGGGCCATACGCACCCGCACCCGTGAAAAATATTTGCCGCTCATCATTCCCAAGAGCAAAACTAACTATAAGGTCACTCCTCCTCATGGGAGGGCCCCCAGGCGCCGCGCTACCTCCTCCCAGGTCAACGAAAAACAAGATTTTATGAAGGTATATAGTATCGGTCAGGGCCGCCCTAAGGCATCATCGTCAAGGTAATTTCCAACATTGTTGATGACGTCCGAAAATTCCAATTTTTTTTCCCCTCCGTCTTTGTGGGAAAGGAAAACTTTTATTTTTTTATGGGAGTGGGAAATTGTAAATTTAATCCTATTTTTCCCTGATTTCCAGACAAAATTTGATTTAAATCAAGAATTAAAAAATAAATTCAATATCAAAAATAAAGAATTTTTCATCTTTTGGATAGAAGCAGAATTTTTAACATAACCTCCAAATACATTATGGATCTTATTGCGCAGACTCGAGAAATATCGCGAAATTCGATAATTAAATACCTCGAGTCTGCGCAAAAAGTTCTATAATTGGAGGTTATGTTAAAAACTCTGCGTGAGTTATTAGTATTATTAAATCTGCGTGAGGATTTTGTTTAGAAAACCAAATCGTAATACCACAATTATATTGAGTTCACCATATAGAAGGATCCTCATCATCAAAAGTGGTAAGTAAAAAGCATGTTTATTCATACTTCAGTTTAATTACACCAAAGGCGGTGGTTTTAAACATAAGAAATCGTTCCTATCAATCAAATGAGTCTACAGATTGATCGGATACCATTTGTCCAATTCGATCAAATTTTCTCTCCTCTTGTTCCGAAATTCCTCAATTTTGATAATTGGCAGATTACCTTTTATGTATTCTTTTTTTTTGTTAGGGATACGCATGCTCGTTTAGGTGTCGAAGAAGAATCTTTGTTATTTTCAGTTGCATTCTTTCATTCTCGTTTATATCCCCCCTCCTTCTGCTATTAAATTCCTCATGCCCTCGAGGCACGCGCTCGCAAGCTGCGGGGGATCGCTTCGTCTTTCACGTCAAACATTCTGTTTCCTGTTGCAGTAAACCTTCGGATCATAAAATCCTCACGATTAGCAAAAACTTTTGATATTTTTATTTTACTCTTTCTTTCAAAAATTAAATTTCAATTTACCTATTACCGATCATGATATTGTGAATTATCAATCATATTTTAATTATGTTCAATTAAGAATTAAATTATGTTCTAATTAACCCGCTGCTTATGGTGGTTTTAATCCCTTTCTATAGCGATTTGAATGTCCCTACTAGGCGAACGACAACAAATTGTCATTGAAATCGATTAACATTAATAGGCAGAGTTTTATACCGCTTAGGATTTTTTTTCCATTATCAGAGCTAAAAACCAGTAAATGTATTTAAAATACGAACTTTAAGGACCAAAAATTAAAAATTACGGACCAATTACTGACACAAATCTAAAGTCCGAGTCAAATAAGAGAACATTTTATACTTAAAACTATAAATTAAATTTTTCAAAACTATAAAACATGAAGATATCGATAACTCCGAGTCTGCGACTCTGAGTAATAATAATAATAATAATTAAAGATGACCGAGTGATAAAATCATCAATATTCAATTATTATTTTCAAGAATTTTTAACGAAAATTCTTCTTTAAATCGATTATTTTGAATAATTTTCGAAAAAGTTCTTTGCGACAATTTTCAAATCTATTTGTTTACAATATTCAATTTTACGAAACTCCAATTATTAGTTAATTCTTCAATAAAATAGAACATAAAAACTAAAATTAATATAAAAAAATTTAATTAAACTTTATCCTAAAAATTAATTTCAAAATTCATTTATTGTCTAAAATTTTAACTAAAATTCATTTCTGTATTAATTTTTATTAAAAAATTCAACTAGAATTCAATTACTTAAATACAAAAATAAATAATTTATTGAATAATTGAATATTTCTTAAAATTCAATTCCCATAAAGAATAATATGAACAAATTTTTAAATATTTAAATTCTTTCAACGAATTTTAATAAGATTTTTAAGAATAATTGCATTTTTTGGAGATTTAATTAAAAATTGAATTAAAAATAATTAAAATCCACCAATGAATTTTATTAGTTATAAAAATAATTATGGAAATAATTGAAGTTTTGCAATGAATTTTATTGAAATTTTTAAAAATAATAAATTGTATTCTGGAGAAGAATTTTAATATTTATAAAAATAATTAAATTCTTACGAAGAATTATAACATTTTTAAGAAAATAAATGCGATTTCCTCTAAATAATTTTATTACTTATGAAAATAATTAAATCGTTGAAAGAGATTTTAAAATTTTTATTGAATTACTTTAGGAAATTTTATTATAGTAGAATATTGAAAATCATTGAATTAATTAAAATTTTTGTAAATAATTGAAATTTTGTCATGAATTTTATTAAAAATTTTGAAAATAATTGAATTTTTAATTTTTTTGTAAATGATTGAATTCTTGTGATGAATACTATATTATTCATGAAAATAATTGAATTTTGCAATGGATTTTATTAAGATTCCTGGAAATAATTGAATTTTTATTGAAGAATTTTGTTATTCATTTATAAAAAGAATTGAGATGTTGACGACAATTTTTTTTTTTTTTTGATTTTTTGATTTTTTGATTTTTTGATAATAATTGAATTTCTGCGAATAATTTTATTACTTTTGAAAATAATTGAATTCTTGTGATGAATACTATTATTCATGAAAATAATTGAATTTTTCAATGGATTTTGAAATGAATTTTATTAAAATTCCTGAAAATATAATTGAATTTTGTCGAAGAATTTTGCTATTTATAAAGATAATTGAAATGTTCACGAGAACTTTTTTTAAAAATTTTTGAAAAATAATTGAATTCTGAAAAGAATTTTGACATTTATTCAAATAATAGTTGGATTCTTTTAAGGAATTGCGTTAAAACTTTTAAAATAATTAAAACTAATTTCAACAGAATTGAAATTAAAATTTTTCGAAAAAAAAAATATTTTATAAAATGATTTATGAGTAATAATTTTATGGGAGTTCTATAATATATAGAATTAAGTTATTCAAATTAAATTATTGTTAGAAATAGAAAAAAATTGAAAGTTTTTATTAGAATTTGTGGTAATTTCAATAAGTTATGAATTCCAATAATTTAATTATTTTTCAGCACTTTTAATACAAATTCCTAATTATTCCCTGACCAATTCTATACTTTCTCTGACTTTTCCCTGACTAATTATACTCCCCCTGATTTTCCCCTGACTATCATTATACTTCCCCTGACTTTTATCTGATTTCCCTGATCAATTTTACTTCCCCTGACTTTTCCCTTATTTTTTTGACCAATTCTAATATCCCTGACTTTTCCCTGATTTCTCTAATCAATTCTACTTCCCCTGACTTTTCCCTGACCAATTCTACTTTTCCTGACTAATTATACTCCCCCTGACTTTTCCCTGACTATCATTATACTTCCCCTGACTTTTCCCTGACTAATTCTACTTTCCCTGACTTTTGCCTGATTTTCCTGATCAATTTTACTTTCCCTGACTTTTCCCTAATTTCCCTGACCAATTCTACTATCTCCGACTTTTTCCTGACCTCTGGCAACCCTGAGGTTACTTGGGAACGACATTTTGCACTGCAAGCCTGCTGCAGACTTCCAGGTTAATTGAAAATAGTTGGATAAAGAAATGGTGGTATCAAAATATTACGTTTTTGAGTCTTCTCGAATATTTTGATACCAACATCATCCATATTCTTTAAAACCCCGATTGCTTCACAGAGGGGGTTGATCCGCTTTTAAAGGAACGTGCTGGCAACGAGAAGAAACCTCCGTAACCGGTATACATATATATAGAGGTGGGATCATCGAGAGGCTCTAGAAAAGATATGGAGGCAAAAGTACCCTGAGGGCGCATACCACCCTGTACATTCTCCCCCTCCCACTCAGTTCAGTAATTTCTCCTCTCTCTCTCTTGCGCAGTATCTTCAGCATGTCGGTCTACTCGGTACGTCACACATCCATATGGATGCGAGTACCCACAGTTCTGGCGTGTATTGTATTTATGTGTATCCGTAGGAGTCTGCGGCGTCAGTCGAGTCCCGGTACTGGGTAATGGAGGGTCAAAGGGTCACCGCGCCGCCAACGCTAGAGAGGAGGGAATATATACGTTATATCGAGAGGGTGGAGGGACCTCTATATAGGAGCACTATACGGAGGGCTGGTGCGATATGCTTCGAAACCGTGGGAACAAGTGTGGACCCACGCGCCTAACTAACCCCCTTCCCCTTTTGCTGCAGCAAAACCTCTGGGACCCGTTCTTCACACACACACACACACACACTTACACACACATTTTACCGACTCCATCTCTTCCGCGGCCAATTTCGTCGTCCACCTCCGACTTTGCAGTTTCAACCCTTTCATTACCCGCGTTTCTCCGTCTGTCTGCGCGCCGAGGTATTTTTTTTTCAACTTCGCGTATTATAACCGGGGAGTCCCAGTCGTTTAAGGTCCCAAAGTGCTCTCTTCAGCGACCGCTGAAAACAATGTTTAGCTCCTTGAACCGTAACTTTGGTCACGGTCATGAGAACATCCAATATTCATATACGGGAATTTTCAAATTAATCCAATCGAATGGAATTTTCCTATAGTGGGCACTGCGGGACTCGAACCAGGTCCGTAAATCCCGTAAAGGTCCGTAAATTAATAAATTTGCTTCAAGATTCGTAAAAGTCAGTTTTTTTGAAAAAAGCTCCGTAATTTGATTGAGAAATGACGAAAAACTCGTAAATTGAACGATATAATTTGGAGAATTTTAGAGAAATTACAAATGTTTGCAGAAATTCAATTATTTTCAAAAGTAATAAATTTCATGGCAGAAATTCAATTATTTTCAAAAATTTTCCTTATTTAAATGAATTTCAATATGTACTATATATATTAATTAAATTTTCCAAAAGAATTCAATTATTTTCAAAAAGTAATAAAATTCTTCGACAAAATTCAATTATTTTCCATAGGAATTTTAATAAAATTCATTGATTTTCGTAAACAACAATATTCATCACATTATTTTAGATATTTTCGCAAAAATAATAAAATTCTTTGCAGAAATTCAATTATTATCAAAAAATTGAAAAAAATTGTAGTCAACATTTCCATTATCTTTATAAATAAATAAAATTCTTCGATAAAATTCAATTATTTTCAGAGGAATCTTAATAAAATCCATTGCAAAATTCAATTATTTTCATGAATAATATAGTATTCATCACAAGAATTCAATTATGTTCAAAAAAATTTTTTTGTAATACTTTTCAAAATTTCAATTATCTTTATAAATAATAAAATTTTTCAAAATTCAATTATTTTCTAAAATTTTTATAAAATTCATTGCAAAATTTCAATTATTTTTAAAAAATTTCTGAAATCAATATGTCTTTCAGTTATGAACTATTTTAATAAATTCCACGAAACATTCAATTATTTTCGAAAGTTAATAAATTTTATAGCAGAAATTCAATTATTTGCAAAAATTTTTTTCAATTCAATGATTTTTAATATGTACTGTATACATATATTAATAAAATTTTCCAAAAGAATTCAATTATTTTCGAAAGTATGAAAATTCTTTGACAAAATTCAATTATTTTCAGGAATCTTCATAAAATTTATTGCAAAATTCAATTATTTTCAAAAATAACAATATTTATCGCAAGAAGTCAATTATTTTCAAAAATAACAATATTCATCGCAAGAATTCAATTATTATCAAAATTAATAACATTCTTCGAAGAAATTCAATTATTTCCCAAAAAAAAAAAAAAAATGGACGTCAACATTTCAGTTATCTTTATAAGTGAATAGCAAAATTCTTTGACAAAACTCAATTATTTTCATAAACAATGGTATTCATCACAAGAATTTAATTATTTTCAAAAGTAATAAAATTCTACGCAGAAATTCAATTCTGTTCAACAATTTTTTTATATTTCTTGGCAAAATTTCAATTACGTTCATAAATAATAAAATTCTTCTGAATACTTTCAAAAAAATTACAACAAATATCTTTTTAAAATTCAATGAATTTCTACAATTTTTAATTAAATTTTCAGCTCTCAATCAATTATTAAAAAAAAATTCAATTATGTTCCATAATTTTTAAAAATTCTCTTCAAAATTACAGTTAGTTTTATAAATAATAAAATTCTTCTTAGGAATTCAATTATTTTCAAAATTTTTTATAAAATTCTTGTAAAAATTTCAATTATTTTCAAAAATAACAATATTCATCTCGAGAATTCAATTATTTTTTTCAATTAATAACATTCTTCGCAGAAATTCAATTATTTCTAGAAAAATAAGAAAAATTTTGGTCAGCATTTCAATTATCTTTATATTTTAAGTTTATACTCAATTATTTTAATAATTTACAAAAATTCAATTATATTCAAACATTTTTTAACATTCTCTTCAAAATATTACAATTATCTTTATAAATAATGAAATTTTTCTTAGGAATACAATTATTTTAAAAAATTTTAATAAAATTCTTATGAAAATTTCAATTATATTAAAAAATAACAATATTCATAGCAAGAATTTAATTATTTTCCGCAAATTAATAACATTGTTTGCAAAAATTCAATTATTTCCAAAGAATAAAAAAAAATGTTCGTCAACATTTCCATTATTTTTATAATAACTAACAAAATTCAATTACTTTCATGAATAATATAGGTGTTCATCACAAGAATTCAATTATTTTCAAAAATAATAGAAATTCAATTATTTTCCAAATTTTTAATGAAATTCATGGAAAAATTTCAATTATTTCCAAAAATTTTACTTAATTCAATGATTTTTAATATTCTACGATTTTAATAAAATTCCCCAAAACAATTCAATCAGGATTTTAAAATTTCTATCAGGGATTTAATTATTTTCATAAGTTACAAAATCACTCGGAGGAAATCAATTATTTTCATAAACAACAATATTCATTACAAAGAATTCAATTATTTTCAAAAGTAATAAATTTCAACTATTTTCGAAAATTTTAGTAAAGTCCATTGCAATAATTCAATTATTTTCGTAAATAATAAAACTCATTATTTCAATTATTTTTAATAAAATTTTAATCAAAATTTTCTAAAAATGCAATTATTCTTAAAAATTTTATAATTCTTCGCAAGAATTCAAGTATTTTTATAAATATTAAAATTTTTCTCTAGAATAAAATTATTTTTAAAAAAATTTAATAACATTCATTGCGAAAATTCAATTATTTCCATAATTATTTTTATAACTAATAAAATCTATTGGAGGATTTCAATTATTTTTAAATTTATTTTGCAATGAATTTCTCAAAAAATGCAATTTTTAAAAATCTTATTAAAATTAGTCAAAAGAATTCAATTTATTAAAAACATTTTTAATAAAGTTTTTTTATAATAATTCAATTTTATGAAACATTCAATTATTCAATAAATTATTTATGCTTGTATATAAATAATTGAATTCTCGTAGAATTTTCTAATAAAAATTTATATAAAAATTAATTTCAGTTAAAGTTTTAGATAATAATTGAATTTTTGAGAATTTACTAATAATTGCAATTTTTAGAAATAATTGAATTTTGTAATGGTTTCAAATTGAAATCTTTGAAAATCTAAATTTTTCATTCTTTTAATTAAAAATTATATATGGAACTAATTTTTCTTCGAACAGCTTAATCGAAATTTTTTTTTGAAATTATTTGAAACTTTATGAAAATCATAATTTCGGTTGAAAAATAATAATTATTAAATATTTATTTGAAAATGAAGTTATTGGTGTTTTTGAATATTTTTATACATTTAAGGAAAATTGTAAATAAATCTATTAGGGCATTTTTTGAGTATTTAATCATTATTAGAGTGAATCAGAATATTCTTTAGGGTCAGGGAAAAAATCAAAATCAGTCAGGAAAAATTCTGGAAATCAGGGAAGAGTCAGGGAAAAATAAAATTTAATTTTTGTCAACCCTGAACCTGTAATTTTTCAGTAATCTTACAGTACGAGCTTGAAGCAAGCAGTAAATTCTGAGAATCCTCAAAAATACTCAAAAAAGCTGCATATATCTAAAAAAACACAATTAGAAATTTTACATTTTATGCGCACAAACAATTTTATATTTTTGATTTATTAATGGCGATAGAATAGGAAAGTTTAATTACAACGTTTAACAGTTTAACACTTCGTGCCAAGTCATAGATTATACTCTCGACTTTGTTCCTTGTAATTATCTTGTTCTTCTAATATATCCATACTGTATATTGTCGATAATATATATCCGTCGATTTTTCTTCACTCTCAATATCACAAATTCAATATTGAATGTCGAGGGGGTATGTATTTCACATGTGAAAAGAGGAGAGTTAGCGCGGAGGAGTTTTTAGCGGTGAATTAAAGTTTACCATTAATGAAATTCTAGATACATTTAATATTGGCTGGATTTCCATGGGACTATATATTGATGTTTACGATGTTGAGTGGAGGATAAATGTGTCCTATTGCCTCGGTACCCATAGATTACCGGCTCATAATTCACGTTTCTCAAGACAGTGATTGTCAGTTAGCCTGCCGTTATGCTTTGGGCGCGCTCAAACTCGTAATGGATCATTACGAGCGAACAATAATCAATTTCGAAGTGGCGTGAGTCGAAGGAGTGGGTCCAATCATCGGTACACGGTAACGGCAATATTGCCTCAGAGCGCGCGTGTCCTTCGTAGATAGACAAACTTCATTTTTTTTCTTCTTCATCTTCTCTCTTCTCTGTTCTCTCTACTCGCAAGGAATCATCAGTTTGACATCTCATTAGTTTTCAGAAAAAAAAGAATAAATTTTTATAATTATTAAAATTGTTATTTCAAAGTTTATTTAGAAGACAAATCGCAAATTTTTACGGTATTTTCTATTTCTCGTTTCAAATTATAATTACACAGATTTTTTAAGGATTTCAAATTGAGACAAAAAAAAGGATCAAAACGTTGCTTCGCAATATTTTTAAAACTTTTTTTTGTCTCAATTTGATATCCTTAGAAAAAGTGTGTTCTTCATTCTCTAAACTTTGGTATTGTTTTTACTTAAGAAATCATCAGTTTGTTATTTCTTCGGTTTATTAAGAAAATAATCTGTTTTTTTGAAATTTTGTCGCATGTTTTCAAAAATTTCTGAAAGCACTTTAACTCCTTTGGTGTGAAACGTGTAAAAGTGTTTAGTGCATAAGATATAAAAATGTGTTTAGTGTATAAAATGGATAAAAGTAAAAAGAGTATAAAATGTAGAAGAGTGTTAAAAGTATTAAGAGTATAAAAGTATTAAGTGTATAAAATGTATAAGAGTGTTAAAAGTATTAAGAGTATAAAAGTATTAAGTGTATAAAATGTATAAGAGTGTTAAAAGTATTAAGAGTATAAAGTGTATAAAATGTATAAGAGTGTTAAAAGTATTAAGAGTATAAAAGTATTAAGTGTATAAAATGTATAAGAGTGTTAAAAGTATTAAGTGTATAAAATGTATAAGAGTGTTAAAAGTATTAAGAGTATAAAAGTATTAAGTGTATAAAACGTATAAGAGTGTTAAAAGTATTAAGAGTATAAAAGTATTAAGTGTATAAAATGTATAAGAGTGTTAAAAGTATTAAGTGTATAAAATGTATAAGAGTGTTAAAAGTATTAAGAGTATAAAAGTATTAAGTGTATAAAACGTATAAGAGTGTTAAAAGTATTAAGTGTATAAAATGTATAAGAGTGTTAAAAGTATTAAGAGTATAAAATGTAACAGAGTATAAAATGTATAATAAGAGTATTAAGAGTAAAGAGTATAAAATGTATAAGAGTATTAAGAGTATTATAAGAGAATAAAATGTATAAAAGTATAAAGTCCATAAAATTTTTATTAATGGCTTCTAAAAATGGCAATAAAATTAATGAATCAATTTGATAGAAACGATTCATTATTTTCTCTTCTTTAACACTTTACGACGTTTCTTCACAGTTCCTCTAATTTTCCGAAAAAATGGAATTATTCCGAGTCATTAGGTCTGACTGAGACGATTCTGTAAGATCGTCGAACAAGAGAATCGACTTTAAATTGTATAGTTATCTAATAGAAAATATTCTCCTAGAACTGAAAGTAGCGAATTTTATAGTTATCTAATAATTTCACGCTAAAGTCTCTATTTACTTGAGAAGCGACTCCAATTTGTTCGTTACGCCGCAGTTGGCGGCGCTCTGTTAATGACAACTTAGCCACAGGGTGAAGAAAAATTCCTGATTTTTTTCTTAAATGTCGAAAATAAATCTTCTATCTGTATATTATATAAACTATCAATCCAGCAACTATCGATCAAGATAGTTGATCAAGACTTTTTTCTTTACCTTATAAGCTATGAAAAACCTTCAATTTTTACTATTTCTGACAACGATTTATTTTTAAATTAAACAACTATCAGAAAATTATTACTAAAAATTTATTTAGGTAATGAATAATTTTACTATAATATTTCAAAATTAATTCAATTTTAAAAGAGTTGCATTTGCAATTTTCATTAATAGATGAACTTCAAAAGGTTTCAATTTAAAATTTTAGAAAATTTCAATTCCTAATCAAATTAGAGATTTTTGAAAAATTAGAATAATTAAGATTCTTCAGAAATTAGTTAAATTTTTTAATATATATTTTAATTATTAAAAATAATGCAAAAGTGTTTGTTAGAAATACTAAAAAAGAATTAATTTTGGAAAAGTTACAAAAAAATGACTGCAGAAATTCAATTATTTTCCAAAGTCATAAAATTCTTTGTAGAAATTCAATTATGTTCAAATTTTTGTAAAAAATCGAATCAAAAATTGAATTATCTTTATACATAATAAAATTCTTCTCTGAAATTCAATTATTTTCAAAAATTTTAATAAAAATCCATGGCAAAATTTCAATTATTTTCAATAATTTTTCCTGAGTTCAATGATTTTCAACATCTACTGTTTTAATAAAATTTTCCAAAAGAATTCAATTATTTCGATAGAAATTTAGATAAAATTCTGCGCAAACATTCAATTATATATTCACTAATAATTAAAATTCCACAGGAATTCAATTATTTACAAATTTTTTTAAAAATTTCTTCGCAATCATTGAATTATTTTCGTAAACAATTTAAAATTTTTTACAGGGAATTTCAGTTAAAATTTTAGATAATAATTGAATATTAAAAGCAATATAGCGTGAATTTTTAGAAATAATTTAAAAATAATTGAATTTCGAAAAGGTTTCAAATTAAAATCTTTGAAAATTTGAATGTTGCATACTTAACAATTCAGTTATGTTCAAAAGTATAAAAAGAAGTCTCATAAAAATTTCAATTATTTTTAGAAATAATTAAATTCTTCTCCGAAATTCAATTATTTTTAAAAATTTTAATAAAAATCTTGTCAAAATTTCAATTATTTTTAAAAATTTTCCTCAATTCAATGGTTTTTAATATCAACTATTTTAATAAAATTTTCCAAAATAATTCAATTATTTAAAGAAAATTTTAATAAAATTCTACGCAAACCTTTAATTATAATTTCATAAAATAATAAAAATATCACAGGAATTCAATTATTTACAAATTTTTTATAAATTTCTTTGCAATCATTCAATTATTTTCATAAATAATAAAAAAACTTTCTACAGGAATTCAATTATTTTCTTAAATAATAAAAACCCATTGCAGAAATTCAATTATTTTTAATACAATTTTAATCGAATTCCTCGAAAAATGTAATTATTCTTAAAATTTTTAATTGAATAAAATTGTAGTAGAATTTTCTAACAAAAATTGATATAAAAATGAATTTCAGTTAAGATTTAAAATAATAACTGAATATTAAAAGCATTAGAGAGTGAATTTTTAGAAATAATTGAATTTTGAAAAGTTTTCAAATCAAAATGTTTCAAAATCTGAATTTTTCATATTTTTAACTAACAATTCTGTGGAATTTTTTTTCGAAAGTTTCATTACGAATTTTTTTTTTAAAGATTATTTTATGTGTCTATTTTCAAATTAAAATTTTTATTGAAGAATTTGTGAATAATTGAAATTCTGTAAAATCGAATTGTAAACAAATAAATTTGAAAATTCTCAAAGAACTTTTTTAAAAATTATTAAAAATAATGCATCTATAGAAGAATATTAGTTAAAAACACAAAACAAAAATTTAATTTTCGAAATATTACAAATTATTGCAGAAATTCAATTATTTTCAAGAGTAATAATATTCTTCGTAAACGTTAAATATTTTTAAAAAATAATCAAATTTTCTTTAAGAATTCAATTATTTTCGCAAATCATAAAACTTTTTGCAGAATTTTAATTATTTTTAATATAATTTTAATCAAATTTCTCGAAAAATGTAATTATTAAATGTAATTATTTGTAAAAAAATTATTAAAATTCATCGAAAGAATTCGAGTATTTAAATAATTTGTTAATAAAATTATTTATGGTAATTGAATTTTAAGAAACATTCAATTATTTAATAAACTATTTATTTTTGTATTTAAATAATTGAATTCTAGTAGAATTTTCTACTAAAAATTGATTTTATAAAAATGAACTTCAGTGAAAATTTTAGATAATAATTGAATATTAAAAGCAATATAACGTGAATTTTTAGAAATAATTTAATTTTGAAATTAATTTTTTTAAAAAAGTTAAATTACATTTTTTTATACTATTTAAAGTTTTTATGTTCTAATATTCATTTAATTGAAGAATTTAAGGATAAATGAAATTTCATAAAATTGAATATTGTAAACAAATGGATTTGAAAATTGTGAAAGAACTTTTTCGAAAATTATTAAAAAATTAATAATAATTAGTAATTATCTACTAATAATTAGTTATTTTTTACTAACTGCTGAAGCTGAGAGTCAGCCACGATTTTACTAATAATTAATTACTTTTAACTAATTCAGTTTTAAAGAGTAGAAAAATAAATATTTGTAATTTCTAATTTTTATGATGATGTAGAATAGAAGATGCTGAAGAAGAAATAATAAAGTCTTAAGCATTGAAGAAAAGGCATCAAAAGAAGAAGAGAAGAAATAAATGTCGTAAAGATGAGAAAAGAGGTGAATCGAATGGATGCTCCAATTAAGAAGAGTTCCCACGGGGCGGGCACGAGTGTATTCGTATCGCACAAGCTTTCGAAACTTGACGCTTTTTCCGCCAGGGCGGCAGCATCTGTTGGGATGCTCACCGAAGCGATTCAATAAGCTTTGAAATAAGAATCTGTGACACAAGCGACATCGAACCGCCTATTCGGACGCTCGTGAGAAACAACCTGACCCACTCGGTCGGTAATCATAATTTCTATACCAATCAATAGGAAAATCATCAATTCTCAAATTTTCTTGCAAGAATTACTCAAAAATTGGTATCCAACCCCCTTCTTCGTGAAAAACAATCTCGCCTTCTCCGTTTAACCCAGAAATTAACGGATTTGGCAAATTTTTCTTTTTTTTGACAGAGGTCATTTTCGCTCGTCCTTAGAATCGAGTTTAAAACTATACTACTAACTAATAGCAGTCTAGAGTGTGTCTACAATGTGAACAGAGTGAACAGAGCCAGCAGACGTTTACCTAATTGCCGGGCACAAAAAATCGCGCACCGCCCTAACCACAGGCTATGAGCCCGCGGGGCCCTTAACTCTCATGGTATGTACCTACTTGCCCAACCAATACCAAGAACGCGGTTATTTAGTGCCAGAAATATTTTTGCTCTTGTGTGTTTACGCCTCGACGATTCGCCACCTTGAAAACGTGTGATCGATCGAGAGCTTAGCATCAAAATTAACATACAAGTCCCTCCTGTGATTCAAAATGAAAAAAAAAAATTATAATTCACAGACAAGAACCAAATACATCAGGTAGGAATCATTTAATTGAATTTGAAAGCTAATCATGTCGAATTTTTTGTTTCAGGAAACAGAGTCGATGATATCGAAATCGAAGCGACTGGGAAAATCTTTCTTCACATTTCGGTAAATATGTTTTTTTAATTTATGACAAAAAAAGAAGATTAAAACTTTTGCCAAAAACTGGTTATTCAAAAATTCAACTCCCAAATGTTCAAAATCTTGAATCTTTAATTCCCGAAAATTCGAAACCTCGAAGGTTTAAGATCAAGAAAGTTTAGCACCCCCAAAAGTTTAAAACCTCAAAAGTTCAACTACCCGAATGTTCGAAACCTCGAAAATTCAACTCCTGGAATTTTTATGATCGCTGACTACGAATTTTTCCTTAAAATTTCTAAATTCAAGATGGCGGATCCAATATGGCGACCAATTTTTCCAAAAATCATCTAATTTTCTTAAATTTTGTCTCCTAGGGTTTTTTTTATCTATTTTTAGAATTTAGCTTTAAAATTTTTAATTTCAAAGTAGAGAATCCAATATGTTTATGCGACAAATTTACTTAAGATGAATGAAAATAATCAAAATCGTTGATTCGCAATTTTGAAATTAAACATCTTAAAGAAAAATTCGTAATAAAAATCATAGAAATCCCAATGAGACAAAATTTCAAGCGAATTAGATGATTTTTGGAAAGTTTTGGCGCCATTTTGAATTTTCAAATTTCAGTGCAAAATTCGTGATCAGCGATCATAAAAAGCGCCAAGAAACATATTTCAAGCAATTCCGATGAATTATCAAAAATTGATCGCCATATTGGATCCGCCATTTTGGATTTTCAAATTGTACTGCAATATCCTAAATCTGGGATCCACAAGGAACTTAAAATTCAATAATTTTCAAAAATTTTAATAAAATTCTTTGGAAAAATTTAAATTATTTTCAAAAATTTTCCTCAATTCAATGATTTTTAATATCTAATATTTTAATAAAATCTCACAAAAGAATTAAATTATTTAAAAATAATTTTAAAAAGATTTAACGCAACCTTTAATTATTTTTACAAATAACAAAATTTTTTTTAAGAATTCAATTATTTACAAAGTTTTTATGAATTTCTTCTCAATCATTTAATTGTTGTTATAAAATAATAAAATTTTTACAGGGAATCAATTATTTTCACAGAAATTCAATTATTTTCAAAAAATCTAAAAAAAATATTGTCGTCAAAATTTTAATTATCTTTATAAATGAATAGAAAAATTCTTCAACAAAATTCAATTATTTTCTGGAATTTTAATAAAATTCATTGCAAAATTCAATTATTTTCATAAATAATAGTATTCATCACAAGAATTCAATTATTTTCAAATAATAATAAAAATAATAAAGATTTCCAAACTTTTAAGAAAATTCATGGCAAAATTTCAATTATTTTTATAATTTGTCTAAAATCAATAATTTTCAATATTCGACTATTTTAATACAATTTCCCAAAAGAAATCGATTTTTAAACTATAATTTTGATAGTAATCTACACAAATATTCAATTATTTTCCAAAAAAATATAAATTTCACAGGAATTAAATTATTTAAAATAGAATTTGAATCAATTTTTCTCGAAAAAATCAAATGTTTTAAAATTTAGCATTAAAGTTTTTGTAGTAATTCAATCATTTTCATAAATAATATAAAAATTTTACAGGGATTCAATTTTTTTTTAATATAATAAAATTTTTTTTAGACATTCAATTATTTTCATCATAAATACAATAAAATTTATTGCAGAATTTCAATTTTTTTTAATACAATTTGAATCGAATTCCTCAAAAAATGTAATTATTCTTAAGAAATTTTAATTGAATTCCAGTAGAATTTTCTAATAAAAATTAATTTAAAAATGGATTTCAATTGGAATTTTATATAATAATTAAATATATTAAATGCATTAGTGCGTGAATTTTTAGAAATAATTGTATTTTCAAAAAATTTCAAATTAAAATCTTTGAAAATCTAAATTTTTCATATTTTCAACTAACAATTCCGTCGAATAAATTTTTTCGAGTAAGTTTCATTGCAGATTTGTTTTCAGATTATTTGAATTTTTCATTTTCTAATAGCGAATAATTGAAATTTTATAAAATTAAATTGTAAACAAATGAATTTAAAAATTTTCAAAGAACTTTTTCAAAAATCATTAAAAATAATGCATTTATAGAAGAATTTTTAGTTAAAAACACGAAACAAAAATTTAATTTTTGAAAAATTACAAATTATTGTAGAAATTAATTTATTTTCGAGAGTTTGCAATCGAATAATAATTCGCAAAAATGAACTATTGTTCATAAATAATACAATTCTTCTTAGAGATTCAATTATTTTCACAAGTAATAAAACTCATTGCAGAATTTCAATTATTTTGAATTCAAGTTTAATCGAATTTCTCGTAAAAATTTTATTATTCTTAAAATTTTATTAAAATTCGTCAAAACAATTCAATTATTTAAAAAATTTGTTATTAAAATTCTTTAAGGGAATTGAATTTTAAGAAACATTCAATTATTCAATAAATTATTTATTTGCATTTCATTTGTATTTAAATAATTGAATTCTAGTCGAATTTTCTAATAAAAATCGATATTAAGTTTCGTTTGACAATTATTTATAATTTGGATATTTGACCTGAAACAAATTTTTTTAAGAGAAAAATTTTTTTTTTTGCAGTATTTAAATATGTTATGAGTTAAAACATCTCTTTAAATTTGAATTAGTAAAAATGTTTAGAAATAAAATTCTTCGCAAAAATTTCACTGATGTTCAAAGATTTTTAAAAATTGTCGTCAAAATTTCAATTATTTTTAGAAATAATTAAATTCTTCTCCAAAATTCAATTATTTTTGAAAAATTTTTATTAAATTTATGGAAAAATTTTAATTACTTTCAAAATATTCCTGAATTCAATGATTTTTAATATCTCCTATTTTAATAAAATTTTTCAAAAGAATTCAATTATTGAAAGAAAATTTTAATAAAATTCTACGCAAACCTTCAATTATTTTCATAAAATAATAAAAATTTCACAGGAATTCAATTATTTACACAATTTTTTATAAATTACTTCGCAATCATTCAATAAGTTTCATAAAATAATTGAAATTTCGTAAAATTGAATATTGTAAACAAATGAATTTGAAAATTGTCAAAGAACTTTTTTTAAAATTATTAAAAATTAATATAAGATAATCGATTTAAAGAAGAATTTTAGTTAAAAATTCTTGAAAATAATAATTGAATTGATGATTTTATCACTCGGTCATCTTTAATTTTTATAAAACGTGAAGAAATCGATCACTTCGAGTCGAAGACTCGGAGTTATCGATATCTTCATGTTTTAAAGTTTCGAAAAATTTAATTTATAGTTTTAAGTAAAATTTTCTCTAATTTGACTCGGACTTTATATTTTTGTCAGTAATTTATAATTTTTTGTCCTTAAAGTCCGTATTTTTAAATACTTTTCACTGGTTCGATGTTTAATAATTAATCCAATATTAATCTCTAATAATAATAATCTCTAATACATTTTTTGATCTACTATCTACAAAACACTTTTTTCATGTTTGCAACCCAATTATCGGCAAATAGACACAAATTTTACTGTAAATGCCCTACATTCGCAAAATATTAGATTTATCTGTTTCAGTAGTAAAGGAATAAAGGAAATAACTGGAATTGTGATAGAGGAAAAAATAGAAATTAACAGATTAGAAAGAAGGGAGTTACATCGACTGACTGGTATCATTTAAGTGGCGCCTAAGGGGGCGTCCTTGGGGCTTTATTTTATTTATTTATTTATTTTTTTTTTGATCGCGGAAGAAACGATTGAATTATTAGCAATGGTTATTCTTGCAAAGCGTTATAATTGCCGCGCTTCCTCGAATATATGAATCTTTGGGAAGCGCATTTATATATATTCGTGTAGCGGCCGCGCGGCTTGCCTTGTACTTTTCACCATGGTGGGTCGTTGGTAGGCGGACAGAAATTTTTTGACGGAAAGTGGCGCCGCGTAAAAATCCCTTCCGAGTGAAGTCGATGAGCATCAACTCCTGGAATTCGACCTCCAGGTCGATTGTGTGGGACCTGGGACTGTTTCTCGAGGTCGCATCGGCCCCGGTGACCCTTTAGATAAGGCTCACGCCCTAATAAGTGGGTACACACACATGGTTTCTGCTCCTCTTTCTCTCTAAACTCTCTCGGCCCTCAATCTAGATAATCTAAAACCGCGAACTGACCATTCCCCTCCTCTCCACCCCCTCAATTTCTATCTTTCCTTTTCTTCTCTCACCGCTGTCTTTTCTTTTTTTTTCTTTTTTTTTTATTTCTACAATAAACTGCATTCAGAAAAAAATATTGTACCGCACATTACCGAAATAGACCATCTATTATTTTTTCTCCAAATTTTTGTAGATAATTTTTAAACTACTGCCCATTTTATACCTCCTATTATTTTTATTTTTTTACTCTCCGTTCTTTCCAAAATATTCAGCTCGAAATGAAAAAGTTTCATTTTAAATTTTCGTGATTGGTAAAATCTAAAAATCTTATCAAATTGAGTCGAATCGAATCAAAAGTGATTCGTTGTTTAGTCTCGAATTGCGATATCCTTAGAAAAACTGTGGAATGTAGAAAGGAAATAGTTTCTAGAAGAATTTCCATCAAAGCAATAACCATTCATTATAAAAAAAAGGGTTAATTTGCCAAAAGCAAAAAAAAAAAAAGGAAAAGAAGGAAGTAATGGCAAGACAAAATAAAGTGGTGTTATTTGAACCCTGTGGGTAAAAATACATGGTACCAATTTTAAAGGATTTTTGATTCAAACCTAAAGGGCATCAATTGGTACCCTTGGGGCCGTTTTAAGAGCTCCCACAGTTGCAGAGTGCAATAAAGTACCTGAAATGTTCCAAATTTAATTTCTCCTCAAAGAAGATTCAGTGGTTCTTCGTAATAGTTAAACCATCTTCTTCTTCTTCTTCTTCTTCTCTCTTACCCTCCAGTTATTTTTTGGTTTAAGTGCAAAATTTTGGTCAGTTTCTACTTCAGAAAAGTCACTCCATAACTTCACTCCTATTATTATCCGCGATCCTGTGATTACTCAACTTCAAGAGAGATCATTTAAAAAGACTGGCGAGCTACCGCAAATCACTCTCTGAGAATATTGTTCTAAGTCATAAAGAAAATGACATTTAGTCTCTTAGCACTTATTTGAGGGGGGTTTTGTTTTTTTCGAAAAGTGACATTGAAAAATACTAAAATAGCGATGAAATTTTAGTTTTTTTGGGAGGGGGTAAAAATACAGAGTTCTTCTATAAAGAATGGGGTCTTGGAAGCATAAGGAATTATGGGTTATGTTTTTGATAGATTTCTCCTGATTAAAAGTTTCTTTTTAAATTTTTACGTTCAACTCAACTTTTTTACTTTTTACATAACTGCTTTTAACTTAAAAATAAGACAAATTTTTTAAAAGATTTTATTCTGATTTTTTAAAAAAATTATTTAGGTTTTTTAAGTACTTTTTATATTTTTTTAGTAAGAAAACCTCGAAATTTTAAAATCAAGAAAGTTCAACTCTCCGAAAGCTTAAAACACCGAAAGTTCCAATCCTGTAAAGTTCAACATTTTAAAAGTTTAAATCCTCGAAATTTCAATTTACCTTTTCCTTTAAATTGTAATTCAGTATATTATTAAAAAGTTCTTACCTACCTTCGCATTGTCCTATCAATTAAAAAATAATTATATACACAATACTTAATTAAAGTAACCATAAACAATTAATAGAAAGTTCATCAGTACAATTAGCATTTAATTCCTTTTTTCTCCAATAATTATAATAAAAAAAAAAAAATAAATAAATGGCCTTTCTCTCAATTAATTTTCTCACATTTATTTTAAATCAACACATAATAATTTCGTAGTGAAATAGTGAAAATTTCTCTGATCAAAAATTATATGCCTCTATAAATTAAATCACTTTCGAAAACGATGAATGTCTTCTTCTTAGAAAAAAAGAAAGAAAAAAAATATAATATTGTCATTAACATAAAATCAATGAACTGCATTTTATTGTTGATTTAATATACTGCATTTGAATCTATTATTAAATAAAGATCAGATAAATACGGGATATATTAATGAAATGGTCCATTAAATCGTAAAATGCGGTTTAAACACGCAAAACAATAATTTGCAAAGGTAACGTCTTGAAAATTAACAGCAGCGATAATTTTCTTGGGTTGAAAGCAAAAAGAAGGTGGAAGAAAAAAAATTTGACAATGTTGAAACTTCGAAGATTCGCCTTTCACTTTCTGCTTTTCACTAAAAAGAAACTAAAGCCTCACTAAAAAAGCTAAACTAACTAAAGTATAAATTAACTAAAAGAAAGTAAACTATACTAAATAAACTAAAGTTTAAATTAACTAAAATAAAGCAAACTATACTAAATAAAATAAAGTAAACCAACTAAAATAAAGTAAATTTACTAAAGTCAAGTAAATTAAATAAAGCAAAGTAAATTAACTAAATTAAAGTAAACTAAACAAAATAAACTAAAGTTTAAATTAACCAAAATAAAGTAAAGTTAACTTAAGTAACTAAAGTTTAAATTAACTATAATCAAATAATTAAAATAAAGTAAATTAACTAAAATAAAGTTAACTTAACTAACTAAAGTTTAAATTAACTAAAATAAAATAAATTTACTAAAGTAAAATAAATTTAGTAAAGTAAATTTACTAAAGTAAAATAAATTTAGTAAAGTAAATTAACTAAAGCAAAGTAAATTAACTAAAATAAAGTAAACTAAACTAAATAAACTAAAGTTTAAATTAACTAAAATAAAGTAAAGTAAACTTAACTTAGTAAAAATTTAATTACTAAAATCAATTAATTAAAATAAAGTAAAGTAAACTTAACTTAGTAAAAATTAAATTACTAAAATCAATTAATTAAAATAAAGTAATGTAAACTTAACTAAACTAACTAAAATAAAGTAAACTAAACTAACTAAGATAAAGTAAACTAAACTAACTAAAATAAAGTAAAGTAAATTTACTAAAATAAATTAAAGTAAACTTAACTAAACTAACATTAGTAAAGTATATTAACTGAAGTAAAGTAAACGAAACGAACTAAACTTAATTAAAATAAATAAATTAAAAATAAATATTTAATAAAATAAACTGAACTGAGTAAACTAAACTCAAAGTTCGATTTAAAGTTTAGCGGTGTTGTACTTTGTAGTCCAATATGGGAAGTCATCAACATGATTCTATATAAGATTCTGCGTTCTGATTATTGTAATTAAAGTTTTGCCTAGACTTTTGGGGGCGGGAGAGAGGGGTTTTATGGCAAAAAGGGTGAAACGAGGTCATTCTTTGACTACCTGCTGTGCACTTTATTCACGATGGGAAATTTTCTGCCCTTTATGAATAGGCAACTAAGTTACAATTTTTAGACAAAGTTTCGAAATGTTCGTTAATATTAATGAGCACTCTTTGTATACATTTTTTTTTGTACTTTTTATTTTCCCCTGCGCCTTGTTTCCAGAAATACGAAATAATTATATGGAGAATGTGGTTCTGATGCTAATTTTTATTTTTGCAAAATTCCCGCTTAAATTACGAAAATTCAAAGAAAACATCATTTTTAGTGTGTTTAAAACAACAGAGTTTTTCTAAGAATATCAAAATTGAGACAAAAAAACGAATCAAAAGTGTTGCGAAGCAACATTTTTTATTCGTTTTTTGTCTCAATTTTGATATCATTTGAAAAACTAAAGTTTCGAAATATACAATTAAAAAAATTTTGTATAATTGAAATTTTGTAAAATTTAATTGAAAATAATTAATTTTTTTAAAGTATTTTTTATTAGATTATAAAAATCAAATTTTGAAGAATTTTAATTGAATTATCAAAAATTTTTATAAAAATTCTTTAAACGTAAATTTAAAAATGAAAATTAGCTTCTAATTTTTTAAAATTTAATATTTTCATTACTTTCAATTACAAATTTCCGAATTCAAATATTACATACAAAAAAGAATAACATTTTAGAATTATTTTTTACATTTTGGAGAAAAAAACCATGTTCAAAATGTTTGAATAAAAATTAAAATTCATCAAGAAATTAATTAGTTTTTTTTTAAATATGTCAGAAACTCTTAAAAAATTCAATTGTTTTCGAAAAATTACATTAAAATATTTTTAAAAACTACTTAATTCTTAGAATTTTTTTCTCAAATTTTTTAAGATTAATTATTTTCGAATAAAGAATAAAAATTTTTTTTTTGGACTTATTAAACTTGCGAAGAAATCATGGTCATATTTATAATTAAAATTCTTCAAAACTTTGATTATTTTTTGAAAATATTATACGAAAAAAAACATGGACAGTTATAATTATTATAAAAAATTGAATTTTCGTATTTAAATAATTTAATTCTCGAAGAACTTTCGTAAAATGATATAAAATTAATCCAGATAATTGATTTAGAGATGAAGTTTAGTTGGACATTAGAGACAATAATTGAATTCAAGAAGAGTTATAATTGTAATTCTTAGAAATTATTAAATTTTATAAATTTTACTTATTTTCCGTAAACTTTCATATTTTCCTGTGAAAAGAATTTTGCCAAGGAAAATAATTTTAAGGTCAGTAAATTGTTAAACTGAATCTTGTGACCACCCTGACTATAAAATTAGTCTTTATATTTTTATTATATTTTATTTATATTTAATTTATATTTTATTATTTATTTACTTTATATTTTTCTCCGTGCATTAATTTGAAAGTAAAAAGTCTGTTACTAATTTAAATTAGTAAAAATTTTTACGAATTAAAATTGAGAGAGTAATTACTATTGCTTAGTACTTTAAATTATTTTATAGTCCGAATAATTTTTATTTTTCATTTCTTGAATTATTTTATAATCTGAATAGTTTTTTGTATTTAATGTTTTTAAAATTTTTAAAATTGATACTGTTTACTTATTTATTTATTTTCCAAAAATAAGTAAATACAATTTTGTAATTATTTTTTAAAAATTTTATTCCATAAGGAAGTTATTTCAACAATATTTTAATCTAATAAATAAATAAATAAATAAATTTTTTTTTCGAAAAATAAATAATTCGCAAAATTTGTAAATACTTCCGGATATAATTTCAATGTTAATAAACTCAGCTTTATACGATTTCGATAAAAAGATACCGTTCTATTAGGTACTTAGTTACGCTTGATAAGAGGCACATAAACTATGGAAGAACCGGAGAGTCGAGATGTACAAAAGAAAGGGGGCGATATAGTACTTTGAAGTTTACGATCAGAATGGGGATAACGATGCAACAATGCTCCAAGTTTCTTCGATGTTAATAAAAAAGAAAAAAAAAGAGGAGATATAAGGGAGTGCATTTGAGAGAATATATAAATTGTATAGTTTGGATTGAGAAAAAAAAAGAGGAGAGAAAAAGATTGTCGCAATATTTGAACACTGTTTTTCATTATCTTTTTATTACTTTCCATAGGGTGAGACAAGGAGATGAGAATTAATTAAAGTTAAACATTGTTAAAAGTCTAATTAAATTAGTTTTCTGTATTTCCTATAATACAAGCGAAAATGGAAAAAATAAAAAAATTAATTTAATAATTAAAAAAAAGTGATGAAATTTTTGGCAAAGAATTTTTTTATAACAAAGGAAGTTATGTTTCAATTCAACAAGACTAGCAAAGCAGTTTAAAAGTGAAAGTATCTAATCAAATAAAAAATGTTAACTCCGAAACATTTTCTGAATGGAAGATCCCAAATTGAACTTCCTGATTATGTAAATGGTGGCACGTTGGCCATGTAGCCTAAAGGAGAGAAAAAGGATAAGATTTCTGGTGGGTGAAATAACTCAGAATGTGAATTCATACTACTTTTTATCTATTTCCACTCAATAACAATAAATCTTTAATACACACTACAATCTACATAGTCGACTAGGACTGAATGGTGACTCTCAGTTTTTTCTTTTTTAATTTCTCTCGGTATTTTTTTTTTTCTTTTCTCTTTTTTTGGTATAGGTGCATATCTTTACACGTTAATCTTGAAACCTTGGGTGTCCGCGGGCGGCACTTACAATTAATGTACAGGCTTAGGTACTTAACGCTCCGGGCGACTCTTAAGCGTCGAGAGATAAGCTGACGATGACGACGACACCTAAAAGACAAAATTTACACCTAGGAGTCCCCCTTTGGCAACTATATCTCTTATAAATATATGCGCTATTTACACCGATCTTAAATTAGTGGTAACATCGAGGAATTGACAAATAATGGGACGTGCTTAAAATGAAGTTTGTTTTTTTGAAAATAAAAATACTAACACATGTGGGTGGTCCTTTAAAAAAAAGAAGAAAAGACTATTTACAGGTCACTGGAAAAAGGAAGGAGCCCAACTTTCTTATCAGATCAAGATTTCCTAATTTTTTACGATGACCGTTGAGAAACAGAAAAAAAATACTCGATTAGCACCTAGAGAATATTTAGCATCATTTTTGGCTCTTCCATATTCATACAATTTCTTATCAACTATAGACTATCTACTTTTACACTTTTGGATGATCGTCAGTCGAAACAGATCGTAAATACAATTTAATCTCTAGAAACTTAAACCTACACAACAATTTACGTCCCACGTTCAGAGAGAAAGAGACAATGCACATCAGAAAATTTCTCTCCGGAGGTCCAAATTTGTCTCACGTGGGGGGTTCCTTGATAATTTACAGTTAATATAATTTAAAACTTTAAATGAAATATTTACATAAACAGAGAAAAATAAAATAAGAGGATACACCTTTGGTATTAGGACAATTTTTCGAAACATAAAATCTTTTAAAACGAAACAATTTTTATAGACTAAAAAATTAGTTTTTGACGAGTGCATAAATTAATTTTTAACAGTCTTTATTGGGTGGATGTAAATTTCTAACGCCTCATTATGTCTTCTATACTGAAACCCAATTTTCTCGTGGAACTTATTCTTTCGCTGGACTTTAGAACATTTGATGTGTCCATACTTTCTGTTGTCATTGGTGGATCTATTCGAAGATCCTGCGGTACTTCGGTGTGTGTTGCAAGATGTGTCTTCAAATTACTGCGTTGATTGAAACTTCTCGCACAAATTGGACATTTATGCGGTGATTCTTGGAGGTGGAGAATTTTATGAACAGCCAAAGTTCTGCTTTGGCAAAAACCCTTTCCACAATCTGCGCACTTGAACGGCTTTTCCTTACTGTGAATGTACCTGCAGAAAAGATGAATCAATTAGTATTTATTTTTATTAAAATTAAACGAAATTTTTAACAACCAAAGATCTATTACCACTACTATTTATCTATTATTACTACTATTACTGCAGAAATTACCAAAAATCACTAATTACAACATTTATCACACAGGAATGATTCTTTTTATCAAGAACAAATTAGCTCAAAATCGTAAAATTAGACAATCTGCTTTAAAGAAATAAAAGAATGATGTAAGAAATAAGGTCAAATTGATAAAAAAAAATAAGAATGTAAAAAGTGTTTGAAATTTTAAGAAACCTATTGACAAGATCTTCTACAGGTAATGTACATTGTTCAAATTTGAAATGCCTTATCAAGAAAAAGTAATCTTTTGTTTTTAATCCAAAAGAAAACAAAATTTCCGTCTCGGGCGAATGATAATAAATGTTACCTCTCTAGTGATCTTAATCCTAGTTTCACAATATTCAGACTATAAATAATATACACTTCCAAAGAAGTGTTATTAGAGGTTCCCAATGACAAATCGAACTTTAATGTCTCCTAAGAATATTTATCTTCTTTTTTTGAATCCTTTCGAACGTCAATTCGTACTTCGAAACATTGTTTCTTTCTTCGACTAAATCTGAACGATTCCTTCAGATTTAGTTCAGATTTAGTCAAAGAAAAGATCGGAATTATGGACCAAGAGAGATAAAAATTATTGAACCAAAAATTGCAGAGAAAAGAAGTTTACCTGTGATCTCTTAGATGATCCTGCCTTCTGAAGGCCTTTCCGCAAATTTCGCAGGAATATGGCCTCTCATCGGTGTGAGTCCTCTCGTGTATAAGTAAATTGTAGCTCTTGGTGAATTGCCTGTTGCAAAATTTGCAAATAAACTGCTTCTTGGGTCTTTGACCGGGAAGCCTCTTGGTGAGAAAGGAGGCGGGGGGCGGTACTGGAAGAGCGGAATGCATGGGATGATGAGGTGGTCCATGATGATGGGGAGACAATGGACTCTGAGGACAACAACCCCTAGCTGCTAAAATAGCACCCCTCATCCAATGATCCAAAAATGCAGCATGATAACCACCGGTTTGTTGCGGCAATTGTTGATGCTGTTGATGATGATGATGATGCTGCTGCTGCTGTTGCTGATGCTGCTGCTGATGTTGCGGCAGATGAATTTGAGGATTCCTCATCCACCTTGGAGCAGAAGCACCTTGCGGGTGTAGCCGATCGATTCCCGAAGAGGGGGGAGTGTGTGGAGGCGTTAGAGGCTCCATCTTCGTATCCATCATCATCCGTAATTTCACAAAAATCACAAAATTTTTCAATAAATAGTTCTTTAATTTACTCCAAACTTTTTGCACAACACTCAAGGAAGTCCAAATTTTCAATTGTAGAATGTCCCAATATGTTTTATTCACTACACTTGTCTTTTAACTCACTAGACATTCCAATAAGCACTTTTTCTTTTTGTAATCTTTACAAAGAATATTTATTTATAATTCATCAATTATAATATTCTATAATTTGTTATATTGCTAATACAACAATTTTTTTTGCTAATAGAACAATTGTTCTAGAAGAAATTATGTATTTCTAAGGTAGCAGTGAGAGGAAAATTAATGCATAATGCAAAAAATGATCCTTGTTCAAAACAAAAATGAAACTTAAGAGGTGGATGATGAAACAGACTGGTGGTGGATATCCTGACGATCGGTAGCAAAATTTTTTTTTTTTGTAGGGCAGGGAACGTTGTATGTCAGGATTGAAAGAAGAAAAAAAAGAAATAAGAAGCTCTCCTCACGAGGTTCAGAGAGATACTGGCTTGGTTGAAAAGTTCCTCTTCTATCCTCAGTAGAACGACGAGCTCCTCCTCTCATTTCTGAAGTTTAACTCCCGGTTGGTGGCGACTTCTACTGGGGCGGGGCTTCCGATCGGAGGACCCTCAGGGCGTCGCGTCGCGACGCTACCCCTGCTGATGTACTTCTCAATCCACAAGCTTAAACATGCGCACACGACACCCACGCGATTTACTTCCGTACTCAATTCTCAGCTTCCATGGCCGATCCTTTCCGGGTACATCCATTTTCAATTCGTAATATTCTTTGGCAATTCTCTGCAATTCTTGGTAAATTTGAATGTATTCTTTGAATTGAAAGTGCCTTCTTAGGGTTATCTTAAGATACTTAGGTTATCTTTTGGGGTACTCTTTCGGTTACTCTTTTTGTTGCTTTTTGTAACTCTTTTTGTTAGCTTTTCTTGATATTTGATTACTAAAAATTATTAAAGCAGATGATTACAGAAAATGATTACAAAAGATGTTTTTTAAAGATGTTTACTAAAGATGCACCTACAGCATCTAAGCTTGCAGCGACATTGTTGCAGGGTCTACAACATTGAACCAAAATTGAAAATGAAGCAAAATTTTTAATTTTGGTTCAATTTTGTAGAGCTTGCAACAATGTTGCTGCAAGTTTAGATGCTGTAGGAATGATTACTAGAGTTGATTAGTAAAGACCATCACCAAAAATAATTACTACGAAAAGAGATAATTTCCAAAAAATTATTGTCCAACCTCATATTATACTCCAGGAAGTATTTTCATTTCTAAGTTTACTATGGAAATAGAGAATAGAACCTAATTAAAAAAAATCACTGATGTTGAAACTGTTAGGTAAATAACACACCTGAAATGTGAAAATTTACTTTTTTCTGTGAAAGATCAAGAAAACTTTTAGACAAGTTAGTAGAGAAAATACGTGAGATGAAGGTAAACAAAATGTGAGAAACAGGAAATAAAACATTAAATAAGAAGGAACTAACAAAGGATTTATAATAAATATTAAAACAGAAATTATAACAGACATTGTAATAGTCATTATGACAGAAGAGATTGCAACAGGTTGGGAAATAGAACAAATGATTACACTAGTTATTAAAGTACAAAAAGTACGTTAAAGAGGAAAAAATACTAGTTTCTTCGTTTTTGAAAAAAATATTCCCAACATTTTAACTCGAAACGTATTTTTATTTACTCTATTCATTTCCTTTACTAAGCATTCTGGAAGTCTTCCGGAAAGATAGACAACTTTAGAATGTGTAAATTATTTACGGAAATCTTTAACATTTGAAGGTCTAATTTGGATCCAATTCGGATTTTATTTGGATCTACTATTTGGATCTAATTTCGGATCTAATTTTGATTTACTTTGGATCTAATTTTCATTAATAGAAAAAAATTTTAAGGAACCTCATAGGAAACTTTGTAAGACATTCACAATATTTAGATGCTTGAGTTCAGTTTGCATTAAATTCCGTAAAAGTAAAATTATCCATCCATCTAAAATACAAACTAAAATTTAATTTTCCCCTTTGGAGTAACTGTTCAAGAAAAAAAGTGAAATAATTAGCATCGAACCTCTGAACGAGAAGCTGAGAAGATGTTGAGCGAATCAATGTTTCCTGGCAAACTTTCCTTTGAGACTTGCGCTTTACGCGAAAGCGACCCTTTTACTTCTGAACTTCAACCCCAGTTGCTGACTGTATCGAATCGAAATGCTTCTATGGAGGCTTTTCAGCTCCATGGCGTCTTTATCACTAACGAATCAGTAATTTTGTTTCTAAAAGATTCAATACCCTTTCTTGTATTTTAATAAATTCCGTTCCAAAAATTAATTTTTTTTTACAAATATTTTCTTTGTCAAAAAAGAACAGAAAAGTGCCAAGAAACGTTCAAAATCCGTAAAATTAGGAAAATTTGCATAATTTTTTACTTTTTGGCCTTAAATCGACTTCGGATGTTTTGTACCACATTCCTGTGAGCCTAAATTATCTGCCAAAGCAAGTAAAATTAATAATTAGGTCAAAAAAGAAAAGCGCCAAGAAATGTTCAAAATCAAAATCCGTAAAATTAGGAAAATTCACATAATTTTTTACTTCTTGCCCTTAAATCGACTTCGGATCTTTTATACCACATTCCTGAAAGTCTATATTATCTGCCAAAACAAGTAAAATTAATAATTAGGTCAAAAAAGAAAAGCGCCAAGAAATGTTCAAAATCAAAATCCGTAAAATTAGGAAAATTTGCATAATTTTTTACTTTTTGACCTTAAATCGCTTTTGGATCTTTTGTACCACATTCCTCAGAGTATAAACTATCTGCCAAAACAAGTTATAATAATAATTAGGCTCAAATGTTTAAAAAATAATCGATTTTGTATCTACCATGTAGTGCAACATGTCTGTTTCCTAATCAAAAATTCATTCCTACTGTTTCGTAAATATTTAATTTCTTTTTCGACGCAGTGATGAAAATTTCGAAAAGAAAACAACTTACCAATTGTAAAGAAAAAAATATTCCTTTATAAGGAAATGAATCATAATATTAATCACTGTCTATAAAATCTGGACTATCATTCAAAGATGATCAATCAATGTCAATTGTTTCAGCAGCACATAGATATCACTTGTCTATTGGAATGTACTCTTCAAAAATTTTATAATGATTCATCATTCTATTTTGAATTTCATAAGTGGTATTTTATTTTTATAACAAAATAATGATTCATTAAAAATATTTCTCGAAAATTCTTAAAAATATTTCATTCCCGAAATTTTTTTCTTTTACAATCTATTTTTGTGTAGATTTTTTTTTCTCTTTCGCCAATAGATGATATAATTGAGGGTTGAATAGTTGAATTAAACTGTATTTTATACGTTGACATGATAATTTTTACAGATAAACAGATGTTAGAGCGAGTAGATTACACAGCTACCAACAAGCTGCTCTTGATCTTATCGATTCTATGCTAGGCAAAAAATAGATTCTATCCAAATGAAGGTTTATTTGAAAAAAATCTTTATCAAAAATATTAGCATTTAAAAATCATTATTAAAAAAAAACTAAAAATCATTAAAAGGATCATTTAAAAAATCAGAAAAATGATTTAAAAAATTAATGATTTATGAATGATTTATAATGATTCAATGATTTATAAAATCAAAAAAATTATTTAAAAAATCATTACTAATAAAAGTTGTTAATAATTATTTATTTATAACAGATTTTTAATAAATTCGAATTGTACTGAATTAATACAATGCAATTTAGATGCGAATAGAAATTGAAAATTCTCACATGAATTATACATAAGAAAATTGATACTGCAAATTAAATATGTGGCGATTAAGCATTGATCATTGGGTGCAAAAAAGAAAAGAGGAGAAAAAAAAACATGTAAATTACAAGGCACAGTGCGATAATTACATTATGTTGTTAAGTCCAGAGAGAGAGAGAGAGAACCTTGACGGAGGCTCTTGAAGGACTTGAGGTGGACTTATGCTTTATAGGCTCACGCCCAGAGTTTATATATCGAAAGAACTACACAGATTACTCACAATGTTGGCCATTAATTGGAACACGGGTTCTTTTTTCTCATGGGCAACAAGCCACTTTTTTCTCTCACTCGTCTCCCGCCGATAATGTTCAACTCAGTAATCTCATTATACGCTAACGATCATGCTCAGCACGGTACAATCGAACAGCTACTACCATCAAAATATTTCTATTCTAAAAATTAATGGACTAATTGTCAAATATTTACTTTCAATCAATACGTCTCTATTTCTTTTTTTTCATTTAATGCTTTATTTTTTGTATTTTATATATTTTATATATTTTATCCTTTAAATTATTTTTTGTATTTTGTACATTTTATGCACTTTTTGTACCTTTTTTTTAAATACTTGAAAGGACTTAGATTTTTTAAATTCAGACATAAAGTTGGGGCTTTTTTTATCTGAATTTCTATTTTGTAAAGAATGTCGCGGCGTTTGAAAATATATAATAATAATTTATTGACAAGTATAAAGAAATTCTTTTTTTCATTCGTGAGAAATATTGTGAATCATTATAAATTCAGGAAAGAGAAGCAGCTTTTATTTGATTAGGTGATAATAAATTGATAGAAGGTAGTATATAAAATCTCACTACAAACATGAAAATCCAGATCACCTGGTTTTCAAGGCAAGTACATTTACGCAGATCATTATCAGCGAATGTAATATAAATTTCAGTTTTTGAGATATATATTGACAGTGGTGTAAAACTGATTGATAACAATTTTCTTATCAACTGCAAAATTACGCTTATCATTTATATGGCATTTTATATGGCAGTGCAGACAGCTCGTCGTCACCTCTGCAGATAAAATTTACCGCTACTTCGAATTCATTATAGTTTTTCCCCATTTTTATCAAATTTATGTTTAAATACTGAGAAAATAATGGAGATGAAAAAAAAAATTCCCTACATACTATTGTATGTAGGGAATTTTTTTTTCATCTCAATTATTTTTTATCTTCATTATTTTCGGTCTTAATTTTTTCCGAAATAATTATTTTCGATTCCAATCGTTTTCGATTTCAATTGTTTTCGTCCTCAATTATTTTCGACTTAATTGCTTTCAATCTAAATTATTTTGATAAAAATTAGAAAAGAAAGAGAAAAAAGAGAAGAGAGAGAGGAAAAAGGAGAAAAGTAGAAAAAGAGAAAAAAAAGAGAAGAAAGAAAAAGAAAAAAAAGAGAAAAGAAAAAAAGAAAAAAAAATAGAAAAATAAAAATGAAAAGAAAAATAAAAATAAGAGAAAAGGAGGAAGGAGAAAAATGAGAACATCGGTGTATTAAATAAATAAACAAAATTTCTTGAGCCAGTGAAATGTGAACCATTCGTCGATATAATGATGACACTTGAAATTGAGAATTTGAAAAAGTTATTAAGTCGAGACACTGTGCAGATATACTCTTGACTTGAAAACGAGATTCACGACTCGTTTAGATTACTGTCAATAGACTTTTCACATTACCATGAAGATGGTAATTAAATTTGAAATTTATTTTCTAAACAGGACAATTCTGTCAAGTTGGAGTGCGCAAAGCTTGAAATTATATTCTCAAGTGGATGAGGCAAATTTCTACTGCGGAGTCAAGAAGCCGCGACTTTTTTTCTAAGTCCCTCCAAATATGACAATAATTCACTAATATTTTTGTTTTATATTGAAAATTTTTTAAAAATTTTCTCAAATTGCTTGAAAGTATCAATTTGGTGCCAAATTGGAGCAAATTAATGCTAAATTGAATCAAATTGATAAAAGTCAGTTTTTTTTATAAAAAAGGTTCGTAATTTAATTGAGAAAAAACAAAAACTTCGTAAATTGTACGATATAATTTGAAGAATTTTAGAGAAATTACAAATAATTGCAGAAATTCAATTGTTTTGAAAAGTAATAAAATTCTTCGCAGAAATTCAATTATGTTCAAAATTTTTTTTAAATTCTCGTCAAAGTTTTAATTATTTTTAGAAATAATTAAATTCTTCTCAGAAATTCAATTATTTTTCGAAAATTTTAATAAAATTCTTGGCAAAATTTCAATTATTTTCAAAAATTTTCCTCAATTCAATGATTTTTAATATTCTACATTTTAATAAAAAAAATTTCTAAAAGAATTGAATAATTTAAAAAAAATGTTTATAGAATTCTTCGCAAACATTCAATTATTTTCATAAATAAAAAAATTATCACAGAAATTCAATTATTTTCAGAATTTTTTTTTTAATTTTTGGCAAGAATTCAATTATATTTATAAATACACTAAAACTCATTTGCAGAGTTTCAATTATTCTTAATACAATAAATTTTATATAAAATCCTGGAAAAATGCAATTGTTTAAAATGATATTGATATAATTTATTTATTAGAATTTAATTATTATTTTCGATTTCATTTTTTAATATATTTTTCGAAAGAATTAAATTATTTTCAAAAATTTTAAGGAAATTCTTTGGAAAAATTCAATTATCTTCCCGGATAATATAATTATTCGCAGGAATTCAATTATTTTCAGAAATTTTTATAAAATTTTTCGCATGAATTCAATTATTTGAAAAAAAATTATAAACCTCAAACTTCTAAAGAATTTAATTATTTTTAAAAATAATATAATTCTTCTTAGAAATTCAATTATTTTTTAAAAATTTTAATAAAATTCGTTGCAAGAGTTAAATTATTTTTAAAATAATAAAATTCGTCTCAAGAATATTCAATTATTTATCAAAAGTATAATAAATGTCTTCGCAAAAATTAAATTATGTTCGAAAATTTAAAAAAATTCTTGTCGAGTTTTCAATTATCTTTATAAATAATCAAATTCTTCTCCAAAATTCAATTATTTTTAAAGTTTGAAAAAAATTCTTGTCAATACGTTTCAATTATTTTCACAAATATTTCCTTCTTCAATGATTTTTAATATCTAGTATTTTAATAAAAAAAATTTCAAAACACGAAACAAAAATTTCATTTTGGAAAAATTATTAATTAGTGCAGAAATTCAATTATTTTCAAAACTAATAATATATTCTTCGCAAAAATTAAATATTATTAAAAAATAATAAAATTCTTCTTGGGATTCAATTATTTTCAAAAATAATAAAACTCATCGCAGAATTTCAATTATTTTTAATACAATTTTAATCAAATTTCTCGAACAATAGATATGTAATTATTCTTAAAATTTTATTAAAATTCGTCGAAAGAATTGAATTATTTAAAAATTTGTTGATAAAATTCTTTATAGGAATTGAATTTTAAGAAACAGTCAATTATTCAATAAATTTTTTTTGTATTTAAATAATTGAATTCTAGTCGAATTTTCTAATAAAAACTGATATAAAACTGAATTTCAGTTGAAATTTGAAATAATAATTGAATATTAAAAGCAAATATAGCGTGAATTTTTAGAAATAATTGAATTTTGAAATTAATTTTTTTATAAAAGTTTAATTGAATTTTTTTATACTATTTTAAATTTTTATATTCTAATATTATTTAATTGAAGAATTTCCAATTAGTTGAAATTTCGTAAAATTGAATATTGTAAACAAATGGATTTGAAAATTGTCAAAGGACTTTTTCCAAAATTATTAAAAATTAATATAGATAATTGTATTTAAAGAAGAATTTTTGTTAAAATTTTTTGTAAATAATAATTAAATTGATAATGATTTTATCACTCTTTTGAATTATTATAAACATGAAGAAATTGATCACACCGAGTCGAAGACTCGGAGTTATCGATATCTTCATATTTTCTACTTATAAAAAAATTAATTTATATTTTTAAAAAAATAAATAAAAAAATTTTAAAATTAAAAATTTTTTTTTCTTTTTTTTATAAAAAAATTAATTTACATTTTTTTTCTTGTTTGACTTGAACATGTTATATTTTTGTCAGTAATTGGAATATTTTTTTCAAAAAGGCAAAATTCGGTGTATTCTTTTTTTCAAAATTGCCGCACTAATTAATTACATAGAAAATTTGTCAGTTAATTTTCATAAGGATTGAAAGTGCTTTTTCAAAAATCAGAAGAGAAAAGAATTTCAAGTAATTTTGAATTTCAACTGCGGATGAAAATTGTCAAAAAAGACATAAATGTCCAAAGTTGGTGTAAATTGAAACCAAAATGTGATTTTGCTGGGAGAGAAACTGTATCATATCTAAAGACTGAGTTTTTTTCTCAACAATTTTTACGACTTTTCTGAGAAAATCTTTGGAAACTGAGAGGATTTCGTCCTCCCAATTTCCATAGTTGATAATTTGTATACACAGGGACAAATTTTTCAAGGGTCACTTTTATGTATTTAATTTTGCCCTCAAACCAAAACACTTGTTGTTTTCGATTTTTTCGTTTCTAACACGATTCACGGAATTTTAATTACTAAATTTATTCTAAACAGAAAACTGCGTTTTAATGAAAAGAAAATAAATAACGACTCTTTAGTGAGAATTTAAAATTGTTTTAATAAATTTAGTATCAATTTAAATTTATTTTTTATTTGAACCAAAAATTTATTTTAATAAATTTAGTGTCAATTTGAATTTATTTTAATAAATTTAGTATCAATTTAAATTTATTTTTATAAAATTAAATTGATACTAAAGATTCGATATTTATTTTTACTTGTTCTTTAGTTCCACTTGTAATTTGTAATTCTTAATTTTAGTATCAAATTGGAACGAATTAATATCAAATTTGTCCTAAACTTTTTAGTTTTTAAGACTAAATTCCAAATAATGCTTCTTAGTCAAAAATGGACTGAAAGTAAATTTTATTTTTAACACAAAAAAAACTGAGTGAAATTTAAAAAAAATCCCAAATTATATAAAATATTTATACGAAGTAATGACATTTCGCATTATACAGAAAAAAATCAAGACACCCGAGCGGAAGTGCAGGTCAAATTTTTCTAAAAGTTGCGACGGAACATACGGTCCAAAAATCTTGAGGCAATATATAAAAGCGAGACAACGGCAAATATTTAATGATCAAACATCATTCTTCTCTCTTTCACACAGACAGAGTGTGCTAATGTCACACACACACACAATTCTTATGTCAAAATATACCATTGTCAATGAGAGGGGGATTTCCTAAAAATTTTTCTGACCAAACTATGGTGAAACTAAAATTAAAAAAATCTCTCACTCTCTCTCGTAATAATAATCAGGAAATTTACCGAAAATAGTATATATTAACCCTTTTCAACAAATAATTCCTCTTTACATATAGTTTTAAAGTATATCCGTCTAAATGACAGAGATTATAAAATCCCACGTACATTTTCTAATACCTGACCGATTATCGTCTCAAATCTGGGTCGAAATTTGGTCTAAGTGCCCAGAGACGAGAACTAGACGTTTACTCAACAAAATAAACATATTACAGTTTTCATATTTCAAAGAAACTGCGAAAAATCGAAAATCCCCTTCGAATAAGTAGTTTTTCTTTAGTTTTAGTCAAATATTGTCTCCTTTGTTTTTAATAAACAAACCCAAATTCCAGTTACCGTTGATTCTTTTATTTATTTTAAATTTATTTTTCACAATTTCGAGGGGGGGAAATTATTATTCTCCGGGAGCTGTTTCTTTCGAATTTATCATTAATTAAGTATCAGGTTCCTTCGAATACTTTTTCGTAAATTATTTTCTATTCATTTTATTGTTTCCTTTTATTTATTCTTATATTTCTATTTTATTGTTTCTTAAGTCATTTTTTATTTATTTTATTTAATTTCAAATTCTATTGTATTTTTTTATTATTATCTATTTAACTGTAAAATCTGTTTGTTTTATTTCTTAGTTTATTTTTTATTGTAACTTTATTATTATTTATTTTATTGTAAATTTATTTTTTTTTTTTTGGGTTCTTATTTTATTTTTACTGTACATTTAATTTTTTTAGTTCATATTTTATTTTTATTGTAAATTTAAAAAAAAATTTATGTAAAATATACAAAATTTTCTAAAAAATTAATTTTTCGTGTTTCATTATCTTTCTATTTCTTTTTTTTTCTTGGCTAAGAATAAGAATAATGATGATGATAATAATAATATGTAAATTTTTGCTTTGAAATGAAAATGACGATGTTTTTCATTTCACAAAAGGAACGTGTATATAAATAATAATTTTGTGGAAAATATTTAGCATACAAAGACAAACATAATGGAAGTCGAGAGATGAGGATGCTTTCGAGATCGTCGGCCCCAGGCATGGGCGGTTAATTTAGTTTAAAGCTCCATCAAGCACACCACCCACGATTTCAACCCCCCTCCCCCTCCAGGGTTTATCAAGCATCCCTTATAAACGTCTTCCATCTCACAACGTTATCTGATATAGACTGCAATCTGCTGCGTAAAATCATTTTAATCGCTTTTATCAATTTTTAATCACCTCCTATAAAATAATTTTTATTCATCTTTTTTTTCTTTTTTTTCTCTTGTTCGTTACTGCAAAAACCCTTGGTTTAATAATTAAATTTTAACATAAAAAGAATAATAATTAATAATCTAGATTAATAATCGGTGTATTCCGGTAATCTGTTCGTAATTTAAAATTAGTTGTCGTTTGCTTTTTTTGTTTCCTAATTGTTCTTTAATAATTTTTCTTTTTAAATATTTTCAATTTTAAAATTAATGTATTGAAAATCATTGAATTGTTGTAAAGAATTATATCAAAAAATTTGATAAGAATAGAATTTTTTCGAAAAATTTTATTATTTAGAAAAATAATTGAATTCTCGTAAGAATTTTATTATTTAAAAAAATAATTGAATTCTCGTGAAGAATTTTATTAAAATTTTTAAAAATTCTTTTTAAATTCTTTTTGTTGAATTTCTTAATTTTTTTTAAATAAAGGAGTTTTTTTAATAATTTTAAATAAAAATTTAAAAAAAAAATTGAATATTATGAATAATTTCTTTCAACTTTTTCAAATAATCGATTTTGTTAAATAACTTAAATTAAACATTTAATTATTGAATTTTATTAAAATTTTAGAAAATAATTTAACTTTTTGAAAAATTTTATAACGAATTAAGAAAAAATTCAAATTTTTCGTGAAATTTTTTAGGAAATAATTTAATTTTTGCAAACCTTTTACTGCTTAACAAAATGATTGTATTTTCTCAAAAAATATTATTAAAATGTTAGAAAGTAATTGAATTTTTGCGAAGGATTGTACTATTTATAAATATAATTGAATTTTTACAAAGAATTTAATAAAATTTTAGAAAATAATTGAATTTTTGCAAAGATTTTACTATTTATAAATTTATAAATATAATTGAATTTTCACGAAGAATTTATAAAAATTTTAGAAAATAATTAAATTTTTAAAAAATTTTTATAACCAATTAAGGGTATTTGAACCATTATGACGTCACAGCTTTAAAATACATGCTTTGAACAAACTGTGACGTCATAATGGTTCAAATGCCTTAAGAAAGAAATTAAATTCTTTTGTAGAATTTTTTTTGAAAAAAATTGATTTTTTGCAAAGTTTTTACTGTTTAAAAAAATAATTGAATTGTTTCGTGGAATTATTTTAAAAATTATTCAATTCTATTAAAATATTTTATAACGAATTAAGAAAAAAAAATCAATTCCTTTGTAAATTTTTTTTAAAAATAATTCAATTTTTGAAAAATTTTGTAACGATGAATTAAGAAAAAAATGCAATTCTTTCGTGAAATTTTTCTGATAATAATTGAATTTTTGCGAAAGATTTTACTGTTTAAAAAATAATTGAATTACTACGAAGAATTTATTAAAATTTTAAAAAATAATTGAATTTTTGCGACGGATTTTACTATTTATGAATTTAATTGAATTTTTGCGAAGGATTTTACTTTGAATTTTTTTGAAAATAATTGAATTCTTTTAAAATATTTTATAACGAATTAAGAAAAAAATTCAATTCTTTTGTGAAATTTTTTTGAAAATAATTGAATTTTTGAAATATTATATAACGAAATAAGAAAAAAATTCAATTTTTCTGTGAAATTTTTTTGAAAATAATTGAATTTCTGAAATATTTTGTAACGAATTAAGAAAGAAATTAAATTCTTTTGTGCCATTTACAGAAAATAATTGAATTTTTGCAAAGATTTTAAAATGAATTAAAGTAAAAAATTGAATTCTTTGAAAATAATTGAATTCTTTTAAAATATTTTATGGCGAATTAAAAAAAATTCAATTGTTAAAATGTTTTAAAATAATTGTATTAATTCGTGAAATATTATTAAAATTTTGTTTAAAAATAATTAAAATTTTTTAAATTAATAAACAAGAATAATTAATTAGTGAATTAATTAATAATTCAATTCTTTTTAGAGTTTGAATTTGAAATTAATAAATTATTCAAAAATTCATATTTTAAAATAAAAAAATTTTATAATTTGCATAATAATAATAAATTAAATATCATGTTCCGCGCAAGTAACATTTGCTAGTTAATAATAAATAATAATTAAATTTTAACATAAAAAAATAAAAAATTTTTTTTAAAAAAAAAATTATTTCAATGAATATTCTCAAAAAAAATGTATTGCGATCATAAGGGCGCATTTTTAACGGTAAATAAAAAACGCTGGAATTTTTTAACCGTGACAATGTGCGGGAACTTTTTGAAGAAACGTTATTGCAGTAGTTTTTTAGGTATTTTGCTTTTTTTAAATGACTCCCCTGTGTACCCCTTGTAAAAAAAAGCTTAACTGCATTTTTTTTACCGTTTTTTTCCGGTTATTGGCTCATTTAACTTTTTCCTTTTATGATTTTGTGACTTGCGACAAAAAAAAAAACGTGGACAAGTGCCACGAGCCTTGGGAGTGTGCCAAGCAAGCCAATCCTTACAGTAACATTTTTTTTTTATAATTTTATTATGAGGGAAAATATATATGCTTCTTGGCCTACGAAATGGTTTTTATCTTTTTTTCATTCTTTCCATTTTTTTTTCAGGTAGTGGCGACTGTTGAGAAATCGAAAGGTTTATTGACAGGTCGAAGAGTTGTAAAGGCAGGATGAAAAATACGGTAGCAGAAGGGATATATAAGAAAAAGTGTCATGCGCGAAAGAAAGGTAAAAATCTTTGAAAAATTTTTATTTTCCCCCTCAAGAAAAAACACGTGGTTTTTTTCTCACTGTGTAAAAATGATTTTTTTTTGTATATGAAAAACCCTTTTTTTTTTGTTTTTTTTTCGTATAAAAAAAAATTGTAACTAATTTTTAGGAGACAAAATTCGTGTGACACGAGAATTTGGTGCCTTTTTGAGTGGGGGAGGAGGGTTTATTGAATTTTCTCACTCCTAGGTCCATTTGAACGGCTACTGCCTAAAGTCGTAAAAATAATAAACATAAAATCATAAAACTTTGTTCACAGATTAGGATGTAAAAGTAAAAACCCATCCCACACCTGAACACTTTTCTAAAGCGAGACTCTAGTCTTTTGATGTTTGAATATAGAAGGGAAAATTATAAGAGTTGTCCCCGACTGCCTGAAAATATTAACAGGTATCTACTTAAAATTCAAAAACGAAAAATTCTATGAAAAATAAATTTTTTTATTTATTTTTTATAAACAATTATACTAGAAAATTTCGTAGACAATTTCCAGACGGAATTTTCTTCCCGCCGAAGTAAATTTCAATTTAATGATCTTTTTTCTTCTACTTTTCTTTCGACAAAAAAATTTGAACAAAATAATTTAGTACTCTAAAAATAGGGAAGAATTATAAATTAGTATAAATATTAATTCTTATAATTATCGAGAATATTAATTAATATTTTATTCTAAAATGAAACGAGGAGAAAATAAATAAAGACCGTAGAGAGAGAATCCCACCGCTGCCACCATTGGTATTCATCAACAGTGGCAGCGGTGGGATTACTATATATTTTAACAGTTGTTCTTAAAATATTTTTAATTAAAAGCCGTCGACTTGCTTTCATTAATCCGGGATTGTTAACAAGGCCCCTAAAATATAATCCAAAGCAGCTGTCAGCGAACAAAAAGCGTTGTCCTAAAATCGAAAAATCTACTGGCACACTTTCCCATTTTTCAAAAATATAATCCTCAAAACTTCTGCAATAACTTGCGACTACCTGAGAAGGAAAAATTAGGTCAGCAGGTCAAAGTTTTCCGATTTAGTATATATATATATATAGTGCCATTAAGTCTAAAAATGGAGCTCAAGCACAGTGAACCATAGACAACAATAAAATTTTACTTGAAAATTTCGTCGTCCTTGACCTGGAAAAGAATAAAAGAGCAATTCACCTACAATATATAACATTTCCATTGGATTTTTCTTTATAGACGCGCATATATTTGCTGAAAATGATTTATTATACCTGATTTGTGAAAGGTGATATTAAACCCTTTTTCACTATTGCTACTGAAACTTTGGTATTTATGTTGGATTATGGTTTTTCTATATTTGAAATAAAATTTTCACTATGCGTAAGAGCTTTGAAAAGTATTTCAAATATTTGCTATTTTTTTCCATAGGATTTCAATTGACAAAGCAATATTAGTATTATTATGTAATATATAAAGAAGGGGGAAAATTTACTTTCTGTTTACTTATTGCTTCCTTATGGAAGCATTGTTATTTATTTATTTAAGCTCTGAATGGGATTTTAATTTTTTTTCTTTAGCATTGTATTTTTTTATTCTTTTCATTTTTTATTTAGTTAATTTAATTATTTTATTTTATTTATATTACTTATTTAATTTATTTAATTAATTTATTTAATTTCTAAATTTATTTAATTAATTTATTAATTTTCTGCATATTTTTTTTTATTTTTTTTTTGTTTCCTCATTTTCTTTATTTTTTCTATTCTTTAATTTTCTTTATTGTCTTTATTTTCTTAATTTTCATTACTTTTTTTATTTTCTATATTTTTTCTATTTTCTATATATATTGTCTATTTTCTTTATTTTGTTTATTGTCTTTATTTTCTCAATTTTCTTTATTTCTTTAATTTTTTTTATTTTACTTTTTTCCTATTTTATTTATTTAGTTTATTTTATTTATCTTAACTTATTTCATTTATTCAATTCATTTAATCTACAAATAATTTATTTAATTTCTTCATAATTAATTTTATTTTTTTTATTTTTTACTTTCTTCATTTTCTTTATTTTTGCTATTATCTTTATTTTCTTTATTGCTTTAATTTTCTCAATTTTTTCAATTTTCTTTATTTTCTTTATTTTCTTTATTTTCTTAATTTTCTTTATTTCTTTAATTTTCTTTATTTTCTCTATTTTATTTAACATTTTTTTTTATTTTATTTATTTAATGTATTTTGTTATTTCATTTGTTTAATTTATTTAATTTCTTTAATTTATGTAATTAATTTTATTTATTTTCTGTATTCTTTCTTTCTTTCTTCTTTATTTTCTTCATTTTCTTAATTTTTTCTACATATTTGCTTTATTTTCTTTATTGTCTTTATTTTCTTAATTTTCTTTGTTTCATTAATTTTCTTTATTTTCTGTATTTTTTTTTTATTTTCTTCATTTTCTTTATTTTTTAAATTGTTTTTATTTTCTCAATTTTCTTTATTTCTTTAATCTTTTTTATTTTCTCTATTTAATTTTACTTTTTTCCCACTTTATTTTTTTAATTTCGTCATTATTAATTTTATTTATTTTCTGTATTTTCTATTTTCTTCATTTTCTTCATTTTTTCTATTAGCTTTATTTTTTTATTGCTTTATTTTTCCCTACTTTCTTTATTTTCTTCATTTTCTTTATTTTTCTACTTTCTTTATTTTCTTTATTTTCTTGATTTTCTTCATTTTCTTTATTTGCTTAATTTTCTTTATTTTCTCTATTTTATTTTACTTTTTCCTATTTAATTTATTTAGTTTATTTTATTTATTTTGTTATTTCATTAATTTCATTTATTTAAATAATTTAATCTTCTTAATTTATTTACTTTCTTAATAAGTAATTTTATTATTTTTCTCTATTTTTTTTATTTTCTTAAATTTCTTTATTATTTCTATTATATTTATTTTTATTATTGTCATTATTTTCTCAATTTTCTTTATGTTTTCTATTTTCTTTATTTTCTTTATTGCTTTAATTTTCTTTATTTTTTCTATTTTCTTTTTATATTTATTATTGTCTTTATTTTCTCAATTTTCTTTATGTTTTCTATTTTCTTTATTTTCTTTATTGCTTTTATTTTCTTCATTTTTTCTATTTTCTTTATTTTTTATTGTCTTTATTTTATCAATTTTCTTTATTTTCTTTATTTTCTTTTTATATTTATTATTGTCTTTATTTTTTCAATTTTCTTTGATTTTATTTATTTTTTCTATTTTCTTGATTTTCTTATTTTTCTTTATTTTTTTCTATTTTCATTATTTTCTTTATTGCTTTAATTTTCTCAATTTTCTTTATTTTCTTCATTTTCTTTACTTTTTCTATTATCTTTATTTTTTCTATTTTCTTTATTGTCTTTATTTTCTCAATTTTCTTTATTTTCTTCATTTTCTTTATTTTTTCTATTTTATTTTACTTTTTTCCGATTTTATTTATTCAATTTTTATTATTTACTTTATTTATTTCATTTTGGGCCTTTTTCATTTCATTTGTTTTTTTTTTACATTTGGAAACATAAATTTTGAATAATATTCCATTTTTGCAAAAAAAAAATTCAAAAATTTTAAAAATATCGCAGCGAGAAATAATTTTAAAACTTTATAGAAACATGTGCAGAGTTTGAAAAAAAAATATTTGTGAATTCCCAAAGTCTGCATAATTAGCAAAAGACCCTTTTAGGGATTTTGTTCGAATCTCTTTCGGTTTTTGTTTCTCTAAATCGTTATTATTCTAATGGCTTTAACGATCCTCTGGAGCCAAGTAATTATTTTGTTTAGTCTAATATTTATGTAATAGATACAAATATACAACAGACATATAAATATGTATTTTTTCATCTAAATATATTTGGAATATTTTCACATTTATGATATTTGTATTATTTATAATATCTGATATTTTTAAATTAATTTTAATAATATAATTATAATTAATATAAATATAATTATAAATATGTAATATAATTTATTCAATACATAAAACTAAAAAACATTATTAGATATAATAATAAATAATAAAAATAAATAAAATATAAAAATTAAAAAATAAAACATCTGAAATGTGACAAAAATTGTAACTTTTTTTAGAAATACTTTTTTTTCTAATTTTCTAAATTTTTTTGAAAAGAATTCTCTTTAAAGAAAACCTGTTAAAAGTTTAAATTGGAAATGCGCTTTTTTTGTCTATTTCAAAAATAAAGAATAGACACAAGTACATATGTAAAATAAATTTGTAAAACGAGAGGCATTGACACGCATTGAAAATCTGACCACTTTAACATTTCTGTTTTGGAAAAAAAAACACGTCTGTCAACCACGTGGACCATTTCTTTTTATTCGAACAAAAATCTCTCAAGGGTTTTGAATTCATTGTTCCATTTTTTTTCTCTTTTTCTCCCTTTTCTTCTTCTTCTTTTTCGCATCTCAAATTCTGTGACTTTATTTTTTTTTTTGATTTTCCGTCTGAGAAACATTTAAACTTTAGATTTATGACTTTTTACCGAAACTGAAAAATTTGTTTTCAATATATTTTTATGAGCATAGCCACAAAAAAAGAAAATAACTTTCATATAAAAATACGAGAGCAGGCAAATTTTTTTTCTTCGTTTCAAAAAATATACGGAAGTTAAAGAAGAAAAACAATTTTTACCATTAGAATTGACTTGTTTAAAAAGTTTTCCAAATTTGTGAACATTGCGGGGCGAAAAAAGGAGAAAAAGAAGTTAAAACTTCTTTTTCTCCTTTTTTTTTTGCATTACTTCCAAATTTTTCTCGCGAAGACTGAGGAAAAAAAATTTGCCTCTCACAATTTTATGAAGGGTTTTAACCCTTTTTTTTGGTCCAGTAGAGGGAAAATATTTTTGTCTGTGCAGTAAAAAGTCATAAATTTGACTAAAAATAATCTTTTCTGAAGACGACGAATCAAAAAAAGAATTGTCACAAAATAAAAGTTAAAAGTCAGTCGAAACAAAAAAAATCTGGAACAATGAATCCAGTAAACCCTTGCTAAATTTCCGGTAAAAAGAAAAAGAAAAACGGGTCCAGATGGTGGACAGACGTCGAAGTAGCGAGGAATTCAATTTTTCTTTTGAGAAGATGAAAGTTTCGTTTGACAATTATTTATAATTTGGATATTTGACCGGAAACGAATTTTTTGAAGAGGAAAAAATTTTTTATGCAGTATTTAAATACTTTATATGAGTTAAAACAACTCTTTAAATTTGAATTAGTAAAAATGTTCACAAATACAATTCTTCACAGAAATTCAATTATGTTCAAAGATTTTTTAAAATTGTCGTCAAAATTTCAATTATTTTTGGAAATAATTAAATTCTTCTCCGAAATTCAATTATTTTCCGAAAATTTTAATAAAATTCTTGCCAAAATTTCAATTATTTAAAAAAATTTTCCTCAATTCAATGATTTTTAATATTTAATATTTTAATAAAATTTTCCAAAAGAATTCAATTATTAATAAAATTCTACGCAAACCTTTAATTATTTTTATAAAATAATAAAAATTTCACAGGAATTCAATTATTTACACAATTTTTAATAAATTTCTTTGCAATCATTCAATTAGTTTCATCTTTCATAAAATAATACAATTTTTACAGGAATTCAATTATTTTCGTAAATAATAAAATTCTTCGCAGAAATTCAATTATTTTCAAAAAATTAAAAAAAAAATTGTTGTCAACATTTCAATTATCTTTATAAATAAATAGCAAAATTCAATTATTTTCAGGAATTTCAATAAAATTCATTGCAAAATTGAATTATTTTCTAAAATAATAAGAATTTAATCATTTTCAAAAATTAAAAAAATTAATTGCAAAATTTCAATTATTTTCAGGAATTTCAATAAAATTCATTGCAAGGTTCAATTTTTTTCTAAAATAATAAAAATTTCACACGAATTCAATTAATAAAATTTGCATGAATTTCTCCAAACAAAAATCAATTGTTAAAAAATTTTTTTATAAAATTCTTCGCAATTCAATTATTTTCATCATAAATAAATTTCAAACTTTAATAATTGAATATTATAAGCATTAGAGCGTAACTTTTTTAAAATAATTGAATTTTGAAATTAATTTGTTTGAAAAAGTCTAATTGAATTTTTTTTCTATTATTTTAAGTTTTTATGTTCTAATATATATTTAAATGAAGAATTTACGAATAATTGAAATTTTGTAAAATTGAATTTTAAACAAACGAATTTAAAAATTCTCAAAGAACTTTTTCAAAAATTATTTAAAATAATACATTAATAGAAGGATTTTTAGTTAAAAACACTAAACAAACATTTAATTTTAGAAAAATTATAAATTATTGCAGAAATTCAATTATTTTCAAGAGTAATAATATTCTTTTCGCAAAAATGAAATATTTTTCAAAAATAATAAAATTATTCTTAGGAAATATTCAATTATATTTTCACAAATAATAAAACTCATAGCAGAATTTCAATTATTCTTAATACAAAATTTTAATCAAATTTCTCGAAAAATGTAATTATTTTTAAAAATTTACTAAAATTCGTCGAAAGAATTAAATTATTTAAAAATTTGTTGATAAAATTTTTTATAGGAATTGAATTTTAAGAAACATTTAATTATTCAATAAATTTTTTATTTTTGTATTTCAATAATTGAATTCTAGTAGAATTTTCTAATAAAAGTTGATATAAAAATAAATTTCAGTTAAAATTTTAAATAATAATTGAATATTAAAAGCAATATAGCGTGAATTTTTAGAAATAATTGAATTCTGAAAAGGTTTCTAATTAAAATCTTTGAAAAATCTGAATTTTTCATGTTTTTAACTAAAAATTCTGTGGAATTAAGTTTTTTGAGAAAGTTTCATTGCGAATTTAAAAAAAAATTATTTGAAGTTTCTATTTTCTGATAATTTTCGCAAAAATTAAATATTGTTCAAAAATAATAAAATTCTCCTCAAGGATTTAATTATTTTCACAAATAATGAAAATCATCGCAGAATTTCAATTATTTAAAAATTTTTTGATAAAATACTTCATAAGAATTCAGTTTTAAAAAACATTCAATTATTCAGTAAATTATTAATTTTTTTATTTTAATAATTGAATTCTAGGAGAATTTTTTAACAAAAATTGATATAAAAATTAATTTCAGTTAAAATTTTAGATAATAATTGAATATTAGAGTCAATATAGCGTGAATTTTTAGAAATAATTGAATTTTAAATTTAATTTTTTTGAAAACGTGTAAATTTTATTTATATTATTTGAAGTTTGTATTTTCTAATTTCTATTTTCTATTTTCTATATTTCTAATAAAAAAATTGAAGAATTTACGAATAATTAAAATTTCGTAAAATTGAATATTGTAAAGAAATAGATTTGAAAATTGTCAAAGGACTTTTTCCAAAAAATTATTAAAAATAATCGATTTAAAGAAGAATAAGTTAAAAATTTTTAAAAATAATAATTGAATTGATAATGATTTTATTACTCGGTTTAATTATTATAAACATGAAGAAATCGATCACTCCGAGTCGAAGACTCGGAGTCATCGATTTCTTCATGTTTTATAGTTATGAAAAATTTAATTTATAGTTTTAAGTAGTAAAAATTACTAAAAAATGAATTTTACCAATAAATACAGTAATTGCTACTAATTTCTTAGTAAAAATTACTAATTTAAATAAAATAGTCAGTCACTAATTAAAATTTAGAAAGAAATTATTAATGTCATTATAATATTTATTATAATATAATATAATTTATTATTGTCTGTAATAAATTATTTATTTAATTTTCTAATGTTCCGAAGCTCTTTAGTCATTATAATAAATAAAAAAAATTAATTTCGAGAAAGAAATGAGAAAAGAAAATGGAAAAAAAAATGATCTCATCGATGAGATGACCACACAAGTTTGATATAATCTTTAGTAGGCGTATATGACAACAAGAAGAAAGAACTACAGAAGCATAAGGCATCTGTTTCTGCAGCTGAGACTAAGCAGATGATAATTTGTTATGTGCCACCTATGTTTTTAAAATGAAAGGAAGATAATTTCAATTATCGATCAATCACGCCTTTGGATATATCTTCAGACATAATAATAACTGTCATTTGATTGTCTATATTCGATACGCAGCAAAATTCTACTCTGTGTGTGTGAATCAAATAGTTAAACATTTATCATGAAATTTTTTTTCAGTAGCAACCTAATGTATAATTTTCCATCATATTTTTCTTTCTTTACATTTTTCTAGTTCCATTACAAATTCTTCAATTCAAATATAAGAAAAAGAAATTCATTACATTTTCATTTCTGATAAGAAAGAAATATTGAATTTTTTTTTGAAGAGTAGAATCATGTTTAGAAAGTAAAATCATTTTTAAAAAATAGAATCATTTTTAAATAGAAAATCATCAATTTTTCCTATTGTGTATTAAGTATGACAAATTTCTAAAGGAAAAAAATTTATTTACGTTTTCACTAAATGTGTGGTATAAATTCTCAAGTATAATTTTCTCTAATGTTAGGCATGAAATTTCTACTTTTAAAATTGCATATAAAAAAAGATTTCTCTCTTTTTTTTTTTTTGACGTCCGAGTATAAAGAAACTGTTTTGACTAGAATCAAGGTGTCATTCAAGCCAGCGAGAGCATTGGGTTGAAGATGAGGCAAACATCAAAGGCACCGCTATCGCTTGGCGGCTTAAAGTCGTTTTATGCGCTCAATGTGTTCGTAACGTTCGCTTTACTCTTCGTTGTATGGGTATTTTATTGTATACTTATATACGTATTGTGTATGTATTGTATGTCGCCGGATATTGGATCGTATAAATTTTCTTATGGAAAGAGTTACCAAAGAGTCAAAGGAGCGTGATAAACGGAGGCGTATTTAAAACAAAAAAAAGAAAGAATAATCAAAAATTTTACTCCATTATATAACAATTCTAGTTATAATAGTAGTTTCTGCAAACAGAAAATAACAAAAGGTTTTGAAGTGAAACAACTTTATATCATCACCACACATGATTCATGATCTTTATTCGCTTTATCTCGTTTGTGAGAGAATTTTCATGCCGTCTAGGCGGCAATTTATGGAACTATTGGCGCGAAATTCAAAAAAAGAAAAATTTAGTTCATACTTGTTATTTAAATAAGTATTTAATCATTATTATTTTTTCATAGGAAATAAAATTCCTTCAAAAGATTCAAATTTATATGTTATTGAAATTCAACAACTTATAAGAATATTTATTATAAAACATGAAGAAATCGATGACTCCGAGTCTTCGACTCGGATTATATGAAAATTTTTACTGTAACTTTTTCAAAATTATTTTCATCATTTCAATTCAATTATTATTTTCTAGAATTTTTAACTAAAATTTTTCTTTAAATCAATTATTTTAAATATTTTTTGAAAAAGTTCTTTGAAAATTATCAAATCTATTTCTTGACAATTCAATTTTACGAAATTTTGATTATTCGGAAATTATTCAATCAAATATATATTAGAAAATAAAAACTTAAAAAAATTTCAAAAAAAATTCGATAAAACTTTTTTAAAAAAATTAATTCTACAGAATTTTTAGTTAAAAATATGAAATTTTAAGTTTTCAAAGATTTTAATTTGAAACCTTTTCAAAATTCAACTATTTCTAAATATTCCCTCTATAATGCTTTTAATATTCAATTATTATCTAAAATTTTAACTGAAACACATTTTTAAATCAATTTTTATGAAAAAAATTCTACGAGAATTCAATTACTTAAATAAAAATATAAATAATTTATCGAATAATTGAATGTTTCTAAAAACTGAATTCTCATAAAAAATTGTATCAATAAATTTTTAAATAATTGAATTCTCTTGACGAATTTTAAAAACAATTTTTAAGAATAATTACATTTTTCGAGGAGTTTGATTAAAATTGTATTAAAAGTAATTAAAAAATTCTGCAATAAGTTTTATTATTTATGAAAATAATTGAATTCTTAAAATGAATTTTATTATTTATGAAAATAATTGAATGTCTGTAAAAATTTTATTATTTACGAAAATAATTGAATGTCTGTAAAAATTGTATTCTTTATGAAAATAATTGAATTATTGAGAAAAAATGTATATAAAATTTGTAAATAATTGAATTCCTGTGAAATTTCTGTTATTTGTGAAAATAATTAAATGATTGCGTAGAATTTAATTAAGATTTTTGAAATATTTTATTTCTTTTGCAAAACTTTATTAAAATACATAGTAGATATTAAAAATCATTGAATTAAGAAAAATTTTTGAAAATAATTGAAATTTTGCAAAGAATTTTATTAAAATTTTTGAACATAATTGAATTTCAGGTGAAGAGTTTTATTATTTTTAAAGATAACTGAAATTTTTACTAGAATGTTTTTACATTTTTGAACATAATTGAATTTTTAGTTAAAAGTTTATTTTATTCAGATTTTTAAAGATTTTTATTTAATATCTTTTCAAAATTCAATTATTTCTAAAAATTCACGCCCTATTGCTTTTAATATTCAATTATTATTTAAAATTTTAACTGAAATTCATTTTTATATCAATTTTTATTAGAAAATTCTACTAGAATTCAATTATTGAAATACAGAAATAAAAAATTTATTGAATAATTGAATGTTTCTTATAATTCAATTCCTATAAAAAATTTTATCAACAAATTTTTAAATAAATGAATTTTTTGACGAATTTTAATAAAATTTTAAAGAATAATTACATTTTTCGACAAATAATTGAACAATGAATTTTATTATTTATGAAAAATAATTGAATTCCTAAAAAATTCTTTAAATAATTGATTTTTTTAAATAAATTTATGCCAATTCTTTTTTGAATAATTGAATAACACTGAAGAAGAAATTTGCAATTTATAAAGATAATTGAAATTTTGACGAGAATTTTTAAACAATTTTAGAAAATAATGGAATTTCTGCAATGAATTTTATTACTTTTGAAAATATTTCAATTCTTGTGATAAATATTGGTTATTTATGAAAATAATTGAATTTTTTGTTCAATTTTATTAAATTTTTTTTAAATAATTGAATTTTTTTGGAAAATTTTTTTAAATTAGTAAATATTGAAAATCATTGAATTGATCAAATTTTTTGAAAATAATTGAATTTCGGAGAAGTATTTTATTATTTCTAAAGATAATTGAAATTTTGATTAGAATTTTTAAAACTTTTTGAACATAATTGAATTTCTGCTAAGAATTTTATTACATTTAAAAATAATTGAATCTCTGCAATACTATCAGCAATCATTTGTAACTTTTAGAAAATTCAATTCTTTTTCAGTGTTTTTAGCTAAAATTCTTCTATAAAACCATTATTTTTAATAATTAATTAAACCTGTATTAAAAAATTTAACTAATTTCAGGAAAATTTAATAAATTATTAAAATTTTTCAAAAATCTAAGTTTTTTTTTAAATATTTCTAATTAAATTCATTCACAGTTGACATTTTTTTAAATTTAAAATATTAAAATCTTTCGAAGTTCATCTATTTATGCAAATTGTAAACGCAACTCTTTTAAAATTCAATTAATTTTAAAGTATTTAATGTAATTAATGTATTTAATGTCATTAAATAATTTATAAGTAATAATTTTATAATAGTTTTTTAAGAATTAAGTTATTTAAAAAGAAATTTTTGGCAGAAGTAGAAAAAATTGATGGTTTTGTATTAAAATTCGTGGTAATTTCATAATTATTTATGTTAATTAATAATTTAATATATTCACAGTAATTTCATAGAGTCAAACAAAAATGCTACGAAAATTCAGAATTTTCTTATTGATTCTAAAAATTTAACTTTTTCTAGTAGTTTTAATAAAAATTGATGATTTTTTCCTGTTTTCCTTGACCAATTTGAAATGTTTACAAGTATGTAAATTCATTTTGTAGAATTATTCTAGTAAAAGTTCTGTTGTACTTTTTTGACATGGCAGTTTTTTAAAAACAAAAATTATTGCAGAATTTTAATGGATTTTTTGCAGAACAAACTTCAAATTTTTTAATTGATTCTTTGGGGTAGAGAACGGTTCCAAAAGCAACTGAGAAATGAATCTCAGTTTGCAGTGACAAGAGAGTCCTATTAAAATACCTTATTGCAGTTACGATAATGAGACTTATCGAATAGCAACTAGTAAATTTTAATTCTTTTGTCGATTACTTGAAAGCTCCGTTACATATCTTTCTCTTTTTCTTCTCCTCAAACTCCCCTGCTGATCGATCGTGTTCCTCATTCTTCGAGAGATATCTCCCTCTTTCTCTCTCTCCGATGCGTCTTAATTCCTCCTTTTCCCATTCGCTTCTCCAATGTTTAGAACTTCTCAACCTCTTGTTAAACTCCATGGTATTGTATATAGAAATTTATGGGAATTTATGTAAGCCAGTGTATATACGAGTGTGCCTGGGAGCGTGGACGATAAATTAAGTTCCTTCTTGATGTAGTCAGCGCAAAATGACTTCAAACTTCAATACGTTTTTCACGCCGTCGGAAAGACCAATTAACGGATCTCTTCTTTTTATCATCGTATTTTCTCTCTCTCAATAAGTTTACAGTTTTCTTTTTCTTTTTTTTTTATTTATTTCTTTTTTTTTGTTGCTGCAGTACTTGACGTCTGCCATATACTAAAAATCTTTTTATACTCAAACTATGGTAATAATTCCATTGCACTCTCGAGACTCAAGTTCCAAAATGAGTTTATCGTGGGATTCCCCTGGAGGTGATGAGCGAGTGTTTATACTTCAACTGAAATGCCATTATTTTCAATAAATTCTCATCAATGAGTCACTTTGGAAAGAGGATTGTGATTTTTCTCCTTTTTCTTTCACTCATCAAAGATTTAATTGGATTTCAAGTATTTATTATCGGAATATAAAGATATTTTATTACACTCAAAGAGTCTTAAGGGTTCTTGATTTTGTTGTCTATGAGAATTATCAATAGAAATTGTTGCTCATTTTCGATATAGTTATTTGAAAAAATTGACTCTAAGCGGCGTTTTTTGATGTCCTTATACGGCTCTTATCAATATTTTACTCTCCATTGATAACCACCTTTGGAACTTACACAGATGCTCTTTTATGATCCCTTATACGTATTACGCACCCATTGAACCATAGAAAATATTTATTTCCTTAAAAAAATCCCCATTTCAATTATAATTGAAATTTATTTCAATTCCATTATTTTCAAAAATTTTAATAAAATAAATTGAATTCTTAGCAAAGTTTCAATTATTTTCAAAAATTTTTCTCCATTCAATGATTTTCAATATATCTATTTTAATAAAAATTTCCAAAAGAATTCAATTATTTAAAGAAAATTTAATAAAATTCTACAAAAAAATTCAATTACTTTCACAAATAGATAATATTCATCAGAAGAATAAAAAATAATAATAATTTGAAAAGTAATAAAATTTCAAAAATTAATAATTTCATTATTTTCAAAAATTGTTTAAAAATTCTTGTCAAAATTTCAATTATCTTTATAAATAGCAAATTTCTTCTTCATAGGAATTCAATTATTCAAAATTGGCATACATATTTTTTCGAATAAAATCAATTATTTAAAAAAATTTTAAGAATTCAATTATTTTCCATAAATAATAAAATTCATCGCAGAATTTCAATTATTTCTCGAAAAATGTATTTATTGTTTAAAATTTTATTAAAATTCGTCAAAAAAATTCAATTATTTAAAAATTTGTTGATAATAGTGATTATGGAAAGTCAATTTTAAAAAACATTTAATTATTCATTAAATTATTTATTTTCATATTTAAATATTTTAATTCTCGTATAGAATTTTCTAATAAAAATTGATTTAAAAATGGAGTTCAGTTAAAATTTTAGATAATAATTGAATATTAAAAGCATTAGATGGTGAATTTTAATAATTGAATTTTGAAAAGGTTTCAAATTAAAATCTTTGAAAACCTGAATTTTTTACATTTTTAACTAACAATTCTGTGAAATTAATTTTTTTGAGAAAGTTTCATTGTGGATTTTTTTTTTAAATTATTGAAATTAAAAATTCTCAAAGAACTTTTTCAAAAACTATTAAAAATAATGCATTTATAGAAGAATTTTAGTTAAAAACACGAAACAAAAATTTAATTTTGGACAAATTACAAATTATTGCAGAAATTCAATTATTTTCAGGTATAATAATATTCTTCGAAAATATAAAATATATTGATCAAAAATAATAAAATTCCTCTTAGGGATTCAATTATTTTCATAAATATTAATAATTTCACAGAAATTCTATCCAAAATTTCAATTATTTGCATAAATAACCAATATTCATTACAAGAATTGAAATATTTTCAAAAGTAATAAAATTCTTTGCCGAAATTCCATTATTTTCAAAAATTATTTAAAAATTATAGTCAAGATTTCAATTATTTTTATAAATAGCAAATTTCTTCTGCATAGGAATTCAATTATTTAAAAAAGAATTTAATTATATTCAAAAAAATAAAATAAACTTTAATTATCTTTATAAATAATAAAAATCTTCCCCGAAATTTAATTATTTCATTTATTTACATAATTATTTATTTTATTTATTTGAACATAGAAATTATAGTAAAATTATCTTCTCAAAATTTCAATTACTTAATTTCAAAATTTTCCTCAATTCTTTGATTTTCAAAATTTACTAAATTATTAAAATTTTGCAAGAGAATTCAATTGTTTTCCAAAGATTCTAATAAAATTTTACCTAAACATTCAATTATTTTCATAAATAATAAATTTTTTTTAAGGAATTGAATTATTTTCATAATAAAATTTATCGCAGAATTTCAATTATTTTTAATACAATTTTAATCAAACTTCTCGAAAAATGTAATTATTCTTAAAAATTTATTAAAATTCGTCAAAGGAATTTAATTGTTTCAAAATTTGTTCATAATATTTTGTATGAGAATTCAGTTTTAAGAAATATTCAATTATTCAATAAATTATTTATGTTCGTATTTAAATAATTGAATTCTCGTAGAATTTTCTAATTGATTCAAAAATGAATTTCAGTTCAAACTTTAATAATTGAATATTAAAAGCATTTTAGCATTAATTTTTGGAAATAATTGAATTTTGAAATTAATTTTTTTGAAAAAGTTTAATTGAATTTTAAAATTTTTTTTTTTTGAAGTTTCTGTTTTTTAATATTTTATTTTCAAAATATGTATGTATAATATGTATTTAATTGAAGAATTTACGAATAATTGAAATTTCGTTAAATTGAATATTGTATGCAAATGGATTTGAAAATTTGTCAAAGAACATTTTCGAAAATTATAGAAAATTAATATAGATAATCGATTTAAAGAAGAAATTTAGTTAAAAATTCTTGAAAATAATAATTGAATTGATGATTTTCTCACTTGATTTTTAATTATTACAAAACATGAAGAAATCGATCACTCCGAGTCGAAGACTCGGAGTTATCGATATCTTCATGTTTTATATAGTTTTATAAAATTTAATTTTTAGTTTTAAGTAAAATTTTTGTCGTATTTGACTCGGATTTTATATTTTTTTCAATAATTTGTTCGTAATTTTTCATTTTTGGTCCGCAAAGTCCATATTTTTAAATACTTTCACTGTTCCGAGCTCTGAAGTCAGGCAACAAAATTTTTCCAATTCAAAAAAAAAAAAAAATCCCCACTTGAGGTTTTCAATTTTGACACTTTTTTCAGATAAAAAAAATCGTCTCATAAAGAGTTTTTTAAAAAAAAGTGAGGCAACACATAATGTTTCCACCTCAAAAAAAAAAAAAAAAAAAAAAATAGAAAAAAAAGAGTTAAAAAGAACGGTAAATATTTTTCCAAGTTGTATAATATAATAGTAGAAATAAAATATTTTTCATCCAGTATTATTTCTTTATTCTATTTTTTTTTTTTTTTTTTTGGTTTCTTTAGGTGTGTACATACCTGCGTACACACTTTAGTCTATGTGTATACGTACAATACAATCTCGAAGGGATCTTATCTTGTGCAAAGCCAAAAGTAGACATTTCGGTCGCTTTGGCTTTGATCATTTGCAGAAGGCCGATTCTGGGAAAAGTATAGGCACCGCTAGGGCCAATAAAGTGCTCTCGGCACGATTCACCGATAACACAAAAAAAAAAACGATGACTTTATCATCATGAGACTCTCGATAATATCGGCTCCTGTTTCGCGTGTCGTTATCTTCTTTTTTACCCTAGATATAAACTTGACTAAATGTATATACAGACGATCACCAAACATTTTTTTTCTCAGGTAAAATTTAATTTACAATTTCTATGATATTTTTCGTGTGTCATGTAAATCATAAATTTCGATAGGATATATATTTATTAATATTGAGTCACGTCCGGCCGGTGAGAATACTTCCGCGGAAAATTATCTTGCGACATCTTCTGAATAAAAAAAAGCAAAAAAAAAGTGTCGCAACTTCTGAATCATATTCAATGTTACGTGTCAAGAAACCAACTTGGAAAAAATTTCTGTCGAAAACTTAATTTTATTTTCAGACAAAATTTCTAATATTAAATTGAAAAAAAAAAAAAAGGAATCAAAAGCATTGCTTCGCAATTTCTTTTTTTGTCACAATTTGATATTCTAAAAAAAACTGTGATTTTAAATTTCTGTTTAAAAAATTTCCGTTATTGAGAGAGTAAAACATCAAAAACTCTTTCGCATAATACTGGAGTGAGCGATTTGGGATCGTTTAGTAGAATTCTCAAGGTTCTTAGGCGAGGCATTCAGGAAATGATGTTTTTCTAAAAGTTCCAAATTGACGCGAAACTGTGAGGAGACATGAAAGTGGTTCATAGATAAATGAGCCTAAGGGAGGACGCAAAATATTGGTGTCCTGCCGTCTGCAAACTATACGGTAGTTAAACGAAGATACAGTCGTCTCTATATTCATGGATTTTACGAAAAATTCAATTGTCAAAACTTTGAAAACTCGCAGGGCAAAAATAGGTCCTAATATTATTGGGGGGGCACTAAACAGATTCGTCAACGCCACGCGACCCATGACCATGAATGTTCAGGGTCGATGTTGAAAATATGGTTTCTCAATTCTCACCGCCGTTGAACCTTGAAGACCTCACTTTTATAAACATCCCCATTTTTATACTCGCGTGCCGCACTATTTTTGACTTTTGGAATTTTTCAAATCGTCAAAGAAGGAATACTCGTTACAATCAAATTATCTCTTCGTTTTTCGAAAATCTCTTTTTTTTGCTATTACTGCGTAAATTTTAATAAATATAAATTTTTTTATTCTAATAAAATTGAAAAATTAATTAATTTTTAACAGTTTAGTAAAAAAATATAGTAGAAAAATAATTTTTGAATCAGTTTTAACAGTTTAGTAAAAAAATGTAGTAGAAAAATAATTTTTGAATGAGTTTTAACAGTTTAGTAAAAAAAAATATAGTAGAAAAATAATTTTTGAATGAGTTTTACAAGTTTAGTAAAAAAAAAGTTTTTTTTTTTACTAATCTTTTTAAACTCATTGAAAAATTACTTTTCTGCAATCAGATTTGAAAAATTTGTGAACATGAAATACGGAAATTATATTTTTATAAAAATTTTAATTTTCCATCTGATACTCAAAAGAGAATAATAATTGTCGCGCACTGACGAATGTTTTTTTAAAATAAAGTTTCATTTTTGATCCGCATTGATACTTTTATATTTGATAATGAAATTATTCTGCGTAGTGACATTTTGTTTTTGTTAATTATAATACGACTTCTGTTTTGATGTCAAAATCAAAATATGTATATGAAATATCAAATGACAAACGAATTTTGCCGAATTAAATGCTGTAGGCCAAAGAGAGATTTGAAAATAAAAATATTATTATCTTTCGGTAAGTGGAAACTATATAGCTATATATATGTTCTTGATATTAGAATACGTAGAAAAATAATCTGCTAAAACTCATTATATATCATTCTGGACACAGTGGAATTTTTTTTCAGTTTGTTTAAAATTTTTTTTTTGATTTTAAAGTTTTTGCTGGTAATTTTAAATATTTTATCATTTTTTTCATTTCTTGGTAATTTTAAATATTAAATTATTTTAAATTAAGTTAATTTTAAGCATTAGATCAATTTTAATTTAGTTCATTTGGAATATTAGATCATTTTAAATTGTATGCAATTTCATTCAGTTGAAAACTTTTTACCAACAATATTTATTAACCAAAAATTGACTAAAATTAGTAGAAATTTCTATTTCACTAATAAATGTTTAGGCGTAAATAGTTATTTCTACAAACTTATTGTAGTACAATTAAAAATTGGAAATTATTTTTATAACTAAAATTAGAAGAATGATTAATTGTATTAGTAGAATAAATTAGTCAATTTTATTAATAATCAATAATTTCACTTTCAACTAAGTTATTAATAAAATTTACTAATTCGAAATTATTTTAATTAGAAAAATTAGTAGAATTATTATTTTTATAAGTAAAATTTACTAATACTTCTAAATTATTTTTCCTAGTAAAATTAGTAGAATTATTAATTTTATTAGTAGAATTAGTAAATTCTATTCATCATTACTAATTTCTACTAATTTATTAATAAAATTTACCAATTCTAAATTATCTTTACTTGTAAAGTTATTGCAATTATTATTGTTATAAGCAGAATTAATAATATTTACTAAATATAAATAATTTTTACTAGTAACATTAGCAGAATTAATTATTTTATTAGTAGAATTAGCAAATTTTATTCATGAGTACTAATTTTCACGAATTTATTAATAAAATTTACTAATTACGAAATTTTTTTAACGAGTAGAATTAGTAAAATTGTTATTGTTAGAAGCAGAATTTAGTAAAATTTATTAATTCTGTACTATTTTTCCTAGTAAATTAACAGAATTAGAATTACTAATTTTATTAGTAGAATTAGTCAATTTCATTCATGAATACTAAATTACTTATATTTACTATTAGGTTTTTATGGAATATTTTGGACTTTATTTGGAAATTATTATAAAGCAAATTACAAAATTTTTCATTTTCAAATATGAAATTTTGAATAATTTCAGATTTAAACTTTAAAAAAATTCAATTATTATTAACTAAATTAATAATTATTTACTCTTGTTTATTAATTTCAAAAATTTTAATAAAATTCTTCGCAAGAATTCAATTATTTACGTAAATAATAGCATTCCTCGTAAGAATTCAATTGTTTTTATAAATTATAAATTTTTTTGCAAAAATTCAATTATTTTTATATAAAATTTTAATAAATCCTTCGAAACAATTCAATTATTTTTTTAAACAGTAAAATCTTTGTAAAAATTTAATTGCTTTCTAAAGAATTTCACGTAAAAATTCAATTTTTTTCTTAATTCGTTATAAAATTTTTCAAAAATTCAATTATTTTCAAAAAAAAATTTCACAAAATAATTGAATTTCTTTCTTAATTCGTCATAAAATATTTTTAAAAAATTCAATTATTTTCAAAAAAATTCCACGGAAAAATTCAATTTTTTTTAATTCGTTGTAAAATCTTTGCTAGAATTCAATTATTTTTATAAATAATAACATTCTTTGTAAGATTTCAATTATTTTTATAAATAGTAACATTTTTTGCCATAATTCTATTACTTTTAAACAAAATTTTAATAACATTTCACGAATGAATACAATTATTATTTCAAAAAAAAAAATTCAGAATTGTATTTTTATTTTAATTTGTTGTAAAATATTTTAAAAGAATTCAATTTTCATAAATTGAAAATTTATAAATGAAAATTTAATAAATTTAATAAATGAAATTTTTTTTCATAAATGAAAATTTTCATAAATTCTTCGAAAAAAATTCAATTATATTTATAAATAGTAAAACCCTTTGCAAAAAATTTAACAAAATTCTTCTCGAGGATTCAATTATTTTTATAAATAATAAAATTCATCGAAGGAATTCAATTATTATTAAATTTTTTGATAAAATTTTTTGTAACAATTTGATGATTTTCAAGACATTAATTTAAAAATTAAAAATATATTTAAAAATAAAAATTATTAAAAAAGTTAAAAAACAAAAAAAAAGTATATTCCACAGGGAGTGAAAAACACCAAAAATAGCTTCTTGCCACCAAATAACTTTTATTAATTGAAAAACCGAATAAGGAATTAACAGAAAAAATTGTTTATCTTGAAGAATTTCGTTCGTAGAAAAAAAATTCCTTTTTTTCACGTTTTTGGCACGCTTACACGCAACAACCTTGAGGAACCACCCGCCGACAGTCGTTTTAATGAAACTAAGTAATCTTGCAAATAGAAATTATTGTACGATCGTAAAACAGCACTACAATGCCCTCATCGTAAATATGAAAGTTTCCGGGGGCCGAAAAAGAAGGACCTGAAATTTAAACTGTAGCAATGAGACGGAAGAAAATGAAGAGAAAATTCCAGAGGTCGGATGCTGTAAGAATAGTTTATTAGGTGGATGGAGATAGAGAGAGAGAGAGAGAGAGAGAGAGAGAGAGGACAAAGAAAAAAGGGGGGAGGGAAGGAAGGAAGGAAGAGGAAGCGATGTATATTTGCCGCGAGAATAACCAAACTACGAAGAAATGGAATGGATATTACGGGGCCCATTATGGGCCCCCATAAAACACCTCGAATGCTAGAGGCGCGTGGCCCCAAGGACGACCTGGCACTTCGTCTTCATGCTCCTGAACTTCCACAGTCTCTCTGCAGCCCCCTTAAACATGAAAAGCTACATGCGTTCCCTTTTGCAATTTTACAATTTGCACTTTTAGTGCCGTTACGATACTTTGGAGCGTGTCCCCCCTTTTTTTCCCCGATATTTGTGTAACTCTTTTTCACCGTTCACTATTCAAATTTTCATCACTGCACAATAGAAACGAAAGTAGGCGACAAAATCCTTTGCCTGAAAGTGGTAATATTTATTTTCAATAGTGTCTCGTTTATGTCCGGCGGAACGAATTATTATAACATCTGGAGCAATATTTTTTGGTGACATTTTTCTCGAAAACTTTTATTATATATTCATTGTTTTCTTTAAATTTTCGAATCCTTTTTCTCAAAGTTCTATTCAGTTTCGCTTTATTTTACAATTTGTACAATTTGTACAATACACATTTACAGAAATCACAGTTAGTTTCCTTTTTTCACCTAATTCTCTTTTCTCCCCTTTTCCCCTTTTTTTATATCCTTAAATTAATAAAATCCCCTAAAATATCTAAAATCATAAATTTTCTCCCCCTTTCCCGTTATTTTTAACAAAAACTTGTAAAAATTGGCATTTTTTGTAAAAGTTAAAAAAATTTTCAGTTATGCTTGAAGAAAAAATTGTTAACTTTTGTAAACTTTGAAAAAAATTTTTTTTTTAATTTTAAAATCGTTTTGTAATATTTTTCAATCTACAAAATTGGAAATTTTTTCAAAAAAGGTTCCAAACAAGAAATAACTTCTATACTTCGAAGAAAAATTCAAATGGTTTACAATTTATTCTACTAATAAAAATAATAAAATTGATAAATCTATACTGATTTTAATAGTGAAAATAGTTAAGAATTAATAAATTTTAGTTAAATTTAATTTAATTAACAAATTAGTAGAAATTACTGTTTACTAAAAAAATTTACTAATTCTACTTATAAAATTAATAATTCTACTAATTTTACTAATAAAAGTAATAAATCTACCAATATTACTAGTAAAAATAGTTAAGAATTATAATAAATTTAATTAACAAATTAGCAGAAATTACTAATTGACAAATAAAATTTAGTGATTCTACTAATAAAATTAATAATTCTACTAATTTTACTGATAAATTAGAATAAATCGCGATTTATTAGTAAATTCTACTAATTCTACTTATAAAAATAATAATTTTTTTACAAAAGTCAATTATTTTTTTATATTTTTTAATAAATTTATTCAAAACTTTAATAATTTTTAAAGGAATTTAATAAATTGATAAGTTTTTTTAAACAATGATTTAAATATTATTATTACACTTTTACGGCGATTAAAGAGTTAAAAAGATTTCAATTTAAAAAACTTTCAAATTTTAATTATTTCTTCAAATTTCTTTTGTAACGCATAACGCTTCTAATATTCAGTTATTTTACAAAAATTTTAACTTAATTTTTTTTAAATTTATTTCTTTTAGAATTCAACGAAAATTGAATTATTTAAATACAACAAATTTTGTAAAATTTACTTATTTTTCAAATTATTAGTTACAATTCTTCAAAAAATACAATCATATTTAAAAAAAAATTGAAATGAAAAAATAAAATTCTTTGAAATATAAAATTTACACTGAAAAAAAATTTATTATTGGAATCAATTAAATGGTATTTGCTTCAAATACTGAAATTATTGGTTCAAATACCATTTAATTGACTCCAATAAATATTATTTGTTTCTAGTAAATATTTAATTGATAATAGTCAATTAATCAGTTATTTGAATGAAATAAAATTTTTTTTCAGTGTAAAATTTTAATTAAATTTGACAAAACTTTCTATTTTTTCAATTTTTAAAAATTATTTCAATAATTCAATAACTATTTTCAAAAAGTTACGTTTTTTAATTACGATTTTTCAACAACCTAATTTTTTTTATAATAATTTCAAAAAATTACAATAACTGCAATTTTTCCAAAAACCAATTATTAGTAAAATTTACTAACTCTACTAATAAAATTAAAAAAAACTACTAATTTTAATACTCAAATAGTTAAGAATTAATAAATTTTATTAACAAGATTAGTAGAAATCACTATTCATAAATAAAATTTACTAATTTTACTAATAAAATCAATAATTCAACTGATTTTACTAATAAATTAGTAGAAATTGCTAGTTATTAGTAAATTTTACAAATTCTATTTATATAGAAATAATAATTTTTTTCTAAAAGTCAATTATTTTTCAAATTTTTAGTTACAATTCTTCTAAAAATACAATCATATTTAAAAACAATTCTTTATAGAGTAAAAAATAAAATCCTTTGAAATATTTATTTATAATTTATTTTAATAAAAATTTTAGAAAAAATCTTATTTTTTCATTTTTTAAAAATTATTTTCGGGAATTCAACTGTATTTTTAAAAAGTTATTATACGTTTTTTAGTTTCGATTTTGTGAAAACCTCATTTTTTAAGAATTTTTAAATTAAATTTTTCAAATTTCATTATAACTTTTGTTACAAATAAATATTTGAATACTTATTTTTTATTAATTTGTCCACCAGAAATTATAATTTCCAAATAATTTTTAATGTAAAACCTTTTGAAATTTCATTATTTCAAAAAATTACAACTGAAATTCTTCCATTTCTTGAAATATTTTCTAAAATTTTAACTGACATTCTTTTGTCAAATCAATTCTTATCAGAAAGATTTGGATTTAATTACTGAATTATTCAATTAATTCAATTATTTAAATACAAAAATAAGTGATAAAATAATTGATTATATACTAAGCTGTGAGAGATGCAACTATAAATCTTCTTATGGATTTTTAAAATTTTTAATCGGAACAATTTTATATCATAATAATACTTTATTCGCCTTATTTCGTTTGTGAGCGGATTTTCATGCCATCTAGACGGCAATTTAACTACATATCATGGTGCGAAATTCAAAAAAAGAAAAATTTCTACACAGTTTTTTTGAAAGTGTGAAATTTGATACTAAAGTGGATCAAATTGATGCTAAAAATGTTGATCAATTTTTTATTTGATCCACAATTTTAGGTATCAGTTCGTTGCAATTTGATAATTTGATATACTTTGAAGTTAACAGTGTACCTCATTTTCACTAGTGTTCGTATAAAAATTTATATTGTAATTTTTGTTTTTTTATATTTTTTTCGTTCTGAATTCGAGGTGACTCCAAAAACTCGAAAAAAATTATTCTTTTAATTTCTTTCTTTTTATTAATTTCTCCTTCGGGATTTTGTGTCCTGTTATATACAAATTCCCATATTCCTTGAATGTATATATATATATATATATATATATATGTATATATATGTACCTTGGTTATTCAAATGTGGAGTCAAGAGTATGTACCGAATTTGTCTGATCTCACAGCGATTCTATCATCAGCGACTGAGTTCCGGGATTCGCTGCGGGACGGCAGATAAAGCCAATTGAATTTAAATCATGAATACGAACGAAGCGAGCGAGGCGGTACAAAGCCCAACGGCAATCTGGTGGCAGCTTTGTGCCGGTAATGGCTTCAACCCCCGGTTCCTCATCCCTCAGGCAACTACTCTACTTCGTTCAACAAAACCTGGAAATCTGCTGTGTATAAAACTCCAAAAAAAAAAAAAAATACCATCAACTCTCGAAAAGATTTTTTTTTTCACCCCAATTTTTCCAGAAAATAAAGAAATTTCAAACTTTATGACAGCAAAATATTATTATTTTTTTTGTCTTCACAACATATTCACGAGAAAAAAGAAGAGTGCAAAACCTATATTACCTACGTGACCCGAGTTCAGACAAGCACGATTTGTGGTCCGGTTTTTGAGCGTTCGAGTGACACGCTACAGACCACAACCATAACCACAGCCACCCACGCATAAACCTTTTAACGCGCGACTATAGTATATCCGGCGATAGCAACTTCTCGTTAATGGATGTGCGCATATAGAAAATATTTGTATGTGTGTATTTTTCTCGAACCAAAAATTTTCAAAGTGTATATACCCGATCACATGTGACCCCCTCGATAAAAATATGTCCTTGTATCCTCCTGTCATTTCTTCTTTTCTTTTTTTTTAAATATATATTTTACTTATTTTATGGTTCAAGAACTGTCAGTCCCTCTCTCGAGGGAGAGAATCACGCATTATTATACTCTATGCATTTGATTTGTTGACTCAGGGCGATCCCGTGACACCCCAAGCTATAGCAGAAAAGACGATATAATTTGTAAACACAATTTTAATGATCATCAATTTAGTTTGAAAAGGAAACATTCTTTACAAATTTTAACTGTCAATTAGAAATTTTTTCCTTTTGTTTTAATAAAATATAAATAATTTTACAAGTCAAAAAAAATTATTTTTATTCAAACAAACTTAAGGGCTATTAAATGTGTACTTGAATCAAATAAATATTTACTTGAAACAAATAAATATTTACTTGAAACAAATAAATATTTACTTGAAGCATTTCTATTATTTAAAAATATTCCCTTTCGTTTTAATGAATATAAATAATTTTACACTGAGAGAAAATTTATTTTATTCAAATAACCGATTACTGTAATTTGATTGAAAAACGACGAAAAATTCGTAAATTGTACGATATAATTTGGAGAATTTTAAAGAAATTACAAATCATTGCAGAAATTCAATTATTTCCATAAAAGTAATAAAATTCTTCGCAGAAATTCAATTATGTTCGAAAAATTTTTGAAAATTCTGGTCAAACTTTCAATTATCTTTATAAACAATAAAATACTTCTCCGAAATTCAATTATTTTCAAAAAATTTAATAAAATTCTTGTCAAAATTTCAAGTATTTTCAAACATTTTTCTCATTTCAATTATTTGTAAATTGTAATAATAAAAAATTTTACAAAAATTCAATTATTTGCAAATTTTTTTTTATAAATCTCTTCACAATCATTCAATTATTTTCATAAATAATAACATTTTTAGAGGGATTCAAATTATTTTCGTTGAACTAATAAAATTCTTCACAGAAATTCAATTATGTTTGAAAAATTTTGAAAATTCTGGTCAAACTTTATCAATTATCAGAAATAATTAAATTCTTCTTCGAAATTCAATTTATTTTCAAAAATTTTCTTTAATTCAATGATTTTTCGTATCTACTGTTTTATAATAAAATTTTCCAAAAGAATTTAAAAATTGTCCAAGAACTTTTTCGAAAATTATTAAAAATTAATATAGATAATCGATTTAGAGAAGAATTTTAGTTAAAAATTCTTGAAAATAATAATTAAATTGATAATGATTTTATATCACTCTGTCATCTTTAATTATTATAAAACATGAAGAAATCGAGTCGATGACTCGGAGTGATTGACTTCTTCATGTTTTATATATTTATGAAAAATTTAATTTATAAGTAAAATTTTCTCTTATTTGACTCTGACTGTTTAAATGTTTAATTTTAGAATTTAATTTTAGGAATTATGACGAAAATTTTTACTCATAAAAGGGAGTAAAAATTATCACCAATAATTAATTTTCTTTAAAATTATCCAAAAAAGAAAAATTATCAAATCAGTACGAGAACTAATAACGCTATTTGCAGTAATTTCCAAGTGCATTTCACTTTGAGTCTCTCAGGTGATTCATGACGACTCTTAAGTGACTCATAATGACTCTTAAGTGACTTGCAAAATTAGCCACGAGTCACTTATAAGAGTCATCATAATTTATACTTAAAACTTAAAAGAAGAAGAAGAAGAAGAGGAAAAATTTTTGACCCCTAATTTTCCTAAACAGAAGGGGAAAAACACAGGGCAATTAAAAATGGAACATTAATTTTCGAGTCTGAACCTATTTGGTCCAGGGACATATATAATGAAAAATCTCCACCCACTCATTTATCCCTGTTTTTTCCCCCTCGCAGGAGGAAACATGTTCAGTAAACACTATAAAATGACCGCTTCTTAATCAGTCCTTATTAACGTGAAACCATTTCAATTTAATTATTTATAAACAAACTTTGTTTGCACTCGCTAAACATTTCGTTTCATTATAAAAATTTCATTTATCCTGTGGAAGTAACATTTTTATTTTTATTGGCGAATTTTCGAAATTTATTTTCTATTTTTTATTACTCTTATCTGAATTTTAGTTAGTTGAAAATAGAAAAAATTTGATAGAAAGTAAGGCAGTCGTTAAATCAAATAGTTAATAATAACTAATTATAAGTAAAATTTTATTAATTATTTATAACTAAATTAATTATTCTCTACCAATAATCAGTAATTTTCTACTATTTATCAGCAATTTTTTATACTATAATAATTAGTAATTTTCTACCATGAATTAGTTATTTTCTTATTTATTTATTATAAAAATTAGTTCTCCAAACTTTAGGAAAAATCAAAATTCTATAAAAATTTTTTTGACTTCTAAGTAATTAAGTAAATTAAGTTCTTTATCCGGATCAAAATGATTCAGTTTGTCCACAGAAGTAAAACTAATTTTTTATTATCAACCCAAAATCTATAAATTAAAAAATACGAAAAACAGACCCCCTCCGGAAGCGTTCAAAATTCAAGATTATAAATTATTGTAAAAATCCATTCAGAAGCGTAAAATATTATTTTATTTCTTAATGAGCATTTAAAATTTAAATATAAAGCTGAGGGGAAAAAAAATTTCTTCCACTATACATATATATATATATATATATAGGACAATAAAATATTGTATAGAATTAGTTCGAGTTGAGTATTTTTGGTTATATGTATATAGAGAGAGGTATAGGAAATTTTCAGCACCTGAAAATAAAATTTTTATGCCCTGCTTTGACTTTGCTCACTTTGCATGCTTTGCTTGGCTTTTGCTCATAAAAGCGACAAATAACACAAATTGAGTTCATGGCATAATTTCCCCCTCCCCCACGAAAATAGAGGATTCATGCAAATTTGTAAATTTTCTTCAGTGAGAGAAACGATACCATCTTGGGTAAACAGGTCAGTTCATTTACAGTTTCTAACTGTTCATTGTGCTTTCGACCGTTTCGGAAGCATAACAGAAGGACCCCAATAATTTAATAAAAGTCTAGTTTACGAAGGAGCGAGTTACGACCTAGAATTGCAAAAGTTCAAAAAAAAAGGTCTTTTATTTTTTTGACCTGAGAATATGAGGTCAACTTCTTTCGAGAATTCAATTCTTCTTTTTATTGGTGTATTTTTAGTCGAGAAAAGCAACTACTCAGTGTAGACATAATCGCATTTGAGTTCAAAATTTTTATTTTTTTAAACATATTTTTAATTTTGTTTTAAATAATCGACATGGAAATTGTAAAGTAAATTTTCGTTAATTTTGGTTAATTTTTCGTAACTATTCGTAACTATTTTCTTACTGTTTCTATTTTTAACAATTTTTTTTATTTAAACAAACAAAATTTTAATTGACATATAGGGGCCATTCATAAACTACGTCACACAATTTTGCATAATTTTTCCACCCCCCCCCCCCTCTACCCACGTCACAAATTTTACATGCTTTAGCGCCATTTTTTCTATAGAACGTCACAAAAAATAAATTCTTTAAATTATAAAACTACTTTTTTTAAAACTATTTTCTTAACTATATTTTTGGACTGTTTTTTTTAGTTATTTTTAACTGTCTTTCATAAAGAATTTTTTCGGTATAAAAATGTATTTTTAAACAAATTAAATTTAGTACAAAATACAGAAAAAAAATTGAGAAATATTTTTTTTTTACTATTTTCTTCATACTTATTTAACTATTTTTTTGTTTAAACAAAGTAAATTTAATTTCTAAAATATATTTTTAATTAAAAACTGTTTCTAAGGAAATAAATGTGAAATTTTGAATTAAAGAATTTAAAAAAGTAAATAAAGTCAAAAATCTTTTACTAAAAACGGGTCGAAAGTGTGAAATTGGCTATTTTTGACAAACTTTAAAGCTAAAAATGATTACGAAGAACACAATAAATTTTTTTAAAAAATTATTAATGATCTCTTTATACTTTCTAATACAGAATAGGAAGAAAACAGTTTAAATTTTCGGAAATGCCAAAAATTTTCATTATTTTTCCAAAAAATTGGCCGAAAATGTTAAATTGGCTACTTTTGACAAATTTTCAAGCCAAAAATCATTACGAAGACCACGCTAAATTAAAAAAAATGTAAAAATGAATTTTTTTTTAGTGATGCGAAATAGAATGAAAATAAATTGAATTTTGGGAAACGCCGACAATTTCTTTTTTTTTTCTAAAAAACTGTCCAAAAATGTCAAATTAGACAATTTGACATTTTCGGTTTGACTTTTGACAAAATTTTAAAGCCAAAAATCATTACGAAGACCACGCTAAATTTAAAAAAAATTTATTAATGAATTTTTCATTTAGAATTGCAGAAAAGGAAGAAAATAGTTTGAATTTTCGGAAAAGCCAAAAATTTTTATATTTTTTCAAAAAATGGATCAAAAATGTAAAATTGGCTATTTTTGACAATCCCAAAAGCAAAAAGTCAGTCACTAATTTAAATTTAAAATTAGATTTAAAGATTTAAAATTTAGAGAGCAATGACTGACTTCAAACTATGAGGCCAAAAGTGAATGAAAGAATACGAAGATATTATAATATAATAATAATATGAAATTTTTATTTAAAAAAAGGAAGTAAAGTGGATGACGGAATGTTTGTTAAATAAAAGTTGAAAATAAGACCCTGAAGAGAAAATTGGTGTGTCAGAAGCATTTATGGTTCCCGTTGCAGTTTTACGAAAAGTGAGGTCAGTCTCGAAAGCACTCCCGCGTGGCTACTACTCGTGATTTAGGGTATGTTTACCTGTAGCTATAAGTACCTTGACATTTTCGTCACGCTAAAAATGTCTTGTTATAAATTGGAAAATAAGGGGAGCGAGCAGTGGGAAGCATACCGTGAACGAAGCTCATAACAGTTTTTGTAAACACACCTCCCAGGTGCCAGTTAATATATAGAAATACTAAAAGTATTCTTTTCACCTTCTAATTTTAATTTCCAACCTTCTTTCATTTTTTTTTTTCTAAACTAAAAAAGAACCAATTCTCATTAAAATTGAAAATTTTCGTTTTTTACATACAGTCGAACCTGTTAGAATGAAACTCTATTTTTAAAAAATTTTTGGATTATAAAAATGTCCTGAATAAGAATTATTTTCACTTAATATTTGGAATATTGTGAAAATATTACAAAATTAAATTATAAAATAATTTTTTAAAAATTAGTTTACTGCGATAAAATTTGAAAAAATCGAGTTCCATTCCCACAGGTTTCACTGTATAGGAAAATTGAGAGAAAACTGTCAGAAATTACAAATTTAAATATTTAATTTTATAAAAGTGCAAAAGAAAAAAACTTTCATCTTGACTCGAACACGGCTCTTTGTTAAAAAAAAGCAAAAGTTTTTTATTTTTTTTCACGAAAAGAAAAAATTTATCTATAATAAAAAAATAATTTATAAAAATTAAGTTTATTATTTACCTCTTATTACTTTAAAGTTTAAATTAAAAATTAATTCTGAAAAATTGTTTATTAAAAATATTGTATAGTTTAAATTTTTATTATTTATTTTTTAAAGCAGTTAATTTGACTAATAATATGTATAAATTAAATTTTGTATTAATTTTTGTATAGTATCTTTAAAGTTAATGCAAAAATAAATGACAAAATTAATATAAAAATACTACAAAAATTAATTAATTAATTAATTAAATTTTTGTAGTATTTTTATTTTAATTTTTCAATATTTTTTTTATTTATAATATAAAAAAATATTTTTATTTTTGAATTTTCCCATCATTTTTCACGAAACATTTTTATATTAATTTTTGCATTAATTTTTCTTTTAATTTTGCATTACCTTGTTTTTAAATATTTTTATAAATTTTAGAAATTGATTTCGCAAGTAATATCTTGTTGTTGCAAAATTTGCCAGTAAAACAATGAATTATTAAAAAAAATTTCAAATTCAAATTTTTTTTTTTATTTCGATTGACTCGTTGCGCCATCTACTTAGAACTTTGTGAAACGTAACACTGGGTTTCCCCTGATTTAGTAGAACTTCCATTTTATCTGACATCAAAAATACGCTTCTATAGATTTCTTCATTATTTTCAAACAATAAGCTCAGAAACTACAAATACAAACAATAGTAAAATAAAAATTTTTATTTTCAAGAGTATATAACAATTTTTGAAAATAAATATAAAACTATCAAGAAAATAATCTGTGATATAATTTTATCAAAATAATTTTCTTTACGGTCCTTTTACAATTCCGTTTAAAACAGTGAAGAAATAAGGAGTAGATTTGTTTTTAATTTATAAATTAATAATCTTTCATTATTTTTACAAATTTTGTTATTATAAATGTGAATTTATTTTTAAATCATTAAAATTGAAGGGAAACATCAATTTTCTTTCAAGAATCTAATTTAACTTTTAACTTTTGTTTCAAGGAAATTGAGTAATTTATTGTCATAAAATTTGTTAATGATTACTAGAGACATAAATTTATATTTTACTTTTTAACTTTTTATTTTAATTTCTTGCCTTGATTTTTTTAAATTTAAAATTAAAAGCCTTTTTTAAAATTAAAAATTAAAAGCTTTTTTTTTACATTAAAAATTAAAAGCTTTTTTTTACATTAAAAATTAAAAGCTTTTTTTTAATTGAAAATTAAAAGCTTTTTTTAAATTAAAAATTAAAAGCTTGTTCCACTGGAATATTTAAAATTTTCCTTTTTTGGAACGGTTCTTTCTTTCGGTTTCAAAATAAGCTTTTAATTTTTAATTTAAAAAAATACAAGCTTTTAATTATTAATTTAAAACCTAAAAGCTTATTTTGAAACCGGAAGAAAAAACCTTTCCAAAAAAAGAAAAATTCTAAATACTCCAGTGGAACGTGAACGTAAATAGAAAATTTCGTGCCATTGGGATTGTTATAAATTAATAAAAGAAAATAATATGAAAATAATTTATTCATCAAAATAAAATAAAAATTAAATTATTTAATCTAATAATTTAATTAATTTTTAAAAAATTAATGATTACTTGGTTTACGTAATTAAATAATAAAGGCAATAATTTATTTATACTACCACTTTTATTAATCGTTAATATTATATTTCATATGTATATTATGTATAATGTATATTTATATATAAATACATATATATTTATACATATATTTATGTATACAGAATTATATATATATTTATATCTATATACTTTACTTTACAATATTAACGCTCTTTTTGCATACATTTATGTATAGTGTATCAAGCGTTTTTATAATTTATACGAAAAAAGCGCAATAACATATCCTGTAAGCACTTGTCGGCAGTTATCTTCAGTTTTCGAATTAATATATAATGTTAAAAACAATCTCTTTTTTTTAAATCCCTATATAAAGATTGCCACAACATTGTCATTTTTTTTTTTTTTTTTTTTTTTTAATATCATAGAGTGAATTCTTCCTAACGAAGTCAGTCATGCAACCTCGTCACAAATTTTTTTTTTTTGTTAACATTCTTTCACATTCTACAATTTCTTCATTGTTTCATTTTTTCTTTCATTTTTTTTCGTTTTTTTTTTCATTTTTTTCTTCGATTTGCTTTGTCAATTTCCAATCGAACAAGGAAATTATTTCTAAATGTTACAAATTTTGCTAACAAGTATACAAATTTAGCTAAAACGTGTGTATATTTAGCTATAAAATAGAAATTTAGCTAAAAAAACTTATGTTTATAGCTAAAACGTACAAATTAAGCTGAAACATTGATATATTTGTCTAAAACGTATAAATTTAGCTAAAAGTTTATTTTATATTTAGCTAAAACGTATTATATGTAAATTTAGCTAAAATGTGTTTTTTTTTATTTTTAGCTAAAAAAATGCAAATTTAGCTAAAAAAAAAAATTATGCTTCCATTTGTTTAAAGCATAAATGATTATAAGCTTCAGCTAAAAAAATTTGTTTAGCTAAAATGCGTATAAAAATTTAGCTTCGATGGAAAAAAACACAAAACTTTATGAAAGTTTTTTCGTTTATCTCGTTAATTTAGCTAAAATGTATAAAAATTTAGCTAAAACGTAGAAATTTAGCTAGAAAATATTAAATGAAAAATTATCAGACACACATATCAACGAATATGACAAATTTACTAAATTTTTTTTTCCTTCGTTTTCTTTTTTTTTATCGAAAAAGCAATTTTCGATTGACATTTTTTCCAAGGTGGGTGAATAAAATTTTGATTTTAAAATATTTTTCTCTAAATTTTGTCGCTATTTAATTGTCATTCTCGGTAATTTATTTTCGGGTTTATTTCCAAAAGTCATTCTTTCTTAATTTTTATTTTCCTTTATTATTTTCTCTATTTTTTTTCTAAAGCCTTATTTTCTATTTCCACCGAATAATTAATTTAATTAAATAATTAATTTCCACCGAATTAATATTGAAAAGAATGACATTTGAAAAAAGGAAAATAAAATTTCTGGAGAATGACAATTTATAAACGAATTTCTATTATATTCACGCACCTTTTGAGATTTCGTTAATTATTTCTAAACTTCCATTCCTCTAACTTTTTGTCCATTTTTATAACACATTAGCTAAAAACAGTTTATTGACACAAGACTTGTTTTATTGCTTTCTAGTCAGCAAAGAAAAATAAGCAAAAAATGTAATTTTATTCTCAAAATTTTTTTTAAAATTCATTTGCCATTTTTTTCATTAGAAATAAATAAATGAATTTTTTTTATAAATTTTGTCAAATATTGTCTCATTTAATTATTTTTAGTTTATTTTTAGTTTTTTAATTTTACTCATTTTTTTAGCAATTTTTTTATTTCCAAACTAGTGCCATCACAAGTCAAATGTCTCTCTGTTTAAAAAGTTCAAGTCTTTCACGAACAATGCTGTAAATTTTTTATTTATTTATTTTTTTTTCTCTTTCATTCAGAGCATCTCAAACTTTCGAAATACAAAAACATTTAAACAATCACTTTGTAACTAACGTACCGACAAAAATTAATCGAAAACCGACGATTTTATACCTGCAAGTGCTAAATAGACCATTTTTTTTAAAAACTAAACCTGATCATGAGTGACGAAATTTTCTCTTTTATTTTTAACGATAAAAGTTCAAACTTGCGAGTTTATCGCAACAAAAAAAAAATGTAAAATAATAATAAACATGACTATCCGTTAGGAGATAAAAGCTATCATTATTATTTAATTAATTAAACTTTGGGAAAAAATTTTAACTTAAATTTTAAATTAATTTTAAATTAATTTCAAATTTGTTCAAAAAAAAACATTTAACAAAAAAAATCTTAAAGAAAATTTTCTTAAATTCTTTCTCAAATAAAATTTCTGCGATTCTACAACGAATTTGTTTTTTTATGGAAATGAGTTATAATTGTCTCTTAAATAAATTATGGTTTTTTTTTCTTCTTAAATATGTTCTCAATATAGTCTTTTCGTTTCGTTACATTTTTTTTAGTTTCAAGCGTATTAATTTATATCTACAAATAAAGATTAACGAGCAAACAGAAAAAACGAATATATTAAAAAAATTAACATTCAATAACATTTTGTTATTCTTTTGTTTATATATAACAAATAAAAAATAACTTTATCCATTCAGACATGGAATAATTAAAAAAGAATTTTTGTTTCAAACATATTTTTAATTGAGATATTTACCTTTGAAAGTAAATTTCCATTTACTAAACAGTTAAAAAAAATTCCCAATTGAAAAAAAATGTCGATTTCTAAATATTTCTACGAAATAATAAACATTTTTAAACGAATTATTCTTTACAATTAAAATTTAATTCGTATACGCGCTTCTATTTTCTTTTCACTGAAAATATGTCTAGAAATTTTTTGTAAAAACTATTTATAATTTTTATAAGTATAAAAATCTCTTAAAAAGAAATGAAAAAAAAAATAAAATCTAGATTTTCGAGTTAAAAATTGACTTCAGTTTTTTTTAAAAGACAATTTAAATATTCCATAAAATTCCAAAATTTAAAAACAAAAAAAAAAGATAAACATGAATTTAAAGAAAAAATTAACGATCTGTAGAGTTCTATTTCGTAAATCTTAATCATTAACTATTCAATAAAATAAAGAAGCGACTGCAAATTAATTAACTTTATAACAATAATAATTTTGGCTGAATTTTAAGGCCTCTGAAACTAGTAAATTTACCACAATTTTACAAATAATTATCAAATCTACACCACAATTATAGAAAAATGTACAATTTTTCGATATTTTTTAAATTTAATTTTCTTTCAAATTTTTTCAACAAATTTTGAGAAAATCTTTCCTTTGCTTACTTGTTGCAAACATTTCCCTAAAGCAACGCGAAAAAATTATTTTTTCATATGGAAAATCATTGAAATTTTTTGAAAAAAATTTTTATTTCCGCAAAATGATTTTTTTTTTTTAAATAATTTTTTAATAATTTTTTTAATTATTATTTTTGATTGGGGTACAGTTTTTTTTTAAAGAATTTTCTAATTTTTTTATTTTCTAAAACTTTGTTTTCTAATAAAGGTGAATTTCTAAAAATTTCTTTTTGTAATAAAGGTAATTTTCAAAAAATTTTTTTCTAACAATATTCAATTTTTGGAATAACGAATTTACGAAAATTTTGTTAATTCTTTTAAAAAAAGTACTTGATCTCAAGTAGCTTTAAAGTTTTAAAAAATTATAATAAAAAATAGAAATTATGCAAATTTTTAAACAAAATTTCAAAATAATCTAGTTAAAAATATCGTAATTAACAAATAGAAATTATAGGAATTTTTTTCCTAAAGATATTTAAAATTTTCATAAAAAATGTTTTATAAATAAATTAATTTTGGAAATTTTGGTATAAAAATAATGCAAATTATTATTTTCTTTCAAAGAGGAACAGAATTTTGTTAACAAATTATGATAAAAAATAGTAATTTTATAAAAATTTTTCTACGTTTTCAAAAAGAAACATAATTGTGTAAAAAAAATTGTGATTGAGAAACAGAAAATATGCAAAATAGTTTCTATTTCTAAATCTTAATTTTTTAACAATTTTCTAACTGTTATCAAAATTATGGAATTTTACAAATCTTACGAAAATAAATATTAGAAATCATAACTTTTTAGAAAAACTTTTTTAGAAATCAAAACTTGTTACGAAAACCTTTTTCAGAAAACAGATTTCATTAGAAATTGCTTTTTTTTAAACAAAAAGGAATAGAAAATATTTTTTAGAAAAAGTAACCACTTTTTTTTACTTATTTTTTTTTTTTAATTAAAAAATTTTAATTTTTCGACAAAATAAAAATTTGAAATTTTTTCAATTTCAAACAGAATTTATTTTTTCCCTTTATTCCAGATTCGAAACTAAATGAAATTAGTTTTTCTGGATTTTGAAAATAAAATTAAGAAAATTTACATTGCGTTAAAAAAAAAATTAAATAAAAATATAAAAAGAAACGTAAAATTTTCTAAAATTTTATAAAAAATTGATTTTTATAAAGAGTAAAGTAAACAATATTATAAAATATGATTTTATTTTTAAAAAAATGATTTAAAAAATATTTGTTTAATAAAAAGAAAATTGATTTTAAAATCCAAAACGGAAATTGATTTTAAAAATTACTGTATAAAAAAACAGTTTTCTAAATGTATGGTGTAGATTTTTAATTTTTTTTTTAAATTGCTTTTTCCTAGTTTTTGACACAAAAAAATTCGTTCGAACATTTCTCATAAAATTCTCAAATTCATTTCATCAAGATTCGAAAGAATTATTTCAATTTGCAGTCACATCTTGAAGATACATTCTTCAAAAGCCTCAACAACAAACATTCACACTTTCTTCCGTTTCTACTATATAATTCCCTAAAAATCTCATTATTCCCAACATTAAATTTCCCGGCATCGTCACCCAGATCTGATTTAGTTGACAAAAAAAATAAAAATAAAATAACATTAAAAAAAAAGTAACCTCCCTAGTTTTGTTTAAGCCTCCCGAAATCGATTTCAGCGTATTTGAAGCCTTCCTGAAGGGGTGTCGGCGAAACCGGAGGTGCTCCGCTGACTTCCGGTAAATCGAGACTCGCATAATGAAGCGTCGAAGCTTTATCGAAGCTCGCCTGAATTTTTTCAACAGCCGACGCCAATTTCTCGTAGCCCGGTTGAAGTTTCTCGTAGTCCTCCGAATCTTGTTGCGTTGGCGTCGGCGTTGATATTGGCGTTGGTGTTGACGTGGGCGTTGGCGTTGTTTCGTCCATTAATTTCGGTGACGATGGTTTCGATTGAACGGGCTTGAAACCCGTTGGCGTTGGACTAGTCGTTGGCGATGTTGTGACGAGGCGCGGTCTCGTCACTGTCAAATCGTTGAGTCTTTTTGCAAGGGGCACGAGAACAACGTCCTGACTAGCCATTGGATTATTTGAGATTGACTCTTTCGGACTAGGTGGCTTGTCGACGACGACGTTCTTCGAGATTCCATCGCATTTCCTCGTTAACGTATTCGCATCAACTTTCTTCAATGAATTACCTCTGACGAGTTTTGGTAATGTTGCTCCTCCACTGTCGTCAGCGAGTTTGTTAAGTGAACTGCTGGGTAGATGACTTGGTGCGGAGATTTTTCTCGATGGTTGCATTAGTGCGTAGTCGCCACTTGCTGATGAGACATCACCGATTGATGATGATTTGGAGCTGACCTCGGGTTCGGTTGTGAATGGTTTCTCGGGCGATTGAGGACTGTTGAGGGAGAAGGGGAATATTGTTGCTGTTGAACCGGTGGGCGTTGCTCGTGGTGGTGTGGCCGGCGTCGATTCGAGACTCTCCGAATTTGGACTTCCGTTTAGAGGTAGAAAGTTTGGCGTTTTCGTTGATTTACTGCTGGCTAGAATTGCAATCGGTTGGGAGCGAATTTTCTCCTTGCGATTGCTGTTGCGATTTCGTTGATGACTTCGTGCACTCGCGCCCATGTTCATGTTGATGTAGTCCTGCTCGAGGCTGGGTCGTACTTTGAAGGACATTTCCACGTAACCGTCTTGGGTCCGTCGTGGTTGGGGAAAGTCGACAGGTGCGGTTCTCGTTCCTCCTGGGGGTTAAACATTACCGATAAATTGAAAGATCATTGGGAGACCCCGAAAGTGGTAAAGTTTTCCTGACTTCAGCAGAAGCGGAAAGTCTTTAGAAGTCCTGAAGTCCTTAGTAGCAAAGGCCTTAGGACTCTGCTACTAAGGACTTCAAGGCTTTCTAAGTTCAATAATAAACTTGTCTTTCTTCGAATGGTCAAAGTTCTTGTGTACACGGAGAAAAAAGTTAGGTTACACCAACAGGAGACACCGGTTAAAACTACTTGACCAACGCAGGCGTGAACACAAGTTCTGAAATCAAGTCAGCACAATTTGACAGCCAGGTAGTTTTGGCTTGGCTGCTTCAAGTAGTGACTATAGTCGTGTCAATCCCCTTCCTTATAAGGAAAGGGAAAGTCTCGAAAAGTCTTGAAGTCCTTTGAAGAAGTAGTTCATCAGTTGAACTTAGGAAGTCTTGAAGTCCTTAGTAGCAAAGTCTTCAGACTTTGCTACTAAGGACTTCAAGACTTCCTAAGTTCAACTGATGAACTACTTCTTCCAATGGTCATAAGTTTTTATGTCTGCAAGGAATGTTCTAAGTCATCTCAAACAAAAGTTTTGGGGTTCTGTCCGAAGATAATTTACCTAGATCCAGCTTAGGTCCTGGTGTCACGTGGACTAACTAAAGGATCCCATTAGTAAGAAAAGGATGAACACCTTTTCTTACCAATGGAATTAGTCCACATGTCACCAGGACCAGGTCTAGGTAAAAGCCTTGTAAATAATAATTGTTCGACATTATTACCTGGTGGACCATTCATCAGCATGTAATCATCCTGCAGTGGTGAGGGCATCTGCTTCGGACTGGACCCACTTTTTGGCCAGAAGTCCAGACCCGAGTCCATTTTCATGTACGGGGACTCGGCCTCCTCGACGGGTTTCAACGTTGTTATCACCGGTCTTAGAGTGGCTATCGATGTCGATGAATGAATATTGTTGTGATTGTGATTGGCAGTGGTTGTATTGTTATTATTATTATTATTTCGATGCTAAAAGCAGAAAAATAGAAAGATTAGTATCCTTATCCTGAAGATTGGTATCCTAGTCCTGAAGATTAGAATCCCAATCTTGAAGATTAGTATCTTATTCCACTTAGGGATAAAAGGGATAATTACCTTGTTGATGCCACTCATGTCGACATAAGGGGCAGTTGTCGAGGAAGTCTGCTGTCCAGGCGACATGTCAACGTAGGAACTGTTATCAGTGGCAGTGGAGTAAGATTGCGACTGCGAATAAGTCGACGGTGGTGACGAGAGTGTCGTCGGTAGATGTGACCTCGAGAAATCTAATTCCATGAGGTCTTCCATTCGTTCCGAATTAACCGAACAACCAGAATTATGACCCCAGGAACTAGATAAAAGTGGCGCTGAATTCGACTTATTTGTACTCGAATTTTCCCCACCCGGTAATAACGGTGCAGTGGTGATGTTCAATAACCTTCCCATTTCGGGCCTTTTGGATCGACTTCCCACTGAGAATGCTCGCACTCTACTGACATCTTGTTGCGTAACTTCGTACCTATCACGGAAGGTGCTGTAATACAAAGCATATTATTTTCTTGTCTCCAAAAAATCAAAAGTGAGAGAGAAAGGCGAAGTGAGAAACGAACCTATTTTTTCGATGCCTATTTACAGGTTCCGGTCTCGAACCAACGGAGTAGGCTCTGATGGGCCTCGCCTGAAGATCCTCGCCAGCCGGTAGGTAGCTGGTGACTTTATCGAGGTGATACTCGGAGAACCTCAGATCCGTACTGGGAGTTCCCGAAGTGACTGAACAACTGCTACCACCATGACCAGACATATCGTCAGGAAAGTGGCCATTTTGACTATTGGAAGGATCCATATCGACGTAACCATCGTCACGGACGGGAGCCATCGGAACATAACCGTCGGGTAGAAGTGTACCAGTGTCCTCCACCAGTGACGAGGCTCGGGAATGCGAGTGAGCCGTCGTTGCTGGACTCATTGGCATGTAAACTCCACCACCGCGACTAGGACTTGACCCACAAGGGCTGTACATCTCCACATACGAACTCTGCAGCAACAAATGCTTGTTAGTCTCCGACTTTGATATGTTATCATAATTAATTACTAATTAATTAGTCGAATTATTAATTAATTAATTGAATTACTAATTAATTAGTCGAATTATTAATTAATTAATTGAATTACTAATTAATTAATTGAATTACTAATTAACCTTCGCGCTACCAAAGATTTTTGTATACGCGGACTACCGGCTGGCCACACGGTGTGGCCAAACGCTATTTTACTTTTATGTTCCCAAAACGATTAAAATTCATCAAAGCTTTTGTATATAGTTATGTGTTAATACAAATTAACTGAAAAATTTTGTCCAGTGAGTTAAAATGGCGATTCGATTGATTACAAAAGTCGAGCAGATATACAACATTATGTATACTTGGCCACACCGTGTGGCCAGCCGGTAGCGCGAAGGTTAATTAATCGAATTACTAAATTAATTTCCCAAAAGAGAAGTTCTGTTTAATGATAAAAAGCGCGGGGCGAACTCAGCGCAGGCGTCGCGCCTGAGTTTGCTCATCGCTGAGTGGTAGGGAGCCCCCCACCCGATTTCTGATTTATATAAATAGAGCGCACTGCGGCACATGGCACAGTCGACACTTGCAGCTACCACAGAGCGGATCTAACCACCACCGTAAATAAAATACAATAGTAATTCAATTAAACAGAAATTCTTCTAGTGATATCTATTATTCGGAATATTATTTCTGATTATTAATTACTAATTATCAATTATTGATTATTGATTAATAATTATTAGTTATAATTCTTCAGATTGTGTTTTGTAAAATATTGTTAGTCAAAACAGAGTAAGTTCACCCTCCCACTAATTAGGAATGAAATGGCAAAGCACATGCGATTAATGCGAAAATAACATACAAGCATGAAACCGCAGAGAGGAATCACCTGCGAGGGAGAATGGGACTTGTAGTTTGGCGAGTATTTTTGTTGATTGCTCGGCCAAGGGGCATAATCATCACCATTCTCCTCGAGGATAACGGGCTCATCGGGTGTCAATGAATGTCCATATCTCGAGGTGAGTCCCTCCTCGAGAATATTCTCCGAACCATCGTCCATCGATAGTGACGATCCGGCCGAGTCCGTTGAGCAAGCTCCAGATGCTGGACTAATGGGCATTGAAGAAACTGGCGGTGAATACGACATTCCACGACCATACATAGAATGTGGCCTTGGCGCATGCGAACCCAAATGAATCGCTCTTGGATGAACCATCGCAAGTGGCGTTGGATGTCCCACACTCGTTGTTCTTGCTCTCGATGGTAAACTATCACATCTCTCCCTTCCGCTCGTGCCTGTAATTACAAAAATACAATTAAAAAAATCCCCTACCAAAAAAAAAAAATTCAAGGACAAAGAGAAAAATAAACTTGTGCATATTTTTTCAATTATAAAAGCCAATACCATTATTTCCCAGCAGAGAAAAACAAAACATTTTGTTAGTTTCAACTTGCATCATTCAGAGTTAAACCAATTATTATCATTCCCTCGGTTAATATTATTATATATATTCACAAATTAAATATACCCTCAGATGCGTAAAAAAATTCACGCATGCAGACACTGATCCCAATTGGTCAAAATCTTGCGCTCCACCTTACAAAAAAATTAATACACAAATGCACAAAATTTTCTCCAAAAATTGTGGATCTGTTATATATACTTGAATAAGAGATTTTATCCCAGAATTAAACAAAAGCGTTGATCAATGGCCACAAAAGAAGGGGAGAAATCATTCAAAAGAAGTGTATAACAGTCCAGATATATATATGAACGACAAACATTTTGAAAAATATGGCAATAAAGGAAGAAGTGCCGTGTTTTCTTTTACCTCGAAGATATATTTTTAAATAAACTTTGCTTAGAAGATAAATTTGAATCTCTATAGTTTTTCAATTCTATGAATGAGTGCGAAAAAAAAGTAATTTACAGATTTGTACAATTTTTCTCTTTTTTTCGACACAATATTTGTTATGTAAAATTTGATAATTTACTACCCAATTAAAGAATATTGTCATTTTTCTAAACATAGAACAAATGTAAAAACGCAAAAAACTTATTTATCGCAATTCATAATTTATCGCTCAAAATAAAATTATTTATAAATATTTTTATTTATATATTTTTATAAATACGGTTACACTTCTATATAATACGAGTGCAAATGGTAAAAAAAATTAATATAAAAATTATTTCCTTTCCTAAAAATTCGAAAAATAAAATACAGAAAAGAAAATTCAAAGATTTGTTTTGTTATTTTTCTTTTCCTATTCCATTAAAGTATATACAAAATAAGACAATAAATTCTTTGTATTAGAAAAAAATGAAAAAAACAATGCGTAATTTATGAAAATTTGAAAAAACATTGTAACCAGTTCACATCTATAAAGGAAATATTATGCAAGAAAAACCTGTTTAATTAATTCCAATATCCTAGCAATTAACAAACTAAAACGAATGTAATCATTTTTATTTAAGCGTTCTCAAATTTATGAGCTATTTGAAATGAAAACATTTAAATCAGTTTCTACATATTTGAAATGTTAATGTAAAATATCATTAACGACAGTTTGAAAATTAAAAAAAAAATTCTCGTATATATGTTTGAAAAATTTTCTCCTCTCCGATAGTTTTTTTAAAATTTTTTTCGATATAATTTATAAAATACAATAGAGAATATTTTACACCATTTTCTTAGAATTAAAAATTCCATGATTCAAATTCACCTCTGTAAAAAATAGAAATTTCTATTTTTTGTAAATATTTATTTTAAAGAAATTTTTTTTTAAATTAATGAAAAATGAAAAAACAGGCAGTGAATAAAGATGATGATGATATCCAAAGTGATATAGGTTATTATTTAGAACAGTCAAAATTTGTAAGTTATATGAATTCAGAAGGGTTTTCAAATTTGGTTTTTAATTTGAATTTTTGAAGGCTTAAGTTTTGATTTCGTTTGAAAGGAACAAAGAAGTTTTTTCCTTGGAAAGAAAAATTTTACGAATCGTAAATTTACTTTCATGAACACTAGTAATTTGACATTTTTAAATTAAAAACAAAATTAATTTTTAAAAAGAATTACTTCTTTTTTGTCGTAATGGCACACAGGAAGAAATAAATTCTTGATTTTTTGTATTTATTTTGTTCTTTTATACTTATTTTGTACTTTTTCATTTATTTTTGTATTTTTTTAAATGCTCTCTAAATTAAAATCATTGACTTTCCACTGACGAAGTAAGAAAATTTAGCGACGGAAGCATTTTATTTAACGATTTCCACTAAAATTCAGTCAAATTTGATTAAAATTTATTGAAATTCAACTGAATTTCAATAAAAAATCTTAATGATTGTCACAATCCCGTCTGCATTATCAACTGAGGGTAAAACAGATGACACTTTTATTCAATAAAATATTTACTAAGATTTAGTCATTTTTCACTAAATTTAAGTAAAAAATTTATTGGCTAAAACATTTTAGTACAATTTCCACTAAAATTTAGTGAAATTTGTCTGAAGTTTAGTAAAATTTGACTGAAAACAGTAAAAAATTTTAATGATTGTAATAATCACGTCTGCTTTATCGATTGAGGGTAAAACAGATGACACTTTCATTCATTAAAATTTTTACTGAAATTTAGTCATTTTTCACTAAATTAAAGAGGAAAATTTATTGACTGAAGTATTTTAGTTTACGATTTTCACTAAAATTTAGTAAAATATGACCGAAATTCAAGAAATTTGTCTAAATTCCAGTAAAAAATTGTACTGATTGTAGTAATCACGTTTGCTTTATCGACTTAAGGTAAAACAGACGATACTTTCAGTCAATAAGATTTTTACTGATTTTCTTTCTTTTTTCACTTAATTTAAGTGCGGAAACAGAAAGTTTATTGAAATTTATTCATATTTTACTGAATTTCAGTGAAAATCATACTGAAATTCAATTATCATACTAAAAAAACTTCTGTCGGAAATTTTATCCATTTAGTCTCAGTGGAAAGTTATTGTTTCGAATTTAGCGAATATTCTTGTATTTTTTTTTCTTTTTTGCATTTTTGTATCTACAAGAAGCATTAGAAATAAATACTTGTGACTTTTTAATGATAACTGATTTTAATTTCTTTTAACACAAACTTTTAATTATTATGATAAAAGTACCACAACCATAGCCTTAAAACTTTTTGCTTCTTTGGGTACCTTTCTTCGGAGCGTGTTACATTTGATTCGTATAAATAATTCTTTTAGTCTTGACAATTTTTGTAAATTCGTACATAAATCCAAGAAAATTGGATTCTTTTTAAATTTTCTTTAATTCTCAAGGGGATTTAATGTCAGATAATTTATTGAGATTCGGCAAGGGTCCTGCAGCTAAACTCGTAAGTAAGTGGCACGTTACTGGTGGCATTCGAACTAACTAAAAAATCATTATTAAGAAAAAGATAAAGATTTGTCTATCCTTTTCTAACTAATGGGATTTTTTAGTTAGTCCACAGGCCACTAGGACTCTTGCCATTTCTATACAGTTTTTCTAAGGATATCAAATTGAGAAAAAAATAAGATTTGATATGCTAAACAAAAATAAGTTTTTGTCTAGCATATCAAATCTTATTTTTTCTCAATTTGATATCCTTAGTAAAATTGTGAGGTAAATAATCTTAGACTGTAAAGGTGGCCATGCCGAAGACATGCAACGCTAATTTAAGGCATAACCTAAAAATAACTGTTCCAAAAATCAGAAGAATATCACTTCGAATCGAAATAAAGAATGACTCTTGAAATAAGCATTTCGATTTCGAATTCTCAAAAGTATTTTCAATTCTTTTTTTTTTTTGACAAAATCAGAAATAGTGGCAGCTTCAACAGTTATTGCGAACGTTTTAGCAGCAATATTGAAGGGAATGAGAGAGGTGATGTATGATGAAACGGAAAATACATACAGCGTAAAACGGATCTTTTGGATGATTGCGTTTGATTGATAGCAACGGCCGCTAAGGGCAGCGACAGGGTTCTCTGATGGGAATTTGTTGCGGTTGTGGTTGTGATGGTCGCGATGGTCGCGGTGACGGTTGTACTTGTTGTTGTAGATTTTGTTGTTGTTGTTGTTGATGATGATGATGTTGTTGTTGTTGTTGATGATGATGATGATGATGTAGTATTGACATGAACGGATTGGGAATTATTGGTGGAATGGGGATGACTTGCCACCGAATGGCGGCGCCTATTCATACTGCTACTGTTGACATTAGTTGTGGCATTTCCGGTAGTCCCAGTTCCGGTACCGGCAGCAGGTGCTGTAAACCATACGGCTCTCACTGTTTACCACAATTTAACCAGAGATATTCTCCATATTCTCTTTTGCTAGCTTTTAAACTACCTAGTCTTAAATTTTTATCTTAAAAGCTTTAATTGTTCAGGCATAGAAGGCTTATTAAAAGAGTTTATCCTTCCTTTTCGAGAAAAGCGTCGCGTCGTTAACCTTCGTCGCCACATCGACTCAAAAACTAATTTTTTCTAACTTTTTAAAAGTTAAACTTAGAAATCATCAAAACAAACTGTTTACTTCGCATTTTTGTTTGTTGTACAGAAAGAAAATTGATAGAAAGAAATTTGTATTCTACGCAAAAAAAAAATTGCTGAATATTCGAAAAAGGAATGAAAAATTGTTTCTAGTAAATTATTTTCGGGTTTCTTTTTCATTCACAAGAAGTAGATAATAGCAGAAGTAGCGAAACAAAGATCTAAAAGAACAGAAGAAAACTATAGGAAAAAGGAGGAATATTCACGTGGTTTTCGAATTTTGAAACAAGTAAATAGTAACTTTTGTACTTTTCTAAAAATAAATGTTCAGTTTTCATTCAGAAAAAAAGAGATTTTTAAAATTACGGAAAATTGCATCAGATTGAGAAACAAAAGAAACTTGTAATTTAAATCTTTAATGAACTGATGTTAAAGAATTAACAACAAATTAAAAATATTTTCACGCAGGATTCAACAAGATTTTCAGAAGGATTCGAAGATGATTTACAGAAACAAATATAAGATATCATTTTTGAGAGGAAAAAATTCATAGAGTGAAACGACACAAACAGAAAATTGAGCCAAATGTCAAACATTGCAAAATATTGCGCAAGACTCTATACTGAAAATTACTCCAGTTTGTACGAATAATAATAATAATAATATTAACAGGGTTGCCACAAAAAATTAAATTTGTATTTCCCTGACTTTTCCCTAATTTCCAGACTGATTTTGACTTTTTCCCTGATCCTCAAGAATATTTTGATTCACTCTAAAAATTATTAAATACTCAAAAAAAAATGTTCCATTACATTTATTTTCGAATTTTAATTGTAAAATTATTCGAAAACATCAATAACTTCTTTTTCAAATAAATATTAAATCATTATTTTTCTATAGGAATTAGGAAATCGAAATTTAATAACTTATAATAAATTTAAGATGACAGAGTGATAAAATAATTATTAAAATTCAATTATTTCTAAAAATTCACGCTATAATGCTTTTAATATTCTATAGTTTAAAATTTTAAGTGAAAATCATTTTTTAATCAATGTTTATTAGAAAATTTTTTGAGAATTCAATGATTAAAATAAAAAATTAATAATTTATTAAATAATTAAATATTTCTAAAAATTAAATTTTTATAAAAAATTTTATCAAAATTTTTAAAAATTATTGAATTCTTTCGGCGAAATTTAAAAAAAAATAAAGAATAAAAGCAATTTTCTATCGTTTTATTTAAAATTCTATAAAAAAAATTAAATTCTGCGATAATTTTTGTTATTTATGAAAATAATTGAATTCTTGCAACGAATTTTATTAAAATTTTTTTTAAAGAATTATTGAATTTCTGTGAAGAATTTTATTTGTGAAAATAATTGAATTCCGGCGAAAAATATTAATATTTATGCGAATATAATTAATTTCTTGTGAAGAATTTTATTCAAATTTTTTTAAATAATTAAATTTCTCACAATTTTTAAAAACTTTATAACTGATTAAATTTCATCGAGAAATTTTATCAAAAAATTGAAAATAATTTAAATCTGACGACGAATTTTATTAAATATTTTTTTTCAATAATTAAATTCCTGTGAAAAATTTTATTTTTGAAAAGAATTGAATTTATGCAACGAATTTTATTTAAATTTTTTTTAAAGTATTATTGAATTTCTGTGAAGAATTATATTTTTTTAATAATTGAATTTCTCTGAATTTTTTTAAAACTTATTAAAAATAATTAAATTTCATCGAGAAATTTCATTAAAAAATTGAAAATAATTGAAATCTGACGAAGAGTTTTATTAAATTTTTTTAAAAATAATTGAATTCCTGTGAAAAATTTTATTTTTGAAAAGAATTGAATTCTTAGGAGAAATTTTATTTAAATTTTTTAAATAATTGAATCGCTTTGAAGAATTTAAATTTTTACGAAAATAATTGAATTATTTTAAAGATTTTTAGAAACTTTTTTGATAATAATTGCATTACTAGCAAGAATTTTATATTTTACGAAAATAATTGTATTCTATGATCAATTTTATTATAATTTTTAAAATTTATAAAGCATTTTAACGAAATTTTTAAAAATAATTGAATTCTCCAGAAAAATTTTATTATTTATGAAAATAATTGATTTCTTGCGAAAAATTTTATTCAAAAGTTTTTAAAAGAATTTTATTTAAATTTTTCGAAATAATTCAATTTCTCAGAACTATTTTTGTCAATTCTCTAAATATATTTGAATTCTTTCGAGAAAATTTATTAAAAAATTTTAAATAATTGAATTGGTACGAAGAAATTCATAAAAAAAATTGCTAAGTAATTGAATTCATGTGAAATTTTTATTAAAATTTTGTTTAAATAATTGAATTCTTTTAAAAGATTTTATTAAAATAGATATCAAAAATAAATGAAATGAGAAAAAATTTTGCAAATAATTGAAATTTTGCCAAGAATTTTATTAAATTTTTTGAAAATAATTGAATTTCGGAGAAGAATTTTATTATTTATAAAAATAATTGAAATTTGGACGAGAATACTTTTAAATTTTTGAACATAATTGACTTTCTGCGAAGGAGTTTATCACTTTTGAAAATAATTGAAATTCTGTAATCAGTTGTTTTAAAATTTCTATTTAAATTCAATAAAAATTGATATTTTCTAAAATTTCAATTCGAAACCTTTGAAGTTCCGAATTTTCTTATAAATTCTAAAAATTTAATTTTTTCCAGTAGTTTTAATAAAAAATCCCTGACTTTTCCCTAATTTCCCAGACCTGTGGCAACCCTGATTAAGTCAATAATTAAAACGAAGCAATAAATGTACAGCACATTTCTAAATTCACAACAAATATCTTCTTTTCTTTCTTCGTATATATTTTTTATCCTTTATTTTCTATTTTCTTCCAAGCTTCACATTTATTTTTTCTTTTTACATTCTTCTGAGTTTTAATATTTTTTATTCTTTACTTTCGTTAAAGTTTTCCTTTTTTTTATTTTAATCTTTTTAATAGTTTTTTTTTTGTTTAATTTTTGGTTTTTATTGTTTAATTTTAGTTTTTACTGTTTTTTTTCCTTCAATTTCATTTAGAATAAAATTGAAAATAATATTCCAGTGAAAGAATGAATTTTCGCAATTATTTGTTTGTCGATTCGTTCAAATAGTTCCTCGCCCCTCAAGAGAAATGAAAATACGCATGCGGTGAGAAGAAAAAAAAAGTGCTAACAATGATTATTCCCAAGTGTCACAAACAAGAATGCGCCTCCATCAATAATGGAGCTATTAATTTACAAGTAGATTCAAATGACTTTTACGTTGCTTTGAGTCAAGTCGCCTCATTTGTCGGTTTTACTGAATCATCAACATAACCAGACACAAAAATTAATCTGACACCCAACACCGAATTAAAATTATACATATATACAAAATTTCACTTATGAAAATTTACACAAATATATAAAACATAAATATGACATAAATATATAAAAAAAAAACATAAATATGACAAAATATTACATAAATATGACAATAAAGTAATTATTTAAAAAAAAGCATATACACTGAAAGGAAAAAAATTAAAAAAATAAAAAAAAATCGTCGATGAAGCTTTTCTGTTAACGACGTATTTTGCAAAAGAGCAAAAAAAAAATTCATAAGGCAGAATACGCCGATGACGCTTTTAAAATCCCCAATACATTCCTCAATATTTTAGAATTTAGAGCAAGATCGCAAGTATATAAAAAAAGCATTGGTTTATGCTTCAAATTTTTGGCCCCCTATACAATTAGCGATATGAAAAAGCAGATTTTATTTTCACCCAAAAATATGTATGACTTTATAGAGACAATGCCCAATTTCATCGATTGATTGCCAATGACCAGAAATTGAATGCCACTCGGGCAAAACATTTCATTAACAACGAGCATAAACCAAACTCCGATAAACGATTCGTGTGTCATCCGTTCAAAAGTTTACTTGCAATTCACAATATTATTAGCTAATGGGCCGAAATTTTATTCTCCCATTAAGTAAATAAAACATAGACCGAGGAAATTGATTAAATAAAAAAAACTGATTAAATAGAAAATTGATTAAATAAAATGTTTATTGAATAAAATTTTTACTGAAATCAAATTTTTATTCAAGAAAATTTTTACTAAATCAAATTTTTATTGAATAAAATTTTTACTATATAAAATGTTTATTTCAGAAAATGTTTATTAAATAATATGTTTATTGAATAAAATATTTATTAAATAAACTTTTTATTGAATAAAATTGTTATTTAATAAACTGTTTATTGAATAAAATTGTTATTTAATAAACTGTTTATTGAATGAAATTTTTATTTAATAAACTTTTTATTAAATAAAATATTTATTAAATAAGATGTTCATTGAATAAAATATTGATTAAGTAAAATTTTCATTAAATAAAATATTCTATATAACATTTTTATTGAATAAAGTATTCATTTAATAAAATGTGACGAGCTCCGAAGAAAGGTACCTAGGAAATTATTTAAAAAATTATTTTAAGGTTATATTTGCGTCATTTTTACCACAATTACAAGTTTCTATCTTTAATTTCAAATTAAAATCAATTTTTACAAATTATTTTAAATGCAATGAATTCTTAAACAACAGTTATTTAAAATAAAAGTTTATCCCCTTTTTTTATTTGCATTTCAAAAATTACAACCATAACCTTAAATTTCTCATTTATTAGCTACCTTTCTTAAAGAAGCGGGTCACAAATTTTTATTAAATAAATAAAAATAAATTACGAAAGTAGGTAAAATACATCTAGTAAAAAATAAAAAATAAAAAATTTTTTTCGAAGATAAAAAAAAATTGGAAAAAATTGTATTATTCAACAAAATAAGTATGCTGCGAACATTGAGGAACAAAAATTCTGAACGGATTTTGACGATCGTCGAAAAAGCGAGAGATAGAGGAAAAAGTAAATGCCCAACAATCCATAGCAAAGAAAAACTGATTCGACAAAATTAACAAAAAAAAAAAGAAAAAACAGAAATTCTCCAATAAATGAGCCACCGGAAAGTATAACCTTAACCACACATAAAATTCTGACCGCCGTTGCTAGAATTTTATATGTGTGGTTGTACTTGCCGGCGGCTCAAATATTTAATTTTTAATGCTAACGACAATCTTTACTACAAATTGTAAAATATTTTCAAAAATATTACCGCAAAAGGGTATTTAAAAGAAAAAAAAAAAATTTGTATCCTATTTTCTGGTTCTGGTTAGTTTTATGGCCATTCGCCATTTGTTTTAAAATTTTTTATTTTTAATAAAATTTCGCTAAAAATTTGCAATTATTAATTTTTTTATATTATTATTTATTGATTATCATAATTTATTTATTATTTATTTATTATTTGTTTATTTACATGTTTTTTTTAATGACTTCTTTAAATTTGTTTATTATTTATTTATTTATTTATTTATTTATTTATTATTCATTTATTAGGGTTTGTCGAGTATATACTCTATTAAAATAGCAAACAATCTAAATTTAATTTTTTTCTTTATTAAATTACAAAAACAAAAAATATTGAAAAAAATTTCGAAACAGAGATATTTGAGAAAATCTTTTATCTCTCATACAGGACAGAATTAGGAAAAATAGAACAATAATAATTTAAAAGAGAAAATGTCATTTTTAAAAATGTTCTTATCACTTTAAATATTTATGTTTCAGAACTAGTTTTTGAAAGATGAATAGAAAAGAATTTTTCATTCGAAATTTATTTTTATTTGATAATTTGAACACTTTAAACAGTTTGATACTATAAAATTTAATTACATACATTAATATTGTCCAAATATTATAAAAAAGTCCAAATATTAAATGAAAGTTTATCGTATTAGTACACATAGAAAAAAGAAAAATTTGATTCAGGTGTCTATTAAAATATTTATTTGTTTCAAATAAATTTTTTTTTTGTTTAAATGATTTTTTTATGAAACGAATTTTCTTTGGATTGATTAAATTTTATTTTGATTGATTAAATTTTATTTGGTATACCAAGTAAAATTATTTGGTTCTAATAAATTTTTTTTTGTGCCAAATAAAATTATTTCGTTTCAATTAATTTTATTTTGGTACCAAATAAAAATATTTGGCTTAAATAAATTTTATTTTGCTTACATTAAATTTTATTTGGTTCAAATGAATTTCATTTATATTTATTAAATTTTTTTTATACTAAATAAAATTATTTGGTTCAAATAAATTTTTTTTGTTACCAAATTTTTTGGGGTTTCAAATAAAATTATTTGACACAAATGAATTACATTTGGTTCAAGTTATTATTGTTGGTTCAAATGAATTTTATTTGTATTAAATTTTGTTTGGTTCAAAAAAATTTTTTTCTGTCTAAATAAAATTTTTTTGTTCAAATAATATTTTTGTTGGGTACCATAGGAATATATCCAGCTCAAATGAATTTAATTTGGTTCAAATAGTCTTTTTTTTCTTCAAATGAGTTTAATTTGTCTTGATTAAGTTTTATTTGGTTTAAATAATTTTTTTTTTGTATACCAAACAAAATTCTTTTTGTTACCACATTTTTTTGGTACCAAAAGGAATTATTATGAATTTATTTGGTGTAATTAAATATTTTTTAGTACCAAATAAAATTATTTAGTCCTAATAAATTTTACTTGGTTCAAATAGAAATTTTATTTCTGCTAAATAAAATTTCTATTAAATAAAAATAAAATTTACTTGTAACAAATTAATAATTTAGTGGATTCTGTGACAAATACTCTAATAAACTATTTTTTATTTAGATAAAAAATGTCTTTAGTTGTAGAAGAACATTTTTTAAAGGAATAAAAGAATACTTTCAAACAAAATAAAAATTGTTTAAATGAAATAAAAAAGAAATTCTTGAATAAGACAAAACTATTTAAAAGTAATAAAAAAATTCTAAAAATACATTAAAATATAAAAGATGTGACTGTAAATTTAATATTGTGGGAATTTTATCTCGTAAAAGTATATTTTTACAGCTGTCTTTTGAGCAACACCTCATAGAACTTTATAATAATGGACAAAATAGAATATACTGGACCTGCATATCATAGAAATTTTTCCCATAATGTGGGCCTAGTAAAAATTAAACCCAAATAAAAATTGTCTATCTATTTTTTTTTCTTAAAAGAAAGAATTTTTTTCTTCTTCTTCTTTATTTTGCCTCTTTTTTTCTTTTACTTCTTTTTTCTTTCTTTTACTTTTTTATGTTACTTCTTCTTTCTTTCTTTCTCTTACTTCTTTATTTCTAATACTTCTTTTTTCTTTATTTTGGATCTCCATAAAAAAAGAAAAATTTTTTTTTTGACTTTTCTTATTTTTATATTAAAGTTTCATAATATTTAAAATCAGTTTTTAATTTTTAATTCTTAATTGTCGAATTTCATTTGCTATGGAATAGTGGCATACAAAAAAAAAAGCGTACAACTACTGTGACAGAGAACAGACCCGTGAGTGTATTGGAAGAGGATGTGCTCTGTGATTGACAACACTGTGAAGGGGCAGAGACAGTGGCATTCTGCTGTTGCAACGAGTCCACCTGCTCCTTCTGCGTCCTCTGTTCCTCTGCAAAGCCCATAACCCACGTGTGTTACTCTAAATGTCTAAACTAAAGCAAGTATAAACGAAATTCCTGCCTTCTCGCAATTTCATTTTTAACTCCCATTTTTTTCTCCGCTCTTCATTTATATATTCTCTCTTAATTATAATACTTAGTCACTTAATTACATATACTTATCAAATTACATACTTTATTAAAATAATTCTTATAAATATTATTTATTTATCATTTAAATTTTTATAAACATGTACACTCCAACGCCGCTTTAGCGGACTGTCTGAGGGAGTCCGCTAAAACGACGTTCGAGTGTAATTGTAATAATTTTATTTTTCAGTTGTAGGGAAATATTTCCATATATTTCACGCTCTTGGGGTTAAAGGTAGAGCCAAATAGAAACTTTAATTTTTGAAAAAATTTCGATTCAAAATTTAAAAAATTTATACATAAAAAGGTTAATTTAAATAAAACAAAAATTAAAATTTGTTTATAAACATAACAAAAATAAATTGAATACTACGCGTTTCGCATGTAAAATTTGCTATAGTTCAAAAAATATTACGCACAAAAAAGTAACAATCGAACTGATAATTCAATAATAACTAAGAATTTTTATAATAAAAATTGAGCATAAAGTGAATATAGATTCTGGGAAAAAATTGATATTTCAGAGATGATCCCACGCAAGGGACAAACGGCAAGAATTGAATCAATAAATTCAAGGTTACTACCCTGTATATGAGTAGGTAGAAAAAAGGAAATTCTTACCGCCAGTCTTATGGCTAATGTTAAAGGGCATAGAGATTGTGGGGGTGGCCAACATCTTGCAGTAACGCAGTTCATTGTGGGAGGAGAAGAGAAGAAGGAGTATTAAGGGCAGGTCAAAGTCGTTACGATCTTTACATGGTGCTTTGAATGGAAAAACTGACACCGAGACATGTTCGAAAAGACGAAACGGAAAATAACCGACCAAAAAGTGCGAGCAATATTGTAACAATTTTTATTTTTTTGATAAAAAAACACTAGTCGCATTTACTATTAAGATGAAAAAAAAAATTTCGCCCTAAATCAATTTTTTTTTTAATTTTAAATAGCAGAAAAAATTATTTGAGTCTTGAAATTCAAAAGAATAGACAACGACTTTTTGTGTAAAATAATAAAATAATATTCTTGTATGATAACAATCGGAATTCGGATATAATATTAATAACTGTATAATACAGCAACAGAAGACAAGGGAGAAGAAAAAATGATTTTTTATTCTGTAAAAATCTATGAAGAATTAGTTTGGAGAGAAGAAATTCTCCAACATCGAAGGGTTAGAAGCGGAAGGTAGAGAAGCGGCCCCCCACCACGCGGGGACTTTCCCCACCGCTTGGCCTACGTGGTGGGGGTCGCTTCTCTCCGCCTCGCACTTGCCAACTGCTTACTTGTAGAAAAACTATAAAAATAAAATACCATGATAATAAAAATTTTACTATCAACATCAAATGATTTTTACTGCGTCTACAACTTTTCCAGAAAATTCTAAAACTCTTTTCTATCTAATAATCGCACACTTCCGAAATTTTATGAAATTCTTATAAAAAAGTATTAACACTAACTTACAGAAAAATATTAATATTTTCAAAACTGTATTCATATTTCCAAAAAAGTATTGGTTAAAAAAAACATTAACATAGTTAAAAAAATTGCTAATCCTATACTTACGAAAGCATATTAATCAAAGACATTTTATTAATTAGAAAAAATATATAATTATACAAAAACTATAGGAACAAAAATGTATTGACTGATAAAAATATTATATTTACAAAAAAGAACTGATTAGAAAAATATTATAGTTAAAAAATATTACTCTCTAAATCTAAATTAGTAGTTTTCCACCAGCAATTAGTAGGAAACTACTTCAAATTAGTCAAAACTAATTCAATTGACTAAGAATACTAATTAAAAGCAGTAAATACAAATAAAAATCAATTTTTTTAAATAAATAATAAAATTTTTAAAAAATAAATAAAAAAAATATCAATACGTACAAAAAATACTACTATTTACAAAAAAATAAAATAGTAACAATAAAAATTACACAGAGTCAAGGTGACAAAATTAATTTTTTTTTAATATCGTTAATCAAAAGCCAAAAATTTAACAATGAAAAATTAGATTACCGGCAAAACAGTTAATTACGTATGATTATAAACATATCGATAAATTCCAATCAAAGTTCAAATCACACACGTTGCGCCAAATTGAGTGTATATAAAATATAAATAATGTCATTTGAAAAATAAATATTCATTTATTAAAGAGGAGAGAAGGGGAAAAAATCATCTCGAATTAAAATCTTCATATAATATACGATTCTAAATTCTTTCATTGAAGTAAAAAACAATTTTTTTTTGAAAAATAAAAATAAAATTGTGTAATAAATTTGTAAATTTCCATACATTAAGAAAAGAATGTCAACAATTTAAGTAAATAGAGAACTATTTTTTCAATTAAAATTTCCAACAACGAAATAAACATAACTTAAAAGAACTTAATTACCAAATTGACTTGTTTACGCAAAGAAGTTAATCGCCGCAGGAACATTTTCTCAATGAACTAATTGTCTGGCATTGTAATAAACTTATTTAATCGACCTCATTTAATAATAATGAAAAACTAATAATAAAAATAATAAAAATAATAAATATAATAAAAATAACAGTAATAAACTAATGACAATAATAATAACAAAAAGAGTAATAATAAAAATAGTATAAAAACACAAAAATATGATAATGAAAATAATAATAACAATAATATTAATAATAGTAATATTAAATGAATTAAAATAAAAATAGACAATAATAATTATTTGTTTATTAATTATTGATAACTAATTATTATCATTGTTATTCTTATTAATTGTGATTACAATAATTGTTATCATTGCTATTACTATTAATTATGATTAAAATTATTATCATTGCTATTATTATTAATTATGATTGTTATTATTATGATTATAATTCTAATTGTTATTAATAATATTAATAATAATATTAATAATATTAGTAATAATATTATTATTATTAAGAATATTATTATGATAATAACAGTTAAAAAACATCAGTCTCTAGAACTGATAAAAACAAGAAAAAAAATTTGAAGAAAATCGTAGAAAATTGTTGATAAATAAAAAGAAAGGGAAAGTTCCTTTTGCAAGAATGATTTTTACCTTCATTCAATAAGAAAATGAATAATTTCTGTGTAAGTATATTATCAGTCTGTTTCCTAATACGGCGTACAAACAACTTAATAGCTAATTGCACTTGAATTGCGTGAGTCAGCAATGTTTGTCGCGCAAGAATGTTGCACATTGTTTACCAGTGAATCAGTTGAATGAAAATCATCGCCCGCTGTGTTTTTATATATATACAATACAACATTCTACATATGTAGTATATACATATATGTATAATATATACAATAATTTTTTAATTTTTTTTTTTAATTCATAAGCTGGTTATAATTTTTAGTATATTATTATTTTTAAAAAAAAACTGTTTACAAGGAAAAAGTATTTTTCTTCTTTGACTTAAAACTAGTTTTTGTTCTTTTTAGATTCGAAAAAAGAATTTTCTTTTTTTGATTTAAAATTAATTTTTTAATTTTTATTTATTTTATTCAAAACTAATTTTATAATGTTTGTTTTTTTTATTGAAAACTAATTTTTTAATTTGATTTTTTTTATTGTAAACTAATTTTTTAATTTTAATTTTTATAAATGCGAAAAAAGAATTTTCTTTTTTTTTTGTCTTAAAACTAATTTTTTCTCAGAATTTTTCTAAGGATATCAAATTGAGATAAAAAACTAATCAAAATGTTGCTTCGCAACACTTTTGATTCGTTTTTTATCTCAATTTGATATCAGCAAAAAATTGTGAAAAAAAATTTTCTTCGATTTAAATCTAATTTTTCAGTTATTTTCTGAATTAGAAAAAAAGAATTGTCTTCTTTTTGCTTTAAAACTAATTTTTTAGTTACGCTTTTAAATTAGAAAACAAAATTTTTCTTTTTTTGACTTAAAAAAACTAATTTTTTAGTTTCGTTTTTAAATTACAAAAAAGAATTTTCTTTGACGATTTAAATCAACTTCTTAATTAATTTTTTAAATTAGAAAAAAGAATTTTCTTTTTTTTTCTTGAAACTAATTTTTTAGTTTTGTTTTAAAATTAGAAAAAAGAATTTCCTTCTTTTTGTCTTAAAACTAATTTTTTAGTTTCGTTTTTAAAATAGAAAAAAGAATTTTCTTTTTTTTTGCATAAAATCAATTTTTTAGTTTGGTTTTTAAATTAGAAAAAAGAATTTTCTTTTTTCGATTTAAATCAAATTTTCAGTTACTTTTTGAATTAGAAAAAAGGATTTTCTTTTTTTTTACTTAAAACTAATTTTTTAGTTTTGTTTTTAAATTAGAAAAAAGAATTTTCTTCTTTTTGTCTTGAAACTAATTTTTTAGTTCTTTGTTAGAATAGAGAAAAAAATTTTCTTTTTTTTTAACTTAAATAAACTAATTTTTTAGTTTTGTTTTTAAATTAGAAAAAAGAATTTTCTTTTTATGACTTAAATCAAATATTCAGTTACTTTTTGAATTAGAAAAAAGAATTTTCTTTTTTTTTTGACTTAATTATAACTAATTTTTTAGGTTGGTTTTTAAATTAGAAAAAAGGATTTCCTTCTTTTTGTCTTAAAACTAATTTTTTATTTTCAAAATAGAAAAAAAAATTGTCTTTTTTGTTATTTAAAACTAATTTTTTAGTTTCGTTTATAATTAGAAAAAAGAATTTTCTTTTTTCGATTTAAATCATATTTTTAGTTACTTTTTGAATTAGAAACAATAATTTTCTGTTTTCAATTTAAATCAAAATTTTAGTTACTTTTTAATTTAGAAAAAATAATTTTCTTCATTTTGTCTTAAACTAATTTTTTAGTTTCGTTTGTAAATTAGAAAAAAGAATTTTATTCTTTTTGTCTGAAAACTAATTTTTTAGTTTTTTTTTTTTTAAATAGGAAAAAGAATTTTCTTTTTTCGATTTAAATCAAAATTTTTATTAACTTTTTGAATTAGGGAAAAGAATTTCCTATTTTTCTCGACTTAAAACTAATTTTTTAGTTTGGTTTTTAAATTAGAAAAAATAATTTTTTTCTTTTCGACTTAAAGATATTTATTTACTTAGTTATTATTTATTATAATTTTTATTTGAATTTTCATTAGAATTTTTATTAGAATTTTATTAGAATTGTAAAATTAGAATAACGAATAAATGAAAAATGTTTGATTATCAACTTACCGAGGGGTGAGAAGCCAAGGAGCTTTTGCCCCGTATGCCGACGGGGTAGAACGGATATTGGTTTACTAGCCTCATTCGCCGATGAACTTCGCATCCTTTGACGTGGTACAACTTCGTCTCGATTTGTATTCGAATTGGTCATGGCATTTAATATAGCAGCGTGCATATTTTGAGCGATATTGTTGTCCTCGGCCTCCATCCAAAATTCACCACCACCCGTTACCGCAGATCTTCCCATTTCCATGTAAAAGATCCTCTCCATAAATCCGCAACGTCTTATCGACACGAGCTATAAAGAAATTTATTTTTTCAACAAAATTTCTTCTTCAGAAAAAAAAAACAGAAAGAAAACAACATTTTTCCATTAACCTTTTTTTTTAGAAAAAAAGAATAATAGAAATAATTTATTTATTATCAAATAATAAATTAAATAATAAATAAATAATAAATATATTTTTAACTACGACTGAAGAGTTTTGAAAAAGGATCAGATTGATTATGTTTTTTTGGAGAAAAAAAGCAGAATAGTGCACTATAGGCTATTTTTGTACTTTTTCGAAAAAAACTGAGTAGTGAACCATTGATATTTTTCACAACTCAATTCCAATTTTTAATAAATTGAAATTTTTTTCGAAAAAAGAATAGAAATAAATTACTAACGAATTTTAATTTATCTTCTATATAAATAACTAAATATTATATCAGGTGATTAAATTTCTTTAAATAGGAAATTATCTTCGATTTTTTTTTTAAAGAAACTTAGGAAATTCGGAAAATTATTTAAAAAAAAAAAATATTTACCGCAGTAAAAAGGTGAAAAAAATTTTCATTTAGTGCACTAATTAAAATTGTTTACATGAATTCGAAAACAATTTGTTTCATTTGATTTCAGTGAACTTGATCTAATCTACGTGTGAGATTTAAGAGATTACGGGGAGTCCAAAGAATTGTGTTTGGGAGATAAGAAGGTGAAAATCACAAAAGCAGAGAAGGATAAGGTAGAAGTGAACCATTGAGATTTTTCACTTCTTGGAATTCTTTTTTTTTGGGTTTCTTTTATGTATATATAAATCCAGTGTCTAAAGCAATATCACTGGGATTTTTTTTTCATTTTTTCATTTTTCTTGGTACTTTTTTGAAGAAAAAATGAGAGTTTGGAAAAACTAAACTAAAAGGGAAAAATGTGCTAATTACTAATTTCTTACAAATTTCTAGAAGTAGGAAATTCGAAAGAGGGAAAAAGGATTGAAATTCTATGGGAAAAAAATAATTTCTTTTTCAAATTATTGCTAAATTTTATTTCACTCTTTTTACTAATCAAAAATTTTTATGTTTGTTAATTTGATTTTTATTTATTTTATAAATTAAACTCAAGACTTTCTGGATTATTTCTCTTATTATAATTTTCAGACTTATTAAATTTTGAAATCAAATTTTATTTATCAAATTTATTTATTTTATTTTCAATTCTACTTTTATTGCTTTCATTTTTAATTTTATTTTCATTGATTTCATTCTCAATTTTTTTTTTCAATTGCTCAATTTTCAAAAGTAATAAAACAAGTCAAAATGTGTTAAAAAATTTTTTCGTATGATTCAAATTTTTTTGTTGTACTTTTATATTGAATTTAAATAATTAATTAAATAATTACGATTTACAGTATTAAAGATAAAAAAATTTAAGCAAAGAATATTAGGACAAAATTCGGTGAGAAATTTGAGAAATAAACTTACTGGAAATTCGATAAAATCAGACTTATTATTTGCTCCAACTTTGTAGAAAGTTACGGCAGAATCCGTGAGACATAATCTGTATGGTCCTTGGATGTTTTTACGCTCACCTAGTCCTTTTTTCTGCATAGTTACCTGCCACACGTGCTCTACAAGAAGAAAGAGAAGGAAAAAAAGGAAAAAACGAAAAGATTATTCAATTGTATTCAAAAGTACAATATACTTATTTTTACTAGTCGACAAAATATTTAAATAAATTTATTTTTTATTAACCCAGTGAAGAAATAGTGTCAAATTCAGATTCAAGTACTAATTACAATTAATTATAATTCAATAATTATCCTAAATTAAATTAAATTAAATTAAAAATAATTATTATTCTCTTAATTACAAAAAAGTTTTGAAGTTTTTAATTATGAAAAAGGTTTCGAAGGGATAAAATGGTTTTTTAATTTCTTCACTTGAGAACGCCATGGTCACCGCCAGGTGGCAGAGAAAATTCCAAGAAGGGACTGAACTGCCATCTAGTGGTGACCTTTGCGTTCGCAGGTGGAGAACAGCGACTCCATATTGAATCTCAAGATGTTCTTAATTCTATAATTATTTATTTTTATTTAATTTAATTATTTATTAAAATATAGAGAGTAGCAAAAATAATTTGATTCAATTCTTTGATTATTTGATAATAAACAAATAATCAGTTATTTGAATAAAAATAAATAATTAAATAATAATAATTTAAATAAATTTTTTTCAGTTTATATTATATTGTGATTATATTATATTATAATTATATTATAATAATATTATAATTATATTACAATTATATTATAATTATTATTATATTATAATTATATTTTAATTATTATTATTATATTGCACTCTCTATTTTATCAGACCCGAATTTTTTAAAATATTTTTTTTTTTAGCATTTTGAGGAAAAAGAAAATGGTTAAATTGAGGTAAAAAAAAGCTGCTTCAGAAGTCAAAAGGCAATGTGGCAGTACAATAATTTGGTTGTCATCGTATTTCATTTTTGTAATGAATGCTTTAATATCATTATTATACATTGTACTGTCGTTTCCTGTACTTGAGACTAAGCAACTGAGAACAGAAAATAATTCTAGTTTATTACGAACAATTTAACCAGCAAAGACTTATAATGTCATGCAGGTATACACACACTCCTCAGAAGTGGATCTTCTTCTTTTTTACATTCGACTTCTATTCTCCACTAGGCATAACTTTTACAATCAATATTCAACAATTTCAAATTTTCATTTTTGAAAATCTCTGCAAAATCCGGTTTTCTTTCTTTAAAAAAAGAAAAATCTAATTCTTACTGGGGCCATTCAAGTATTACGTAAGCATATTTTTCAGGTTTTTAGACCCCCCCCTCCCCCATGTAAGATTTTTTATATGCATTAGCGCCATTTTTTCTAATGTAAATAAGCAATAGCTAGACCCCCCCCTCTCCCTTAAATGCTTACGTAATACTTGAATGGTCCCACTCTCTAAATTTTAATTTGTTAAAATATTTACTAATTTGAATTAGTAACTGACTTTTTGGTTTTGAATTAGTAAATAGCCAATAGTTTTACTAATAAATGGTAATTTTTACTAAACTAGTAAAATTTACTAATTCAAAAGCAAAAAGCAGTCAGTAATTTAAATTAGTAAACATTTTTACTAATTCACATTTAGAGAGTGAAGAAACATTTTACTTTTTTTTTAGAAAAATATCAATTTCTTTTATATTTGTAAATATTTTTTGTTAGATATTTTATTATGTATTATTTGTATTATATGGAAAGTATTTCATTAAAGAATTTTGTCAAAAAGTTCCAAACTCGTAAAAAAGTGTTTAAAAGTTCGTAAAATTACAGGAGAAGCGGCTCCCCACCACTCCGAGTCTCAAAGAGAGAAGGGGTGGGGTGTCGCTTCTCCCAGTAGGAAAAAAAATAAAAATATCAATACCAAAAGTAGGACGCGGTTGTTCTCCATCAGGTTGTCCACCATTTTGCAGCAATAACATTGAATTAAGCCAATCGCCAAGATCCTTCTCCGTATCAAGAACCAAGCAAAAGCACTCGTCCTTTGTATAAAGTGCAATGACATTTTTCTGCTTAATATCACCGCGTTTATTAATATTAAAACAACTGTGCAATGATATCTGTCTTTTTGGTGGTTGACGATTTTCAAATTTTTTCTTACTATCATAATATTCAAGGCATGCTGGACAACCGGGCGCTTCTTCACGTAATACAAAATATTTTTTCTTTAATGTTTTCAATTTTCTCAAATGTCCAGAGCGTATAACATTGCCAGTCGATGGTGGTACCAGGATTCTGCTCGAGGACATTGTCGTTGTCGTCGAGCTTAAGAAACCCGTTTTTGTAAACACCCCACGACACTGATTCCCATATGATGCGAAGCACCATTTACACGGTACTTCACCAGTGAAACGGGTCACATTCGTCTTTCCCCTTAAACTCGACCCACGTCGGAGTCGAATACCGTCAATTGTAAGCGATGACGAAAACGTGATGAAAATCGTTTAAAAATCGTTGACACTCTCAAAATTGTTTTTTTTTTTTTTTTGACTAGTAGAATCTGAAAACAAAAAAAAAATAGTGTTTCGTTATTTATTTTTGGACGAAAATCTTTATAAAAAGAAAAAAAAAGAAGGAAGGAAGGAAGGAAAACAAAACGAAGCAAGGAAGTAATTTTTAAAATAGAAATTAGGGTTTGTTTCCTAATGGGACATTTTTTTCACAGTCGGATTATTTTAAACTCCCCCCTTAACAGAAATACCCCCTCCCTTCGTTTCTAATTCGATTTTAAACAGTTACTTAATTGCATCGACTTTTAAAATCTCTATTTCGTACGAAAAAATAGTTCCTATTGATTATTGTCCATAAATATTTTTATGAGTGCAATATATATAAATACTGTTGGAACTTAATAATAAATAAAAAAAAAATACAAAATATATATATATGTATATACAAATATATATATTATTGAAAGTTCTGTTAACATTAATTATTCATGAGTTAATTAAAATATTTTCAAACTATTGAGTTTGAGAGCAAGCTATGAGATCAGAATGTGATTTCCAAAGCCGCAGGCATTTTGAGAAACAGAAAACAGGTTTTAATGTTAGAGAAGAGAAAACAATTTTCAAATTTCTTTAAAAAAAAAAAAAAACAAAAAAGAAGTTTTCGAGAAAAAAAAAGTATTTTTTTTTCTATTTTTGTTTTCAAAACTTCATTTCAACAACATTGATTGTCATTTTTCTCTAAAATAAAAAAAAATTTCAAGGTAAAATCAATAATGAAAAACAAAGGAAAAAAAAATTAAGAACAAAACATAAAAACGAAAATTATATTTACAAATTAAAGAAAAAATCTTTATCCAATAATCTTGAAATGAATTTCTAAGTATAATACATTATTTACAAAATTTAAAAACAAAAAAAAAATAATAGAAAAACAATTTATTTCGTTGAAAAACAATCTGCTGCTCGTGATTTATAATGCGGAGATAAAATCAAATTATAATGACTCAAGATGAGTGAAAAATTTCATCAAACAAAAATTAGTAATCAAAAAAATCATATATAGACTCAGTTCAAAGGTTTTTTTCCCCAAAAAATTTTTTAAATTTTGTGAATTTAATTTGAATTGAAATTTAATTTAATTTAATAATTTAAATTTGAAAAATTAAATTAAATTAAATTAATTTATAATTTATAATTCACAATTCATAATTTATAATTATAATTTAATTTAATAATTTAAATTTGAAAAATTAAATTAAATTAAATTTGTTTAAATATTCAATTTTAATTAAATCGTCGATATATTGAAATTTAAATATTTAATTTAGTGAAAATTAATTAACAAAGTATCATTCTTTCCTCCTTTACGATAATAATGATATGATTATTAGTTGCAAATTATTTATTCTCAACGAAACTAAAACAAATGTAATGAAAATAAAACAAAATTATTGTATGAATTTATTTATTTATTTATTTATTTATTAATGAATAAATTAATAAATAAATTAGCGAGCCCCCGGTTCTAAGGAAAAAATCAAATCCAAATATTTACTATTGTAGTCAAAATATTTTGATAATTATTTTGATAATTAAAAATTTGTAATTATCCCTAATAATTTAACATCATTGGGTTTTGATGTAAACAAAGTATAAAGTTAATATTCTTAAGACAAAAAAAGAAAAAAAATAGTGAGAATTGGAACAAAGTATACATATATACCTATATATTTATATATAAATGTTGTTAACATGAAGGTTAAAATCTTATTGCGCTTAAATGATTACTTTGAATTATTTTTCAAAAGCAATTAAAGTTCCATCTATTATTATCATTAGTGTTATAAATTCTCATTAATAATAATAACAAAATAATAAATAAATAAATATTTAAATACTTTGTGCAAGTATTCAAATGGTTATATTCATTATATCCAAATTGATTTTATTTTTCATTAAATGAAGTTAACTCTCGAAACTTGAATTAGTAAAAATAAAAATGTTTACTAATTTGAATTAGTGACTGACTTTTTGCTGTTGAATTAGTAAATTTTACTAATAAATAATAATTTCTATTAATTTATTAGAAGAATTTACTAATTTCATTTTTTTAGTAAAATTTACTAATGAATTATAATAAAAATAAAAAAAAGTTATGATAAAAAAATATTAATTTGAATTAGTTATTGACATTTTGCTTTTGAATTAGTAAATTTTGCTAATAAATAGTCATTTCTACTAATTTATTAGTAATTTCCACTAAATTTATGATTAAAATTTACTAATAAATTATAATAAAATTTTTAAAAAAAATTATAAGAAAAAATACTAATTTGAATTTGTGAATGACTTTTTGCTTTTGAATTAGGAAATTTTATTAATAAATAGTAATTTCTACTAATTTATTAGTAACATTTACTAATTCAAAAGCAAAAAGTCAGTCACTAATTCAAATTAGTGAACATTTTTACTAATTTAAATTTAGAGAGAACATAGTAACTATACTAGTAACTTTTTTTAGTATAATTAATATGTACTTTAGAATTTATTTTTTTTCAAAAAAATCTAATGATCGTCTCTTAATATTTATTATTATTATTATTATATTAGCATATTAAAAATTTTTTTTTATTTCGTATTTTATTTTAATATAATTTTTAATAGATAGAAACTTGACTAACTTAATATTAACAACGTTATACCGCACAACAATGAATATTTTTCCTCAACAATTCTTCTATACTAAATGATTATAAATATACTAATAAATTTAATGATCGAATCAGAATAAATCTCATTTAGATTATATTTTTTTTCTTTTTCACAGAATAATTTAAAATAAACAACGATAATAGATATAATAAATCAATAGAATGATAAAATACATATTAATGTCTGATTATCATCATTATTATTAAATTTCTATTGTAAAAATGGATATTTTATTGATTTTAATTTTACACTGCGATAAATTATAAGTTTAACAAAAATATATACGTAATCGAATATTTTTTTCTAATCAAGATATTATAACATGAATATACATATATATTTTTGAGAAAAACTAAAATTATTATTAAGAAAATTACAAAACTACGTCATTCTAACTATATACACACACATACACAATAAACAGACTCGATTCTTTATCGCGTAAAATGATAATACTTTAAGTAAAACTAATAAAAAATTAGCATAAAATTTTAATAATTCCAAATAACATATATTATTTTCTTTTGAAAATATAGTTGTAAATTTTATTTATTGAATGGAAAAAAATAATTTTTAATTTCCATATTGTTCAACTTATTATATTTCCAATTTTTTAAAAAATTCTTCAAACTTCATTTATCGTTAAATTTTATAATTTTTCTTATTAGTTTAGAAAAACATTCGAGTATTAAAAATAAAAAACAATTTTTTCATTTATTGGTGACAATAATAAGAAACTAATTTACTATAAGAATCTCGCAAAACTGACCTCACCTAATGCATTGACCGTTCTCTGAGAAATAATACACTATACTGAATCAAATGAGAGATAAATTTAATAAAATGTTTATGAATCAACAATTTTTATGCACTATTTATTATCTTAATCTGAGTTGGCGAAAAATTATCACTCAATCTTAGTTAAATTTTTATTTTGTGAATTCTCAATGTCTTTTTAGTTTTTACTAAATGTTGAATAATGACATTAGAAAATGTACTCAACATTAAATAACGTACTGCGTATCAATATATTTAAATATATTTAAAAATTATTTATTTTATTAAATTATATATATTAAATTTTATTATATATATTTTATATATTAATATTAATAATTATTATTATTTATTTATTTTTTATTTATATTTAAATATATTTATAATATATATAATTTATATATATATATATATATTATATATATATATAACGTAACTCCCATAGTCCCCACCAGGCGTCCAGAATGACGATTTTTGACGATAACGGTCGTTAGCATCAGCAGAGAGTTAAACAAAAATTTTCAAACAAAAAAGTTGAGAAAATGTCATTTTCCATAATTTTTGGTTTTTAAAATACCAATAATTTCGAAATTTATTATCGAATTAGGTTCAAAAATAGGGCAATAAAAGCGTTTTTTTAATTATCTACAAGTAGGTAACGATAATTTTAAAGTTACTTCTACATTTTTGAACAAAATTTTTAAAAAAGTCTTATTTTTCAAAATTTTTGATGTTTAAAAGTTTAATATCTCCGGTTAATATGGACGAAAAATGTTTAATTAGGGCTCAAAAGATGCGTCTAAAAAAAACTCTACAAAACTATGGAAAAACATTTATAGGTGTCCTAACATTTTTTTAAAGTTATGGGCAAAAAACGTTTTTTTCAAAAATTAAAAATCCAAAAAAAAATTAGTAAAACATTATTAATCTATCTCAAAGTATTCTCATTTTATGTCCGCAGGTGAGATCTACAATTTAAAAAAAAATTTAACCCAAACGCTCTTCATGATTTTGAGATATTTATGAAAATGTGATGTTTACACACACACACACATACGGAATGACATTTTTTAAAAACCGCTGTCAAGTTGTATATTTTTTTATAATTTTTATGCTCATTTCATGAACACTTTTCTTCCTCATAGAGATAATAATAATAGAAATATATGAATAGCTTTTAAAAAATATGGTAAAAGTGATTGATTCTTGGGTCAATCAATGTATTTTTAAATACCCTATAAGATACCCTATATGATACCCTATATGATAGTTTAATAGTTAAGCAAAAATTTTCAAACAAAAAAGTTGAGAAAATATCATTTTCCACAATTTTTGGTTTTTAAATAACCAATAATTTCGAAATTTATTATCGAATTAGGTTCAAAAATAGGTCAATCGAAGTGTTTTTTAATGCTCTACAAGTTATGATAATTTTAAAGTTACTTCTACATTTTTCAACAAAATTTTCAAAAAAGTCTTATTTTTCAAAATTTTTGATTTTTAAAAGTTTAATATCTGCGGTTAATATGGACGAAAAATGTTCAATTACGGCTCAAAAGATGCGTCTAACTAAATACTGAATGTTAAATAAAATACTAAATGTTAAAAAGAATACTAAATGTTAAACAAAATACTAAACATTCATTAAAAATACTAATCAATCATTAATAAACTAATCAGCAAATAACATACACTAAACATTAAATAACATATTAAACATTAAATTAACTATTAAATAATAAATAGCATATTAAACAATAAATAAAAAAATAAACGTTAAATAAAATACTAAATGTTAAATAAAATACTGAACATTAAAGAAAATAGTAAACATTAAATAACATACTAAACATTGAATAACATACTAAACATTGAATAACATACTAAACATTAAATAAAATACTAAACATTAAGTAACTAGTAATAAACAGTAGTATAACTTCCGAACACAATTTTTCTCCTACTTCAGATTAATTTGTAGCAAAATATATTAAATTACTTAAAACTATCACACGACGTATATACGCACACGATACTGTAATTGTTATTAATTCCCTATTTTTTTCTAGTACATTACACACATGTCTTTTCACTCTTGAAATTAGTAATGGTTTTCAATTTGTTAGTAGTAGCATTATTTTGTTATCTTATATTCACTTCTTGCATTCACATGTGCCATATAATGGTATATTACATATAGAGAACCCACATAAAATGCTTCGCTAGTTCCTTGATGGGTTCCCATGTGGGAATACATACAAAATTCAATATAAAATAATCTATCAATTTTAGACACCCATTTAGTGTTTACATAGACACATGTTTCCTTTAAAAAAAAAAAAATCACACGATTTATGTGAATGAAAATTTCCCACAGGTCAATGTCATTTCTGCAGAATAGTAACATTCCTATAACTATATTATTACAAAATTAAGCTAATTTGTTAACCTTAAAATATGATGATATTTTCCATCATATTTTAGAGTTATTCACAAAAAAATTAGTTTAGTTTATTTCATACTTTAAGAAAAAAAATGATCTTTTTTCCTAATCCAAAGTTAATCTAATTTTTTGTGAATAACTCTAAAATTTGATGAGACCCATCATATCTTAGAGTTATTCACAAAAACTTAGCTTAATTTATTTTATATTTTAAGAGAAAAATAATCTATCAGTGAGATGCAAAAATTTTTATATTTTAAAAATTAATGTATAGTCACATGCTAATGTTTGAATTCTGGTCTATAATTGATATGTATTATTTTATCATATTCCATAGGGATCCGCACATTAGAAACTAGTCCACTATATGAAAATTTTAGTTTTTCTAGTTAGTACTATTTTTAATAGAAGTAGTAAAAATACTTGTTTTTCTATCAGAAATAAAGTAGTAGTAACAGTAGTAGTAATATTGGTAGTAGTGGTAGTTCTTGTTATTGTTGTATTAGTTGTAACAATGTTAGCATTAATAGTAGTTTTGTGGTAGCAATAAAGTAGTAGCAGCAATATAAGCAGTAACAGTGTTTGTTCTGGTATTGTTTCACTATTTGATATTGTTTACGATTGTTATAGTAGCAATAAAGTAATAGCAGCAATATTAGCAGTAACAGTGTTTGTTTTGGTATTGTTTCACTATTTTGTATTGTTTACGATTGTTATAGTAGCAATATAGTAGTAGCAGCAATATTATCAGTAACAGTCTTTGTTTTGGTATTGTTTCACTATTTTGTATTGTTTACGATTGTTATAGTAGCAATAAAGTAGTATCAGCAGCAAAATTAGTAGTAATAGTAGTTTGTTTTTGTATTGTTTTACTATTTTGTATTGTTTACTATTTTGTATTGTTTACTATATTGTAGTAGCAATAAAGTAATAGTTGTAACAATGTTAGCTTCAATAGTATTTTTTGTAGTATTGTTCTTGTTATTGTTGAATAAGTAAAGTAGTAGTAGTAGTAGCAATATTAGCAGTAATAGCAGTTCTTGTTATTGTTGTAGTAGCACTGATATATAGACCAAAGTTACACTATATTGTTAAAACTTTCATCTGTCAACCATTTACGGTCTATTTGAACTGCGGAGAAAGTGTTGAAATAAACAAATAACTTTTTCAATAATTAAAAGTATGAAAAAAAAAGTTTCAGTTATTTGTTTACATCAGTTTTTACTCTCGGCAATGTTCAATTAGCGCACAAGCCTATACAGAGTAACCCATGCTGGCAAATTCATTGACACACTTGAGAAATTTTCGTCATTCACTTTGGATAAAAAAAATATAACGTCATTTATGAAATCCGATCACTTATCATTCCTCGACAATCAAAATATTGACGAAACGCACCTCACACATTCCATTCAGTTCACAACCATCTGTAAAAATGATTTTTTTTATGAAGATGATAAATTCCACATATATAGCCACATTTAGGGTGTAACAACATAAACATCAATGCAGATAATCTAATCTATAAAAAATCAATTGAAATGAGTGAACTTAAGGGGGGAAAAAAACATTGTGAGCCTGATGCAATAAAAATGTCTACTCGAAACTCGGAAATGACTGTGAAAAAGAGGACAAATTCCAGAAGAATCCGGACTTGAAACTTCCGTTAAGGCCTATCAATGAAACCTCTCTACATTCACTCTACTATACCTGTGCGTTCGTTCCCCCGAGGAAAAGTAAACATGGACGATCAGAGCAGGCCGCGTTCAATTCGGAGGCTCTTCTTCCCAGAAACGCCACAGAGAAGCGACAAGCGACGTCGTCCGCGCAGCGAAGGGCGATGCCGAGGGCTGCAGACACACGTGTCGTTGGGGTAAAAAGTAAATAAGCACTCGTACTCACGCACGCCACCACGGGTGCATAAGCACTCAGCGAGTTGCATCAAGGGCGTCTCACCCTCCTCACACCCCCCTCCCAGTTTTACTACCCGATCGAAATCAAATGCTCCCGTTTCGGAGGTTAGGGAACGCCTAAAATCGCCTTGCGTCGATTTTTTTTCCTCTCTTGTCACTCCTGACCGACGCCAGTCGACTTATTTCTTACAACACAAAATTTCACTATACGATCAAATATTATGAAAATATTAGCAATATTTTATAACAAAAACATTTAAAATAATTTTTTCTAAGTTGTTTCTTCCAAGAAATCAAAAAAATTTGAAATGTCAATATTTATAAAGCAGAAAAAAAATATTTCAGAAAATCGATCAAGTACTTTTTTTCAGGTCACGGATAAAGTCAACACATTACGTCTTTCACAAACAGGAAAAAGTCTCAATTCCCTTTTAAAGGAAAATAAAAAAAAAAACTGATGTATTCTTAATTCGGATAAAATTCCTTTTTTCTCCGGATTTTAAATGTTAACACACAGACACGTTTTTTTTTTTTTTTTTTGAAAATGAGAACAAAGTTGTTATGGAGCAGAGAGCGAAGCAAACAACTGAATCGCCACGAGGCGACGTACGTCGCACTTAGTGCGTATTATTGTACACCTGTTTACTTGAACGAACGCAATTTGCGGTGCGCTACTCGTCGCGACGTCTTATTCCTGACTAAAGAGATATATACACATATAACACACACTCGGATATCGCGCCCTGGCTCGTACGCAGCGGCCTACAACGGATAAATAGGCTATTGCCAAGGGCAGAAATATTTTTCATGCGCAATGCTTAGTTTAAGGGGGAAAAAAAACACACGCGAGGCACACACTATTATTTTCTTTTTTTTTTATTATTTCACATCAATTATATTTTCAAAAATAAATGTCTCTTATTATTGAATTGCACTGCGTTGAAATCCAGGATGTAAACATAACCTCCCCCCCGCCACCAGGTCGCCCGGTCCGGTGCCACGCTTTGCACTGCGGAGATGGAGCGAAATATGCGCGACATTTACATCTGCCTCGAGGTGGATGGTTCGTTGCACAAAATAATCATTTTTAAGATTTAAATCCTCATTTGATGTACACAACACTATCGTGATATTGGAGAAGAGACTCTTTCGGTGGAATTTCACAACAACCGAGGGCGACTTTCTCACGATGAGGAATGTCACGAGCGAGATGAAAGAACTCAATTTTTTTTTATCCAACTCAGACGTTAGGCAATAAAACAGGCACTTGCGTCCATCTTGGAAAGGTCATGTGTATGGTAAGCTCACAAGTTGTAAACAAGATTTGCGCAGGCGTGAAAAACATGATTTTCTTGTGAGAAATACTCATTGCGATTGCGCGAAAAATAGACCTTTTGTTATTGGTTCATTAGTAGCGGGAAATTTGAAATATTTACTAAAATTGAAGAGAGCCGGTAAATTCTAGATTAAAAATATTCGTACATTGGTGGTGTGAAAGTGATATGTGTCAACTTACTTGGAATTTATAGAAGAAGACTTTTAAAATAGTTTGTTTTTAAGTATAACGAAAGGCATGGAAGTCACTTACCATCGGAATCGAGTGTAAACAACACTGCTGACTCCATCTGTCGAGGAAACGTCGAAACCCGTATCGAGTTGGTAAACAGTTCCTTGGGTAACCACTGCGCTTACTACCAGCGCAACTGATGATAATTCACCGCCAAGGAGAATATACTTCAGGGACTTCAGGTTTGACATAACGGGCCAAAGTGTGCGACAAGAAGGTGGACTGAATCGTAACAAATAACAACACTTCGGATATGAATACTTATGGAAACGGATTTCTAAGAGACAATGGACAAATAGGTGAGTAGAAAAATGTATATTAAAAACAATTTCTTTTTTTATTTCAGATGTTAAAGAATCTGATTTTTCGACAAATAATACGACAGTACTTTGGTAAGTAGAACAATGTATATTATTATATTAAGAACTAAATTTTTTTCTATTTCAGAGTTTACAGAAGTGTTTTCTTTTCCTTTGGAAGCGGATTTCTGACTGACAGTAGGACAGTGAATTGGTAAGTATAAATTGAAAAGGTTAAATACTAATTTCTTTTTTTTCGTTTCAGATACTGCGCAAAGAACTTTCATTCCATTGGAAGCGGATTTCCGATTGACAGTGATGAGACACTGAATAGGTAAGTATAAAATAAAGGGGTTAAAACCTAATTTCTTTCCTTTTTTCAGATGCTGCAGAAGAAGAATTTTCGATTAACAGTAGGACAGCGTATTCCATTGGAAGCGGGCAGTAAATAGGTAAGTAAAAAATAAAGAGGTTAAAACCTAATTTTTTAGCTTTTTTCAGATGCTGCAGAAGCGGATTTCCAATCGACAGCGAGACGCAGTGAATAGGTAAGTTAAAATAAAGATGTTAAAAACTAATTTCTTTCTTTTTTTTAGATGCTGCAGAAGAAGCGGATTTTCGACCAACAGTAGGACAGCACAGCGTATTCGGTAAGTAGTAAAACGTAAAGAATACACATTAAATTCCGTTTTATGTTTCAGAAACTGCAGAAAAATCATCAATATAGGGGTTTTTGTTAGAGAACTAAATCGTAAAAATACTTCGAATATTTTCACTAATTCAGAAGCAATTTTCCGACTGAATTGTCGATGTCCTTCGGTTGAGTATGAAAACATACGCCGCACACGACAATTCTTCGAACCACAACAAGCTCTGAGTTGAATCGACTCATTTCCCACCGGTCTACTCTCAAACTGCTCCGATCTTACCGTAGCAATCTATGCTTTACGGACTCGCTATATGGGCATGCTCAACTACCACCAAGGCACCAAATACAATAAACAGTAAAATATTTTTCTCAAAGAAAATTAAAACGTAAAATCTCTTAAATAAGCAATTTACTATTTAAATAAATTATTCCAAATTTTGACAATTCGAATAATTTTTCTAACTTTTGGAAATTAAATATTGAAACTTAAAGGTTAAATCAAATATTATTCTAACTTTTAGCTATTTGATGAAATAAACGTAAACATTACTTACTTTAACGAAACTCGACAAAAAACACCAAAAAATGTTTATTCAAAGGTGGAAAAAATAAGTCGATTCAATTTCAAAGTTAAAAAAAATATTCTCCTGTCAATTCAAACTATTGCGGCTATTTAAAAATGGTTTCTGTTTAAGATTTTCGGGTCTTCATACCCTTAACAATTTTTTTTGTTTAAAATTGCTGTGAAAATCAATTTTTTAATGCGTAAACATTAAATATAATCTAGTCGTTCATTAATAATACAAAGTGTCCATTTAAAATAATGACAAATTATGTAAGTAAACGTTAAAATAATTTATAATCATTACTTTAAGGTTAGAATGCTATAAATTATTTTATTGGTTACGAACCTTCCATCCCAGACATTAAAACTTTGTGACGTAAATCATCTTCTTTAACTCTGAAATATTATTTTAGCGAAGTGTCGACTCTTAGTGTATAAAGATCGTCTGGTAAATGTTATCTGAGTAAAGTGTTTTCAAGATAAATAAATAAGTGCTTTGAAAATTTTTTTTGTAAAAATTTTCAATTATCCGGAATGCGTCTTTTAATTGGATTAAATACCGAGAAAAGTCGGTCTTTTTTGTTTTACTTACAACAAAGAAGTTAATATATAATAAAATAAAGAAAAAAAGGTGGGAAAAAAAATATTAAAGTGAAACTTAATTGTGCTGGAGTGAAACCGGGTGTTGGATAAGGGCCAATTAGTTTTTAAAATTCATTAACATGTCCACCGTCATTGAAGAGTTCAACTACCTGTGTCGTCTGTGTGCGACGAAACTCCTCATGGGTTTGCCGATTTTCGATACCGATAAGCAGATGAGGAATATCGACAAAAAAATTGCAACCTGCTTATCCCTACAGGTGAGAAATTAAAAGAAGAAATGAATTTTTTTTTCAAGTTGTTTTCAATCTTCGGTAACTATTAATAGTTTTTTGTCTTAAATTTCAGACCGTCTTTTGTATATCCAAATTTAGGTTTTGAATTTGATTCTCAAGATCCTAAATATCCTTTCGATGGGAGATGGATATTCAGGATAACCCTGGGATCTTTTGGGGATATCCTTAGAGTGTTCTAGGGTTATCCTAAATATCACTGTATTATTAGTTTCTGATAACATAATTTTGAGTTTTTTTTTGTGTTATTAAGGAGCGGTGATGAATTTTAATACAAAATCTATTGAATATGTAAATATGAAAAAAAGGCTTGGCTCGTAAATAACTTGACTGTAAAATCTTTTCATAGAATGCAAAAATCTTAAAGTCTGTTTTATCATAAAGTATTAAAATTAATTTTCTTCCACTGAAGTTACTTCTTTAAAATCAATTCTTTGAAAATTAGTTTTAAAATTCTTTCTCAACTAATTATTTTAAAATTAGTTCTATCAGAAGTAATTCTTTTAATAATTGGCCCTGTCAAAATTATTTCTTTTAAAAATTAGTTCTAAAATAAATTCTATTAAAAATTAGTTGTACAATGAATTCTACTAAAAATTAATTTTAAATTGCAGGTATCGATGAGTGATCAACTGCCAAAAGTTATCTGCGGCGAATGTGCATTTAAATTGGAGGAGTTATTTGATTTTCGTGAAAAGTGTCTCAACACTGAGGAAATGTTCACCGGAATGTTGAAGGAAATCACAAAACAAGAAGACGCAAATATGGAGCATCATCTAAATATTGAAATTCAATCGAACATTGAAGAAATACAAACTCATGGAACAACAAATCAGCTGAATGATGAAATTCACACAATGCAAATAATGGACGATATGGATTTAGCCGGTGGTGAACAGGTTGTCACACAAGAAGAAATAAATCATCAAGATGATGATCTCGAAGTCACTGATATTGATTGTCTCGATGGTGAAACAGTTCGAATGGTCGATGAACATATTCGAGAAGTAAACATTATTTTCATTCAATTCAATTTAATTCTTTTTTACATTCATTCAATTCAAAATTTGATTATTAAAAATAGAATTGGTTACAATTTGATATTTTTGACTTAACATTGAATATTACTAATATGTGTTAACATTACAGGTTTCAAATCATCAGATCGCGATGCATTTGGAAGGAGATATGACAGTGGTTGGGAATTTAACTGTTCAGGGACATTTAGATCCACTTGAAATTAATTATGTCACGACGATTAATCCCAACTCCAGTGGCGAACAAATAGTTCACTATTGCGAAAGCGTTAAATATGAACCACTTACCGTAAAAGATGAATTTCGTAGGCTACAAGAGAGCCTTAATGTCGAGTCAACGACTCGTGTTATTGAAAATAACGTAAGTTATGAATCATAATTTTTAAATACTTTCAACTGGTTCGAGTTCTGAAGTAGAACAGAAATTAAGTAATAAAGTAGAATTAACATATTTTTTTCTGCAATATTTTTCAGGTGAGTACAGAAGATTTTTCCGCAACGCACAAAACAAAGGAAACATTTAACATTCCGAGTGAATCGTTAAATACAACGACAGTAACGGAACTTCCCTCAACAAGTCAAGTGAACACTGAAAATTGTCTAGTTGTTGAGTATTCAAAACAGGGGAAAAAGGATTTATTTGATTCGATTCTTGAGAATCCGACAATAGACGCAAACGGAGTGAATTGGTACGTTTGTCCATTTTGCAATGAAGCTGCCTCGGATCCAAATAATTTAATTCCCCATTTTGAGCAGCATTTTTGTAATTGTCCCACTTGTGGTCTTTATTTCACGAGTGTTGAAGTATTGACGATTCATAAGCAAACATGTGAGGAGAAAATTAATTCAATAGACGAGCAGATTGTTGTGGAGGAGAAAATTGATGAGACGGAAAAAATAACGGAAACACAGGACGACGAACAGCAGAAGAAGCAATCAGTTCGTCGGAAGTGGACGCCGAAAATTTGTACCCAATGTGGAAAGCAGTACAGAACAAATTATAAATTGCAGGAGCATATGCGTAAGCATACGGGGGAAAAACCATTTCAATGTTCAATGTGCGAGAAAGCTTTCAGAAGTAAAATTGGATTGGCACAGCATTTTGCGACACACACTGGACAGTTTGATTATAATTGTTCGACCTGTGGGAAGGGTTTTCAGTGCAAGAGTTATCTTATTGTACACCAAAGGGTAAGTTTTATTTAACTTTCTCCAGAAAATGCTTCGTACTCACTTTTTTTTTTAGATTTATTACACTAGAAGCTAATTTTTTCTATGTTTGACAATTTGCATTACTTTGGATTCGCTAATAGTTGAAATAAGAAAATTATTCTCAAAAATTTAAATAACACTCTTAGAAAAAATTCAGAAAATTTTAATAAAATTTTTTCAAACGATTCAATTATTTTCAAAAATTTTTCGTAATTCAATTATTTTCTTAAAAAAATAAAATTTTATAGGAATTAAATAATTTAAAACACAATTTTCCTGAAATTCTTCAAAAAAAATTACTAATTTAAAAAGATTTTTATAACGTTTTTGGTAAAAATTCAATTCTTTTCATAAATATTTAAATTCCCCTCGGGAATTAAATTATTTTAAAAAATTTTCGTTGCAATAATTCAATTATTTTTATAAATAACAAAACTCATCGCAGGATTTCAATTATTTTTAATATAATTTCAAAGGAATTCCTCGAAAATGCAATTATTATTAAAAAATTTATAATTCTCAAAGAATGCAATTATTTTTAAAAATTGTTCTTCTCTAGAATACAATTACTTTTAAAATTTTTAATAAAATCCGTTGCAAACATTCAATTATTTTTATAAAATAAATAATAAAACTCAATTATTATTCGTGAAAATTTGAATAAAATTCTTCGAAAAAATTCAATTATTTTAAAAAATTTGATATAATTTGTTTCTTAGAATGTAATAATTATTTTCAATTCATTTTTAATTACATTTCTTGAATAAATTTAATTATTATCAATAATTTTAATTCAGTTCTTCGAAAATTACAATTATTGTTACAAAATTTATAATTCTTCGCAAGAATTCAATTATTTTTGAAAATATTTAAATTCTTCTCTGGGATTCAATTATTTTAATAAATATTAAAATTCTTCTAGGAATTCAATTATTTTTCAAATATTAATAAAATTCGTTTGCAATAATTTAAATTCTCCTCTGGAATACAATTATTTTTAAAAAATTTAGTAATATTCATTCCAAAAGTTCAATTATTTCCATAGTTATTTTTATCAATATTTAAATTCTTCTCTGGATTACAATTATTTTTAAAAATTTTAGTGATATTCATTACACAAATTCAATTATTTCCATAATTATTTTTATCAATGTTTAAATTCTTCTCAAGATTCAATTATTTTTAATACAATTTTAAGAATAAATTACTCGAAAAAGGCATTTACTCTTACTTTATAAATCTTCGCAAAAATTCAATTATTTTTATAAATATTTAAAATCATCGCAGGATTTCAATTAATATTTGTAATATAATTTCGAATAAATTCCTCGAAAATGCAATTATTATTAAAAAATTTATAATTCTTCACAAGAATTCAATTATTTTTGAAAATATTTAAATTCTTCTCTGGAATACAATTATTTTTAAAAATTGTAATAAAATTCGTTGCAAAAATTCAATTATTTTTATCAATATTTAAATTCTTCTCTGGATTACAAGTATTTTTAAAAATTTTAGTAATATTCATTGCAAAAATTCAATTATTTCCATAATTATTTTTAACAATATTAAAATTCTTCTCAAGATTCAATTATTTTAAAAAATTTTAATAAAATTCGTAGCAAACATTCAATTATTGTTATAACTAACAAAACTCATCGCACGATTTCAAGTTTTTTTAATACAATTTCAAATAAATTCCTCGAAAATACAATTATTATTAAAAAATTTATGATTCTTCCCAAGAATTCAATTATTTTTGAAAATATTTAAATTCTTTTCTGGAATACAAGTATTTTAAAAAATTTTAATAAAATTCTTTGTCAAAATTCAATTATATTTGAAAATAGTAAAATTCCTCTCGGTATTCAATTATTTTTCAAAATTTGTGTAGAATTTATTAGAATTGAATAATTATTTTCAATGCATTTTTAATTAAATTTCTTGAAGGAATTTAATTATTTCGAATATTTACTATTTCAATAAAATTTTCTTTTCTTTTATTGTTTTTTTAAATAATCAAAATTTCACCGGAATTCAAATGTTTAGTTGATTTAATTTAATTCATATAAAACAACTGAATAAATTTAATTTAATTTCAATTTCTATTTTTAATAAAATTTTTAATAGATTATTTAAAATATTTTAATTCCAGTGGAAAAATAAATAGGTATTTAAATATTTCTTTTTAAAAAAATTATTCTATTTTTGAATTTCTATTCAAATTAATTTAATTAATTATTTCTATTATTTTCTATTATTTCTAAATGAATTATTTCTATTTTTTAATTTAATTTGAAAATTATGAATAAATTGAGTCGTCAAATTGAGTTTTTCAGTAATTAATTTTTTGCTACTGTTTTTCAATTTTAAAGATACTTTTTTCAAATTAATTATCGAGTACAAAGCCTGCAAGAATATCATCAATTTTTTTTTCACTATAAATATTTTCGTTCCAGGTACACTCCGACCTGAAGCCATATCCCTGCGATATTTGCAGTCAAAATTTCAAAACGAAACAATCACTTCTCGATCATCAAAATCGTCATCTAGGCGTAAAACCCTACATGTGCGAAGTCTGCGGACGAGGTTTCATCACCAAGGGCCTATGCAAGAGTCATCAGAAAATTCACTCCGGCACGGATAATCGTCAATATCCCTGTGTTGTCTGCAATAAAATGTTCGTCAGCAAAAGCTATTTGAACACTCATCTTCGAATTCACACCGGCGAGAAACCCTATTTGTGTGAAGTTTGCGGAAAGGGTTTTCTAACGCGTGTCGATTTGAAAATTCACTCCACCATGCATACAGGTGAGAAGAGTTTTAAATGTGAAGTTTGCGGAAAAGTATTCGCGAGACGTGCCGCCCTACGATGCCATCGAAGATCACACACCGGTGAACGACCATACAGATGTGATGTTTGCGGTAAAACTTTTACACAATTTAGTCCAATGGCAATTCATAAACGTTTACATACCGGTGAAAGACCCTATGAATGTGATGTTTGTGGCAAAGCATTTGTGTCAAGATCAACGATGATGTGTCACAAAAAAAAGAATCACGCCGACGCTCCTCAATCAAAAGATGGTGCGCCCGTCGATAAAAAATGGAAGGCCGGCACTAATTCTCAATCAAAAGCAAATGTAACGCACATACTGGGAGAATAATTGTTAATTTTTAATTGTGTGCTCTTTTTAGAAAAATACATTTTTTCTATTATTTAAACTCCTAAGATTATCCATTCAATATTTTAACATATGCTTCAAATTCAACAAAAACGAAAATAAAAAATAAATACAAAAAAATATTTCGTGCAAAACTGGACCAATAAGTTTTTTACTGAAAAATTGTATTTTCAAGTAAAAAATATTAAACGAATGATCAAAATGTTTTGCTTGTGCTAATTGAATGCTTCCATAAAATTAACAAACAAGTTAATTTGCTTTTAGTTCTACATTAGTACGAATCGGCGGAACATTTTTTTTTAAATACTAGTCTTAATTTTTCAAAAATTAGAGTTGCAAAAAAAAGTTGTATTGTATATAAGTTTGTATATGAAACATGTTTTAGCTAAGCAACAATAAGTCGAAAATTTCTTTTGCCCACAGAATCGTATCTTTTGTAAAAATTTACGAAAGTCACATGCTGTTAGATTAACAATTTTTGAAAAACAATCGAATTGAACTAAATTAAAATAATTTTATTTCACTACCAAAATTTGCATAATGTTTTTTAAATAATTTTCCAATGAGAGCTTTTATTCTAAAATTTTTAAATACTAAAAATAGCACAATTATTAAACACTCACTTTTAATAAAAAAGTGGAAATGTACCATTAATGAAAAAAAATAGTTATTAAGTAGGCAGATTGTGAATACAATTTTTGTACAAGAAAAAAAATTTTTTTCTGAAAAATAATAATTAGAGATTTTCTCTTTTTTTCGTGATTTCAAAAAATATTCCATATCTGGATAATTTTGCCTTTTAGTTTGGTTTAAAAAATTTCAACAAATATGGTATATCAAGTGAGTTAATATTGAATTTAAAAGTTCAATGATTAAGTGCCACAATGTGCTTTGCGAGTATTGATTGTTGACTGGAAGAGATTTGTAAATAGTTGATAAGTAATGTTTAACTGTAAGAAAAAAAAATTATTGGCACACTTTTACTTTTGGTACATAGAATATTGTCATTCTTTTTCCGGATATTTATTTAGTGTATATCAACATATCGATATCATTTTTCATTTGTGTATTTACAGTACAGACAAATAAAAATATTTCATAGTAAAAATTTTCCTAGCTTCTTCTTCTTTCTTTTTCCTTTTTTTCCTTTTTAGGGTTTCAATTCTAAAAGTTTTAACGCAATTCTTTCCAGAAATTCAATTATTTTCAAAACTTTAAAATAAATTCTCGTCAACATTTCAATTGTCTTTATAAATAGCAAAATTCTTCGTCGAAGTTCAATTATATTCGGTAATTTTAATAAAATTAATTGCAAAATTCAAATATTTTCATAAATAATAATATTCATCACAAAAATTCAATTATTTTCAAAATTAATATAATTCTTCTATTCAGAAATTCAATTATTTTTAAAATTAATAAAATTCTTTTATTCAGAAATTCAATTACATTTGAAAATATAAAAAAAAATTCATAAATAATTTAATTATCTTTAGAAATAAATAACAAAATTCTTCGACAAAATGCAATTCTTTTCATAGAATTTTAATAAAATTCATTGAAAAATTTAATTATTATCAGAAATAAATAAATAAATAAATTATTATCACAAGAATTTAATTACTTTAAAGAAAATAATATTCATAAGAATTCAACTATTTTCAAAATTAAAAAAATTCTTCACAAAAATTCAATTATTTTCAAAAAATCTAAAAAAAATTGTCAACATTTCAATTATCTTTATAAATGAATAGGAAAATTTTTCGACAAAATTTAATTATTTTCAGAAATTTTACTAAAATTCATTGCAAAATTTAATTATTTTCATAAATTTTTCTTAATTCAATAATTTGTATACCTATTTTAATAAAAATTTGCAAAATAATTCAATTATTTAAAAACAATTTTGACAAAATTCTTCGCAATATTCCAATTATTTTTATAAATAATAAAACTTATTGCAGAATTTCAATTATTTTATTATTATTATTATTATTATTATTATTATTATTATTATTATTATTTTATTATTTTATTTTATTATTTTTATTATTTATTTTATTTTTTTTTTATTTTTTTTTTATTTTTCTCGAAAAATGTAATTATTCTTAAAAATTTTAAAAGTCTACGCAAGAATTGAATTATTTTCATAAATATTAAAATTCATATCAGAAATTCAATTGTTTTCAAAAATTTCAATAAAATACTACATAAGAATTCAATTATTTTCATAATTAATAAAACTCATCGCAGAATTTCAATTATTTATTTTTAATACGAATTTCAAATGAATTCCTTGAAATTGCAATTATTATTAGAAAAATTATAATTCCTTTCAAGAATTCAAATATTTTTATAAATATTAAACTTCTTCTCAGGATTTTAATAATTATAAAAAATTTTAATAAAATTCTTTTCAGGAATTCAATTATTTTCATGACTAATAAAACTCATCGTAGAATTTCAATTATTTTTAATACAATTTTAATCGAATTCCTCGCAAAATACGCAATTATTCTTAAAAATTTTAGAATTCTTCGCAAGAATTCAATTATTTTTGAAAATATTTAAATTCTTCTCTGGAATACAATTATTTTTAAAAATTTTAATATAATTCATTGCAAGAATTCAATTATTTTCATAATTATTTTTATAAATATTAAAATTCTTATCAGGATTGAATTATTTTTAAAAATTTTAATGAAATTAGTTGCAAAAATAAATTATTATCATTAATAATAAAACTCATCGCAGACTTTCAATTTTTTTTAAATACAATTTTCAATGAGTTTTTCGAAAAATGCAATTATTCTTAAAAATCTTATTAAAATTCTTCGAAAGAATTCAATTTATTTTAAAAAATGTTGATGAAGTTTTATTTTAAGAATTTAATTTCAAGAAACTTTCAATTATTCAACAAATTATTTATTTTTGTATTTAAATAATTGAAATCTAGTAGAATTTTCTAAGAAAAATTTATTTAAAAATTAATTTCAGTTAAAGTTTTAGATAATAATTGAATTTTGTAGAAGTTACTAATAATTGCAATTTTTAGAAATAATTGAATTAAAGAAGAATTTTAGTTAAAAATTCTTGAAAAAAATAATTGAATTGAAATGATGAAAATAATTTTGAAAAAGTTACAGTAACAATATTCTTATAATATAATATAATTATTTTATCTTTAATTATTAGAAAACATGAAGAAATCGAGTGCTCCGAGTCGAAGACTCGGAGTGATCGATATCTTTATGTTTTATAACAAATAATATTCTTATAAATTATTGAATTTAAAAAGGTTTGAATTTAAAATTTTGAAAATCTTAATTCTAATGATATAAAAGTAATGATTAAATATTTATTTAAAAAAGAAGTCATTTTTGTTTTCGAACAAGTTTACAAAAAGAAATTTGTAATTAAATCTAATAGAACATTACGGATTTTCCTAAAGAATTGGGTTTTTAAAAAAATAAACAATCACTTTAATATTTTGTAATTCGTAATAAGATATATAATTTTTCCAGTTTACTAAAAGTAAATAAATTATAATTGATTTTAAAAATAATATATAATATATAACTTCGCAGTAAACAACAATAAAGCAGCCTCATATTAAAAATCTTTCTGTTTTTATTTTTTTTTGTGACATTGTGTGTAATAATAATATTAACGTGAGTGGTATGAATTTTTTTTTTTACTACTTTTAAAATGAAAGAAAAATAAAAAGTATAACATGTAGTGCGATACACTTTGATTGTTATAAGATAGTGTTTTGACATTATTACTCAAAATTAACATACATATTAATATAGATTTATCATCAACTTTGACTATTTAACAACTACGCAGTGGCATTCCAAGCTTTCGATACGTTTAACTTGTCATATTTTAAATGACTGTTAGTGATTTTTTTTCTCTCACTACTGGGTGATTGCCCAAATATTGACGACAAGTCTCCTATCGGCATTCTCATTTTTTTATACCACAAATCGTTGATTTATAATCAAAATTTATTTTTTTTTTCTTAAACATTAACTACTTCGATTTGCATTTTCTTTTTAGGCACGTGAACAGAGATTTTATTTTTGCGAAAACTAAAAATTTCCTTGTTCAAATTTTTACAAGATTCTATTTTTTTTCTAAACATACATTTTTCGTAGTTTTCATTCTTTTCTAAACATTTTTATTTTTCTAAATACATTTTTTTTCCTATTTTACGATGATGGAAAAAAATTTTTATTATTTAAAAATATTTTTTATACACAAGCGTCAAAAGTCTCTGTATAAAATGGTAAAACTAAATAGCATAAAAAAATATATAAAAAGTTTAGTAAAACACTCGTTCAATGTTACATTCATTCAGATTAAATGTATCTGACAATTTTTTTTTCATACAAAATTTAAAAAAAAACGAGAATAACGATCGTAATAATTTCTAAAAAATTTTTCGGCTCAATTTCTAAAATTTGTATATAAAAAGAAAAAAAATGATAAAATACCGATTTAAATATTTATCATCATAAAAATAAAAAAAGGAAAAATATTCGGAAATTATTAAGCGTTCTTCTCGAATTAAATATTGGTTCACTTGTCGTCAATTTGGGGGCTTTACAATTTAAAAACTACAATCTATATGCGCTTCTTTTTGCAATTGCAGCTAAGAATTTATTATTTACTGTGTTTTACTCAATCAATCGCAAAAAAGAATTTTTAAAATCGAATCAAGCGGATTTTTATTCTACGTGTTTTTTTCTTTAAAAAAAAGGGAAAAGTCCCCACCTCTGGCGTACAACGCTCGATAGAAAATTATAAACATTTTTTTTTTGTCGAAAATTCGTGTACAATTTTTTTTTTTTTTGATCCCGAAAAATGATTATTGCTGCCAAAAGTTTTCAATTAATGCGATTTTAAAAAAAGGAGAGAGCAATTAAAATTATTAGGAACACATGAATTTGGCGTTTTTCTTTTCTAAACTATTTTCTTTATAAGTGAAAAAAAATTGCTTAATAATAAGGAAAGAAAATAAAAACTAAATTCACAATTATTCACTCGAGTCGTTTAACGTTAGAGTCCTCACACAATTATATTTCCAGGGTCATAACCACCGTCAATGATAAAATTTTTCTTCTTTGAACTTGAACTCTACGAAGCTAAAATTTATAATAGAAAAAATTGCTGCCAATTTTCAAAATTATTTAATGCCCAATTTTTTTTTTTTAAGAAAAAATAACATTTTAAGCACATTATTGGAATGAGTGCTTTCATACACATATACATGAAAATATTCCCATTATACACATTCATGTATATATGAATATTTACAGTATAAAAAAATTTCTCAATTTTCAATTTGTTTAGATTTCTAATCTAAAATTAAATTTTTCAGACTTTTTTTTAAAAAAAATTTCGATATGAAATTAAAATTTATCTAAATGAATAATAATAATTGTTATTGGAATAAAGAGCCTCGTGATCTAAAAACTAAAATAATAAGGAATGTTTGCAATCGGTGTTTGGTGGACAATGATCCACTTTTCAAAAACAAGTCACATAGTGAAAATTTCTACCAAAAACCTTGCCCGTAATTTTTCCTTTTTTTTGAAATAACCGATATAAACACGCCATTGTGCAAAAAAAAAATTTTGCTTTTTATCTCGAGCGCTTTACGAAGAATCGAAAAGAGATCGTAACCGGTTAAACCATCAGTCTTTCTCTCATAGCGATTATTTGTCATGGGCTATTATTTTTTTTTTCCACCTATATCCTTTTCGCATTATTTGGAAATATGTTTCTGTGTCTGTGATGGCAGAAAGAGAAAAAGAATTTGGTCCATTTTTTGAGAAATTGAGAAAGAAATAAAATAGTGCCACTCGGGGAATAATTTTTCTATGAAAAATGGACGACAATGACACTATTTACACTGTTTTTTTTTCTTTTTTGTTTCCTCTTTGCAAAATATGAATGTGATTAAAAAATACCAAATGACACTATTTTACATGCTAAAAATTTTTTTTAAATTTTCCTTCAATTTTTAGTTAAAATTTAATGCTGCGGTGAAATATTATTTCAATTTTCGAATTTTGACCAGACAGACACAGTAATGTTATTTATTGAAGTCGAGGTACATTTTATCACTCGTATCCTAAACATATTTTTTTTTTTGTCCAATCACACACACCCTGTTAAGCAATCCATTTTGCAATAGAATCACAGTTCACTGATTTTCGCGCATTCATTTTTATTTTATCCTCAAAAAACAAAAACAAAAAATGAGGACAGTGTTGGACGCAATTTAACAAATATTTTTGAAACAATTTGACAATTGTTTTGTTACCCATTTCTAATTTTTGTTTCTTAAGCAAAATTTATTGTTTAGGTAATATGTGTTTTTTAGCTCATTGCAAAAAAAAATTTTTTTTTTGTGCTTCGAGCTTTGCAAAGAGTGTCACACACTGTTCAAGTAATATTGATAGCTTACACGAAAATCAAAATAATAAAAAAATTAACATTATATATTAGTCACAACTAATTAACGCAACCGATACGGTCATTCGCGTTTGGCATGTTTCGTGTTTGCTTCTTTTTTTACTATCGTGACTTCTCTTCTTCTTTTTTTTGGCTTCAAACAGCATTATTATTATTTTTTTTTTAAAGGGCATAGTACTGGATTTCTCTCGAAAATCACGCTGTATAAAAAAGCTTGACAATAGAGAGAGCGATAGAGAGGGGGAGAGTGGAGCGTGTACAAAACGATAAACAATACTGCACCTATTTTCCATATTTGGACGATAACGTGAGATGAAGCCGAAATAGTTCATTTTTTCCCCTAGGGCGGATTAGTTAGCTTCTGATATTCCACCCTGAAAAAAGCCAAGCGACAAACAATTTTAATTAAAATTGTTTTAATTAAAAAAAAATTTTTTTAAATTGTTCAGAAATTGTTTTAATTAAAAAAAAATTTTTTTTAATTGTTTAAAAATTGTTTTAATTAAATAATTAATTAAATTTAATTTTAATTTAATTAATTTACAGATTTTTTATTGCTTTTTTCTATTAGTAAAAATTATTATTTCTATTTTCAATTTAGAATTTAGTTTTCAGGATTGCCACAAACTTTATTTTATTTTTCCATGATTTTGAGACAGAACTTTGATTTTTTCCTTGTCCCTAAAGAATATTTTATTTCACTCCTAAAAATAATTAAATATTAAATCATTATTATTATTTTTCCCCACAAATAAAGATTTTTAACAATTTCAAATTTTAAATCCTTTGAAATTCAATAATTTATGAGAATTGCTACTGTAACTTGACCGAAATTCATTTTTCCAATTCAATTATTTTCTTTAATTTTGAATCAAAATTCATCTTTTATTTTAATTTAATTCGTTTGAAAAAATTAAATTACTTTTCATACATTTTTTGTTAAAATTCTGTATAAGAATTGAATTATTTTCGAATAAATTCAATTATTTATATTAAATTTTAATAAAATTCTGTATAAGAATTGAATTATTTTCAATTATTTACTCTAATTCCATTATTTTTAATAATTTTTGAGAAAGTTTCTTAAGAATTCAATTATTCACTTAAAGGAAAAAAAGTCAGAAAAAATATTTTCGAAATCCAATTATTTACAATTCAATTTCATGGAATTTCGAGAATTTGTAAATTTTTCTATTAAATATATAGGATTAAAAAATACAATCAATTTGTAAAAGAAATAGTAATAAAAATGTTTCAAAAAGCTAACTTCTTCTGAATTTTCAAATAAAAATTTTTAAAATTTAATACTTCTTAAAATTCAATCTATATTATTAATATTTATTTAATATTAATTTAACTTTCTAAAATAAAAAAATAGTTACTCATAAATTACTATAGAAAATCAAGACTTGATCAAGAAAAATTAAAAAATTATTACTGATTTAAATTTAGACAATAAGAATTTTATTAAAATTTTTGAAAATTATATTCAATATTGTTTAGAAGAATTTTATGGAAATTTTGTGAAAATAATAAAATACTTTTGTGAAATTCAATTGAAATTACATTGAGAATAAATTGAATTCTCATAAAGAATTTTGTAACAATTATTAAAAATAATTAAATTCCTGTGAATTCCATCTATGAAAATAATTAAATTCTTGACAATTTATTCGACAAATTTAATTAAAATTGTATTGAAAAGAATTTAATTCTTATACAGAATTTTATTAAAATTAATGAAAAGAATATTAATTGAAATTTTTTGATGAACTTAATTAAAATTGAGTTAAAAATAATTCAATTCTTACACAAAATTTTATTAAAATTTATTATAAATAATTGAAATTTTTCGAAAATAATTCAATTCTTATACAGAATTTTATCAAAATTTATTTAAAATAATTGAATTTTTTCGACAAATCAAATTAGAATTGTATTGAAAGTAATTCAGTTCTTACACAAAATTTTATTGAAATTTTTTAAAAATAATTGAATTTTTTCGATGAATTTAATTAAAATTGTCTTGAAAATAATTAAATTCATATATTTTAAAAAAATTTATTATAAATAATTCAATTTTTTCGAAAATAATTCAATTTTTATACAGAATTTTATTAAAATTGATTATAAATAATTGAATTTAATTGTATTGAGAATAATTCAATTCTTGTATAGAATTTTATTAAAACTTATTGAAAAGAATTGAATTTTTTTGATGAACTCAATTAAAATTGTATTGAAAGGAATTCAATTGTTACACAGAATTTTATTCAAATTTATTAAAAATAATTGAATTTTTTCGATGAATTTAATTAAAATTGTCTTGAAAATAATTCAATTTTTTTTGATGAATTCAATTAAAATTGTATTGAAAATAATTGAATTGTTTTCAAGAATTTTTAAAAATTTTGAATCCGAAATTGTTCAAAAATTAAAGTTGATATTTAAAAATAGAATTTTTTGGTAATTTACACGATAATAAAATAATAAAATTAAATTCTGCGTTTTGCGCGTAACATTTGATAGTTAGTTATATTATTTATAAAAATTGAAAGCGCAACTTTCAAAAGATTCAAATATTTTTTGAATTTTTAAATTAAATTATTCGAAAAATAGTTTATAGGTAAATAATAATTTTCGATAGTTTCTTAAGAATTAGATTTTTCAAAATAAGTTAAATTACAAATCTGTAAATTTTAATTATTTTTAGAAATAGAAAGAATTTAAAATTGAAATTTTCATTTCAATATTTTTAAATGTACTGCTAGACAACAAAATTCAGAATTTTTTTACCAATTCTAGAAATTTGTTATTTTTCCAGTACTTTTGATAAAATTCCCTTATTTTCTTCTAAATTCCCCGACCTATGGCAATCCTGGTTTTAAAAAATTTTTTGTATTAAATTTAAAAAATTTTTTTTTTGTGTTAAATCTTTGTATTAAAAATTTTTCAAATTGGACTAAATTGCAGAGGAAAAAACTTACAATGCTACTTGACAGCTAGAGTCTGTTTGAGGTGTCGCATTAGGTGACTTCCGACATCGTGCACCTCTGGCCATTGTTTGAGCACGAAGACAATGCCCAGGACGACAAACGTCGTGGTAAGTATGCGCACCCTGCACATGAAACAATGAGGCTTAGTACAGCTGAAACAAACATGAAGAAAACAAACGAAAAAAATGAGAATGAGAAATCAAAAAAAATGATCGTGACTTGAAATCATGCAATGCTTTTTTTGATGATGAATAATGAAGCATGAATAATCTCCTAAATTAATATTAAAAAATACTTGCGCATCCTACTTTCAAAAAAAAAAAAGTGATTAGTTTCAAGTTTATAACAAAACAGAAACGATTATTTTTTATAGTTTACAATTTGTCAAATATCGGTTTATATCAATACATTTTTTTTATAATTTTATAAAATTAGTACATATTTTGGTCTGATATTTATTAAATGAAATATAGTGGAAAAAATACCTCGTTCGAAGGAATGGCATCATTATACCAGCACCAGTTGCCACAAGTAATAGAATTACTTGCAAAACTATAAGGACTACATTTATTAATTTAACAACTAATGCTCTCGCATTACTGTTATCTAAACCTTCAAGTGTCACATATTGCTGATGTTGTTGCTGTTGATGTTCCATTTTCCAAATTTTCGTCTGACAACTCTCCAGCATTTCGTGAATGTCCCTTAAACGATCTTCACTTTGATATTGTACTTTCTCCTCCATATCGGTGATTATTTGCTTCAGATTTTCAACTTCGTTTTGATGCAGTTCAGTCAGGTCGTTTATCTGCTCCTCCAATCGTTCACAGCGGAAACGTTCCTCTTGTACCGCGTGCGAAAGATACGTCACCTCTTGCTGAAGAGTCTAAAGGACAAATTTTATTTTTATTTGGTGAAAAAAAATTCCAAAATGAGAAAAAAAATTACAGTGTGGCAAAAAATTGAGTGACAAAAATTATAGAGTTCAGAGCTCGAACCAGTGAAAGAATTTAAAAATTCAGACTTTACGGTCCAAAAATAGATAAATCCATTTCTTTACAATATTCAATTTTATACGCAATTTTGATTATAAGGAAATTCTTCAATTAAATATAAAAATAAAATAAAAACTTAAAATAATGTAAAAAAAACTGAATTAAACTTTTTTAGAAAAATTAATTTCAAAATTCAATTATTTCCAAAAATTCACGCCATATTGCTTTTAATATTCAATTATTATCTAAAATTTTAACAGAAATTAATTTTTACATTAATATTTATTAGAAAATTCTACTAGAATTAAATTAATAAAAATACACAAATAAATAATTATTTTGTTGAATAATTGAACGATTCTTGAAATTCAATTCCCATAGAGAATTTTATCAACAAATTTTTAAATAATTGAATTCTTTCAACGAATTTTAATAAAATTTTTAAAAATAATTTCATTTTTCCAGAAATTCGATTAAAAATAATTGAATTTTTTTCAACAAATTTTAATAAGATTTTTTAAAAACTTGCATTTTTCGAGGAATTAATTTTAAATTGAATTAAAAATAATTGCAATGAATTTTATTAAAATTTTTAAAAATAATTGAATTCTTGCGAAGAATTACAAAATTTTTGCATTTTTCGAAAAATTTATTAAAAATTGTATTAAAAATAATTGAAATCCTGCGATGAGTTTAATTATTAATGAAAATAATTGAATTCTTGCAACGAAATTTATTACAATTTGTAAAAATAATTGTATTCCAAAGAAGAATTTAAATATTTTCAAAAATAATTGAATTCTTGTCAAGAATTATAAAATTTTTAATAATAATTGCATTCTCGAGGAATTCATTTGAAATTAAATTAAAAATAATTGAAATCCTGCGATGAGTTTAATTATTAATGAAAATAATTGAATTCTTGCAACGAAATTTATTACAATTTGTAAAAATAATTGTATTCCAAAGAAGAATTTAAATATTTTCAAAAATAATTGAATTCTTGTCAAGAATTATAAAATTTTTAATAATAATTGCATTCTCGAGGAATTCATTTGAAATTAAATTAAAAATAATTGAAATCCTGCGATGAGTTTTATTATTTATGAAAATAATTGAATTCTTGTTTAGAGTTTTATTATTCTGCGATGAGTTTTATTATTTGGGAAAATTATTGAATCTCTAAGAAGAATTTCATTATTTTTGAACAATATTTAATTTTTGCGAAGAAATAATTTAATTTCTGCAATTATTTTAAATTTTTCCAAAATTAAATCTTTGTTTAGTGTTTTTAATTAAAATTTTTCTATAAATTTAATGCATTATTTTTAATAACTTTTGAAAAAATTCTTTGCGAATTTTCAAATTCATCTGTTTACAATTCAATTTCACAAAATTTCAATTATTCGCAAAAAAAAAAAAATTTGCAATGAAACTTTCTTAAAAAAATTAAATCCACAGAATTGTTAGTTAAAAATATGAACAATTCAGATTTGTTCAAACAATTGAAACCTTTTCAAAATTCAATTATTTCTAAAAATTCACGCTCTAATGCTTTTAATATTGAATTATTATTTAAAATTTTAACTGAAATCCATTTTTAAACCAATTTTTATTAGAAAATTCTACTAGAATTCAGTTAAAAATTTTTAAGAACTACATTTTTCGAGGAATTCGACAAGAATTGTATTAAAAATAATTGAATTCGTTCAACGAGTTAAATTAAAATGATAGGTATTAAAAGTAATTCAATTCTTATACAGAATTTTATGAAAATTTATTAAAAATAATTCTATTCTTTCGACGAATTAAATTAAAATTTCATTGAAAATAATTCAATTCTTACACAGAATTTTATTAAAATTTATTTTAAAAAATAATTTAATTTTTTCGCTGAATTTAATTAAAATAGTATTGAGAATAATTCAATTCTTGTAAAGAATTAAATTAAAAATTTTTTAAACTAATGAAATTTTTTCGTCAAATTTAATTAGCATTGTATTCAGAATAATTTAATTCTTGTATAGAATTTAATTAAACATTTTTTAAAATAAATGAATTTTTTTGGTGTATTGAGAATAATTCAATTCTTGTAAAGAATTGAATTCAAATTTTCTAAAAATAATTGAACTTTTTTGTCGAATTTAATTAAAATTGTATTGAGAATAATTTCATTCTTGTATAGAATTTAATTAAAAAATTGTAATTTTATTTTATTAAACATTTTTATTTATAGTAATTAATAAAATATTATTTCTAAAGATGATTGAAATTTTACGTGAATTTTTTTAAATTCTTTTAAAATAATTGAATTTTGCCTTGAATTTTATTAAAATTTTTGAAAATAATTGAATTTTGGAGAAGAATTTAATTATTTTTAAAGATAATTGAAATTTTGACGTGAATTTTTTTTTTAATTTTTGAACAGAATTGAATTTTTGTGAAGAATTTTGTTTACTTTTGAAAATAATTGAATTTCTGCAATGATTTGTGATTCTAGTTCGAGCCCTAAGAGTTAAAAAAAACTGAATGAAAAAATTCCACAGAGTGACAAAAAATTGACTGGGAAAAATATTACAGAACGACGAAAAGTAAAATTTTCCATTTGGGACGAACCTTGAGACCTTCCAATTTTTCGCGCATTCGATCGAAATTTTCTCTGTGCTCTTGTAGTTCGGAGAAGATGGATTTGAGACTGAAAGTGTCCCTGTGACCGTGGCATGTGTGTGTTTGCCCTCGACTTCCGGGACCACTTTCGCTGGTGACACTGGAACATTCGGAGCCCTCTTCGGATGGAAATTTCATGGCTGCTGCACTGTGCGTTGATCCCAGACTACATCCACCAGGGAGTGTAGCCGAGCCGTGATGAATCTTTTCCTCTTCGACGCTAGCATTATCACCATTACCTGCATGTGGTGTATCGTTTACATAAAATGTCGAGCCATCTGTGGGGACACAGAGGTCGCCGGTTAGACCGTTATCCAATACCCAGTGTCAGGCTTTATAGAATCAATTTTTAATTATTTTAATTAAGCACCTGCGTTCCGTTTCATACTCAATTTTTAGCTTCCCAACAGATTTTTAGCTTCCTTTAAACTAAGTCTGTTTTTTTTTTAATTAATCTATTTCGAAATTAATTTACTTTTTGGAATCTACTTCGAAATTAATTTACCTTTTTGAATCTACTTCGAAATTAATTTACCTTTTTGAATCTAGTTCAAAATTAATTTACCTCTTCGAATCTAGTTCAAAATTAATTTACCTTTTCGAATCTAGTTCAAAATTAATTTACCTCTTCGAATCTACTTCAAAATTAATTTACCTTTTCATATCTACTGTAAAAAAAGATTTTTGATGAAGAAATTAGTAGGAAGGTTCCTTCCTACTAATTTCTTCATCAAAAATCTTTTTTTTTTTATTACATCGGGAAGAAAGAACAAAAATGATTTCCCAAAAAGAAAATTGTCAAGAACGAAACGCAGTGTTAAAAACAGTTACATTTAAAAGAAACAAAAACTTGAAAATCGCGAAAGTAGAATGATAACTGAGAGGAATGAGAAACGATGCAGGATAAATGTTCGATTCACTCAATAAAGAGAAGAAGCAGAACAACCCTCTAAAGTATTGATGTATATAAAAATCTTTAAGCCAACATTTTCCTTAGTATTGGATAACAAGAGTATTTTTTTCGGGAACGATGAGATAGAGAAGAAGTAGCGTTCACACGAGAAGCGAAAGTGCTCGAAGAGATTGTGAAGATAGTGCACAGCCTTTTGAAAGTTTGTCCCAGAAAAAAAAATAGAAAATAAGTGAGAAAAGCAACAAGCGTGAAAAAAAGTTTTTCTTCTTTTTCAACATTACGCTGACAAAGTGATTAAAGAAATAGTAGTTTGGAGTAAAGCTTTTACAGTGAGGAAAATTATCAATTGAATCGTGAGTCACACACCAAAAAAAAAGTACGATAGCTCCTATTTATTAATTTTTTATTACTTACTACTGTCAACTGTCAAGGCAGCGAGAAATTCAAGAGTATTTCAATTTTTGTTACGACAACGGATAATAAAAATAATAAATAAATTCTTAACTGAATGAACTTAACGAACCATTTCAGTTTTTGTTATAATGATAATAAAAAGTAATAGTAAATACTAATAGTAATAAATAATAAAAAAATACTAATAATAATAAATAATAAAAAAAACTAATAATAATAAATAATTAAAAAAAATAATAATAAATAATAAAAATTATAAACCGATTCCTAATTTCATAAATTTAAATTCATAATAGAAATAATTATTTTTATTAGTGAAGCTTTTTATTATATCATAGCTATTAATTCTCTAAATTCTTTTCTGCATGTTAAAATTTAGTTTCGAAAAAATTGCAATTCTGATAAATTTTTATATCGTTTGTAAAAAAATTGCAATTATCAATTAATTTTAAATTATTAATTAATTGAAAAATTGTAATTTCATTAAATTTTATGTCAATTACTGAAAAATTGCAACTTCATGAATTTTTATATCAATTTTTGTCAAATTTGTAAATCAATTGTAAAAAATTGCAATTTCATAATTTTTTATATCAATTTTTGGAAAATTTGTAAATCAATTGTCAAAAATTTCAATTTAATGGATTTTTTTGTATCAATTATTGGAAAACTTTGTAGATAAATTGAAAAAAAAATTGCAATAATTTCGAAACGAAACTATTTTCATATGTCAATTAATGTTAATGAGAATATTTAAATCACTTACGTGATAATGTATTTATATTGTCAGCACTGCCAAATTTATTTTTAATTAGATGTGCAAATTCACGAGGTTTGGACATCACACTCCTGGAAAAATTAAATATTCAAATAATTATTCAATTTTACACGAAGAAAACTAAAATACGAATAAAATGTTAATAGGAAAAAAAATACAAACCCAGAAAATCCTGTAATACCGTCCCTGATGTTACCTCCAACATTTCTAAAATGATAAAATCGTATAATTAATTTAAATTAAAATTGTAATCAATTTAATAAATTAATTTCATTTCTATTTCATTTTAATTTCATTTCAATTTCATTTTAATTTTATTTCAATTTCATTTTAATTTTATTTCCATTTCATTTTAATTTCATTTCAATTTTATTTTAAAATTAAAATTAAAATTTTTAAAATCATTATCAATTCAATTATTATTTTCAAAAATTTTTAACTAAAATTCTTCTTTAAGTCGATTATTTTTAATAATAAAAATAACATAAAAACTTAAAATAATATGAAAAAAATCGAAATAAACTTTTTCAGAAAAATTAATTTTAAAATTCAATTATTTCCAAAAATTCACGCTGTATTTTTTTTAATATTCAATTATTATCTAAAGTTTCAACTGAAATTTATTTTTATATCAATTTTTATTAAAAAAGTTTACTAGAATTCAATTATTTAAATAGAAAAATAAATAATTTATTAAATAATTGAATATTTCTGAAAATTGAATTTTTATGAAAAATTTTGTAAAAATAATTGAATTCTTTCGGCGAATTTAAAAAAAAAAATTAAGAATAAATACAATTTTCTATCATTTTATTTAAAATTGTATAAAAAATAATTAAAATCTTGCGATAAGTTTTGTTATTTATAAAAATAATTAAATTTTTGCAACGAATTTTATTAACAATTTTTTTTTTTAAGATTTGAGTTCCTGTGATGAATTTTATTTCTGAAAATAATTGAATTCCAGAGAAAAATATTATTATTTATGAAAATAATTGAATACTTTTAAAAATTTTATTATTTATGAAAATAATTTAATTCTTGTCAGGAATTATAACATTTTTAAGAATAACATTTTTATCGAGGAATTAATTTTAAATTATATTAAAAATTTTACCAATTTTCACCAATTTTATGAAAATTGTATTTTAATTTTTAAATAATTGAATTCTTGTGAAAGTTTTTATTATTTATGAAAATAATTAAATTCCCGCAACGAATTTTATTATTTTGCGGTGATTTTTATTATTTGTAAAAATAATTGAATCCCTGTAAAAATTTTATTTTTTAATGTGTATTTAATTTCTATATAGAAAATAAATTTAAGAATTGTAAACTCACTTCAGCCTTGTCCCATGTCTCGAAGAACTTCCCTTGGTTGTCGATGACTCGTGGGCGCGCCATTTATCTCGTAATTTTTCAATTTTTTCGTATAGCTGTCCAATTTTTTTTGCAATTGTGAAATAGTGTGGGCTGATCTTTGATTTTTTTTCTCGAAAACAGTCTTAATCCTAGTAAGCTGCTGCTTGTCAGCACTCGCAGCAAGTTTCAGGTATTCATTCACATTTTCTAGAAGGACAATAATTTTTTATTTCCTTTTTGTATTAATTTAATTAATATTAAAATTATCTACTGATATAATACGAGACGCCTGGTTCCCTCTCTTTTCCATCGGAGCGGAAAAAAACCATTTTTCAAATAAATATTAAAACATGAGGCCGAAATTCAAAATAGGAGTGATGACTTGAATTTTTTAACTACTTGACAATTTTCTTTGAAATTCGAATATTTTTATAAACAGGTCTTGGCGATAGAATAGCGAACTACTCCAAATACGACTAATAAATGACGGTACAATTATCCAGTGATTGTAATTATGCAGATTAAATGCTTATGCTTCGTGTCAGTTGCTTTTTTGTGATTCATCCATTAATTGATGTCACCGATTGTACAAAAAAAAAAAAAAAAATAATAATAATCAAGATAAAAATGAGATTAGTTTCTTTCAGTAAAATTTGCCAAGAATAAAATTATTTCTAAATATAATATTTGATTTTTATTTAATTAGTAAATATTAAATATTATTAATTATTAATTAATAATATTTTATTATTAAATTTAATTATTAAATATATTAGGTAATATTTTTTTTAATATCATTAATATTTTATTAACTATAGCAAATACTCTTCCCCCGAAACTCTATTCAATTTATTATTATTATTATTATTATTATTATGCAAATTACCGATTTTTTTATTTACAAACATCAACTATTATTTTTCAATAATTTTCAGATTCAAAATTTCAAAAGTCCATTTGTTAAATAAACTTCTGTGCCAGAATTGAATTAGCTAAGATTCAATATAAAAAAATACTTTAAAATATTATCTTTCAAAATTACAAAAAAAAAACTTATTAACGCAAAAATTATGGAAAATAAAATAATTTCGAAATTGTTAAAATATGTTTTAAACTTTTTTTTAAACATTTTTTGAATTATACGAATTCAGTTGAAGAATGTTTGCCTTACCGTCACGGGTGGTTTGTTCAACTCGAATTAGATCTCTAGTTCGGTCAATTTTACTTTGAATATGTTCGATTGGCTTGACGAACTCGCGTGGCACTTGAATCAATGTCGTCGCTTATCAACTCTGTCGAGCCATTCGATAGGAACGATTGCGTGTGATGATGATGTGCGTCCTGTCACAGAAATTAACAATCACATGAGTTAGCGTAAATTATGAAATTCCAGTTGCATGCGCCAGTGTATAACAAAATAGTCAGCAATTTTAATCTACTCAAAACGTTTTTAATTAATATACAAAAACATAAAAACTTCTCAAGACACAACAAGATTTTTTTTTCACACATAATATGTTGAACTTCATTTTTTTTTATTTTATTTTTTCATTTATTTTTTCCTTAGATTTCATTTTTTCATTTCTTTATTTCTTTACATTTTATTTCTTTATTTTATGCATTTTTAAATTAACATTTTATATTATTACTTTTTTTCTCTTATTTTTTTTTATTATTATTGTTTTATTATTAGAATTTTATTTTTATTAATTCTTTTCTTTGCAAATATACTATTTAATATTGATTGATTGACATAGTGAATTGAATTCAAATTCAAACTGAATTGAATCGAAATTGAATCAGAATTAAAGTGAATCAAAATTAAATTAAGTCGACTTTGAATTAAATCGAAATTTAATTAAATGGGAATTGAATTAAATTGAATCGGAATTAAATTGAATAAAAATAGCAACGGAATTTATTAATTTCAATCAAAATTCAATTAAATGATTCAAAATAGCATAGGAATTGAATTAAATCAAAATTAAATTAGATTGAATTAAATTGAAATTAAATTGATTCAGAAATGAGTTGAAACAAAAAGAAACCGAAATTGAGTTAATTTACATTGTAGATCAAATTGAATAAAAATTAAATTAGATTGAATTGAAACTAAAAGGAATTGAATCGAAAAGGAATAAGAATTGAATTAAACCGAAGAAGAATTAAATTGAGTTGAAATTAAATTGAATCGAATCTGAAGTGGAATTAAATTAAATCAAACTTAAATTGGAATTATATTGAATCCAAATTTAATGAAATTAAATCGAAATTGAATTAAATTAAATTAAATCGGAATTAAATTGTATCGAAACTGCATTGGAATCGATTTGAATCAAAATTGAATAGATAAGATTGGAATTAAATTGAATCGAAATTGAATTAAATCATATCTGAATCACTATTAAATTGAATCAGAATTAAATTGAATTGAATGAAAATTAAATCGAATTTCAATCGGAACTGTGTTGAAATTGAATCAAAATCGAATTAAAATTGAATTGGAATTAAATTAAATCGAACTTGAGTTAAAAATTAATTTGGAATTGAGTTGAAGTTAAATTAGATTTAAATCGGAATTAACTTGAATCTAATGTATATCGAAATTGAGTTGAAATTGAATCAGATTTGAATTGGACTTAAATTCGATCAGAATTTAAATTAAATCGGAATTGGAATGAATCGAATTTTAATTACATTAAATTGAATTCGAGTTGAAATTGAGTCTTAATCTAGTTAAATTAAATCGGAATTGAATTGGAATTAAATGAATTAAATTTAATCGAAATTAAATATAATCGCATTTGACTTAAAATTTAGTCGGAATTAAATTAAATCGTATTTAAATTAAATTGAATTGAGTTTGTCTTGAAATTTAGTCGAAATTGAGTTAAAATTGAATTGGAATTGAATGGGAATTAAATTAAGTCGAATTCGAGTTGAAATTTAGGAGGAAATAAATCGTAATCGAGTTAAAGTTGAATCGGAATTGTATTAGAATTAAGTTAAATCGAATTTGAATAAGAATTGAGTTGAAATTGAATCAGAATTTAATTGAATCGAATTTAAATTAAATCCGAATGAGAATGAATTTAATTTGAATTGAAATTAAGTTGGATTTGAATTGAATTTAAGTTGAAATTGAATTAAAATTAAATCATTCAAATTAAATTTGAATTGGAATCAAATTAAATCAAATTTGAGTCGGAATTGAATTGAAATTAAATTAATTCTAATTTTGATTGGAATTAAGTCGAAATTGAATTGGAATTAAATTAATTCAAATTCGACTTGAAATTTAGTAGGAAATAAATAGTAATCAAGTTAACATTGAATCGGAATTGAATTAGAATTAAGTTAAATCGAATTTGAATCGGAATTGGGTTGAAATTGAACCAGAATTTAATTGAAATTCAATCAGAATTGAATTGGAATTAAATTAAATTGAGTTTAAGTTGAAATTGAATTGAATTTGATTCGAAGTTGAGTTGTAATTGAGTCGGAATTGATTTAGAATTAAATTAATTCTAATTTGAATCAAAATTAAGTTGAAATTTAATTGGAATCGAGTTAAAATTGAATCGGATCTGAATTGGAATTAAATTAAATCGAATTCAAAGCGGAATTGAATTGGACTTAAATTAAATCAAAATTTAGTAGAAATTAAATCTAAATTGAGTTAAAATTGAATCGGAATTGAATCGAATTTGAATCGGAATTGATTTGAAATTGAATTAGAATTTAATTGAATCGAATTGAAATTAAATCGGAATGGGAATAAATCTAATTTGAGTTGAATTTGAATTAAAATTGAGTCAGAATTAAATTGAAATTTAATCAGAATTGAATTGGAATCAAATTAAATCAAATTTGAGTTGAAATTGAATTGAAATTGAATCGGGATTGAATTAGATGAAATTAAGTCGAATTCGAGTCGAAATTTAGTAGAAAATGAATTTTAATCAAGATAACATTGAATTGGAATTGAATTACAATTAAGTTAAATCGAATTTGAATCGGAATTGTGTTGAAATTGAACCAGAATATAATTGTATCGAATTAAAATTTAATCCGAATGGGAATGAATCTAATTTGAATTGAAATTGAGTCAAATTTATATTGAAATTGAATTAGAATTAAATTAAATCGAATTTGAGTTAAAATTGAATCGGAATTGGACTTAAATTAAATCGAATTTAAAATCGGAATTGAGTCGTATTTGAGTCGAAATTGAATTAAAATTAAAGTAATTTTAATTTGAATCGGAATTAAGTTGAAATTCAATTGGAATCGAGTTAAAATTGAATCGGATTTGAATTGGAATTTTATTAAATCTGAATTGAGTTGAAATTATATTAGAATTGAGCTAAAATTGAATCGGAATTAAATTAAATCAAATTTGAATCAGAATTGACTTGAAATTGAATCGAAATTGAGTTCAAATTGAATCAGAATTGAGCTAAAATTGAATCGGAATTAAATTAAATCAAATTTGAATCAGAATTGACTTGAAATTGAATAGGATTTGAGATGAAATTGAATCGGAATTGAGTTAAAATTGACTCGAAATTAAATTAAATCAATTTTGAATCGGAATTGACTTAAAATTGAAACGAAAACTTATAAATTGATAAAATCTCTTATAAAACGAAATATCTCGATTAGAAAAAGCTACAGAAGCGAACAATACAATTTTTTTGATAACTATTTACATTAGTGTTGAATCAAAAAAGATTGTGAAGAGTATATTTTGATCAATCCTTTTGATGAAGTAGAAGTAGAAGAAGGCAGAGAAAAAAAAGAGATTAAAATAATGAACGTACTCCCTCTTCGTCATTGGGTGGTTGAATGTTTGGCACAATCTCTTCAGTGTCGGCAGTGATTGTGCTGATGTTTGACTCGTCCATGGTGTCACTAGTTCGTACCACGGCACCCGGTGATCTTTGTCGACTGGTACTCTTCATACCGGTAGCACCCCCTCCTCCACAGCTGCTGCCACTGCCCGTGCTACCTTCTCCTGCTTGATGTCTGAATCATAAAGTGCACACAGTGTGCACATTCGATCATTGCAAATGATTAGCATATTCTTCCATTGACTTCACCCAACTTTCATGAATTAATACACTCTTCATATCAATGCTCAAACAAAAATAAAGAAACTCTTGTCTCTTGTCTTGTGCTAATCACTAAAACTCTTTCTGTCTCTTACGTTAATTAAACTCTTGTCTGTATTAATTAAACTATTTTATTAATTAAACTATGGTATTAATTAAACTATGTTATTAATTAAACTATGTTATTAATTAAACTATATTATTAATTAAACTATGTTACTAATTAACTAAACTCCTATCTCTTATTTTTCAATTTCGAACAATCTTAAAAGTTTGGATTTTGATCCATAATTTTGGTATCACTTTACTTTCGAGACTCGAAAGTAAAGTGATACCAAAATTATGGATCAAAATCCAAACTTTTAATTTTCCTTTTGCTCCACTTTAGTAACAATTAAAAAAAACCGTATACAGTCTTTTTTGCATCTAATTTTCTAAAGGAGAAAAAAACCTTGAAACCTTTTTTTTTCCCACCCTTCAGAAATTGTATACAGAGAATCTAAAAATATGTGAGTAATAAATATCAAAAGAATGTCAAGGTTATCTTCTGTCTTTATTGAAACTAGAATTTTTACTACAAAAAAGAAAGAGGGAAAATAATAAAAATAAAAAAATTTGTTTCAGTATTTTATTTAAAAAAAAAATTGAAGTTCTATTAATTTTATTGATAAAATGCAAATTACAGGAGATAGTGTGTAAGTATCATTCAAGCATCACTTGGTTTATGATGCTATCTATATCCTTTTGACAAAGGAGGGTCACACTGTGTGATGCTTGGATTAACATACACAGTTTACAAAGAGTTACAATTTCATAAAATCATATAAGCCTCCATCAAAAACGGAGGAAACTATAATTTACTCCTCTTACAATGTTTGAAATTATAAGTTTCTTAATGTACTTTAAATAGTACAATAAATTGAACGAGAATTATCTAATTAAGAGCAATGGAATTATTGTAACTTTATATAGTCATTATCATTTCGTAGAGTTGTCATTTTTTTTCCCCAGTTCTACTTGGGGAATTTCGTTATTATTCATTTTAATTCGTTATTATTAAATTTAATTCCTTGTAATTAGTGAGAAATTGTAATTGATTTAGACACCCGACTCTTTGGTTATTTGAATCGAATTCTTTTTTTCAGAGTCATTTTTACAGGCCTTGGATCGAAAAGACACAAAAAAAAGTCGCTTTAGTGGATTAAAAATACAAAAAAAGTAGAAAAAGTCAAAAAAAAGTCGTTTATTTAATTCAGTGTTACAATAAAAATTTTATTTTGTAACTGTAATTATTGTCAAAGTTTTTTTTAAAGTTATTAAAGTATAATATTTTTAAAAAAATTATAATAAAGAAACTCTTAAAAATAGTTTTTTAATAATTTTTTAAAGATAGTAGATAGTCTTTGAATTGTGGTAAAATCTTTTAAAAATAATTAAATTTTGATAAAATCTTTTAAAAATAATTGAATTTTGATCAAATCTTTTTAAAACATTTCAATTTTGGTAAAATCGTTTTAAAATAATTGAAATTTGACAAAATCTTATTAAAAACAATCGAATTTTTGTAAAATCATTTAAAAATAATTGAAATTTGATAAAATCGTTTTAAAACAATTGAAATTTGACAAAATCTTATAAAAAACAATTGAATTTTGGTAATATCTTTTAAAAATAATTGAATTTTGGTAAAATTGTTTTAAAATAATTCAAATTTGACAAAATCTTTTTAAAATAATTGAATTTTGGTAAAATCTTTTAAAAATAATTGAAATTGGACAAAATCTTATAAAAAACAATTGAATTTTGGTAAAATCTTTTAAAAATAATTGAAATTTGATAAAATCTTTTTAAAATAATTTAAATTTGACAAAATATTTTTAAAATAACTGAAATTTGACCAAATCTTATAAAAAACAATTGAATTTTGGTAAAATCGTTTTAAAATAATTGAAATTTGATAAAATCTAATCTTATTAAAAACAATTGAATTTTTTTTATTATTTTCAAGAAGAAAATTAAAATATTCAGGATTACACTGGAATTGAATTTTTGTAAAATCTTTTAAAAATAATTGAAATTTGATAAAAACGTTTTAAAACAATTGAAATTTGACAAAATCTTATAAAAAACAATTGAATTTTGGTAAAATCTTTTAAAAATAATTGAATTTTGGTAAAATTGTTTAAAAATAATTGAAATTTGACAAAATCTTTTAAAAATAATTTAAATTTGATAAAATCTATTAAAACAATTGAATTTTGGTAAAATCGTTTTAAAATAATTTAAATTTGACAAAATCTTTTTAAAATAATTAAATTTTTGAAAAATATAAAATACATAATCAAATTTTTGAAAAATTTTAATAATAAATATGTGTAAATGTGATTTTTCCCCGAAATTTTAATAAGAATCTAAAGAAGTAAATTTAAAAAAAATTTAATTTTCTTTGTTCGAAGATAAGTAAATCTTAATAAATTATAATAAAACAATTCTAAGAATTAGTTTTTTAAAAATATTCTAATGTAATTTTTCGAAAATAATAGAATTTCTTAAAAGAATTTTTGTACAATTTAAAAAAAATAATTGTTGTTTTCTCGAAAACGTTAAAAATAATTCAAAAAATTTTAATGTTTGTATTATTTTTTGTTACCTTTGTATCTGAATTTTCGGAATTATATTTTTGAAAATATTGAAAATAAAGTTTTTTAAGTAAATTTTACTAAATCAAAAGCAAAAAGTCAGTTACTAACTCAAATTAGTAAATATTTTTCCTAATTTAAATTTAGAGACTATGAGAGAAACTTATCGCTGTTCATTGTAATTTTTACCAAATAGTAAATTTTAAATAGGTTAAATAAAAAATAAAGAGTATAATTTGCTATAGCAATTGAGGAATTTACTTATATTACTAAACATTAGTGATTAGTGATTGATAGTAATAAGAATTAATTAGTGATTAGCATATAGTAGAGCACCAACACTTTATTATTATACATTAAAAAAATATTTGGTGATTATTAGAGAATGTATTTCTTTAAATTGTAATTACAAGTTTTTAAAGGAACTCCTTTGTCCGTTGAGTGAAGTCATTGATAAGAAAATTATTATTCAATTGTTCAAAGAGCAAAGTTTCTATTCAAACAATAAGGAATTTGTTACGAAATATCTTTAAAGCATTTATTTATTCCACTTCATATTTTAAAGCAATTTAAATATTTATATGCATATATACAAAGACACTTTTTCTAGTCAAGTTTTTCCATTCTGCGAAATATTGAGAAGTTTAAAACAAAATTTTTAATTTAACGAATTTTAATTTTAAAACTGGTTTTAAAATTAGAATCATTCTCTAAATCTGAATTAGTTGTTTTCTACTGCTAATTCTATTACTTATTGAATTATGAACAACTGGGACTGATTTAGTGATTTTTAGTAATAAACTACTAATTTTTAATAGTAAACTAATTTTTTGTAGTAAACTACTAATTTTTTGTAGTAAACTTCTAATTTTTAGTAGTAAACTACTAATTTTTTAGTACTAAACTACTCATTTTTAATAGTAAACTACTAATTGGTGGTAGAAATCTACTAATTCAAGTAGTAAGTTGGTTTACTAATTTTAAATAGTAAAAACTACAACTTACTAATGAATTAGTAGTTTTCTACTAGCATTTAGTAGTTTCTTTTACTAAAAATGAGTCAAAACATTATTAATTCAATTGGTAAACGAATCCGCACTATTTTATTAGTAGAAAACTACTAATTTAGATTTAGAGAGTAGATTACAACCCAAAAAACTAAGAATCACTTAAATTTTAAATTTAGACTTTTTAGGTTATTGTAACCCCAAAAATACCCAAAATACCCCAAAAAGGATCAATATTGTCAAAAAAATTGCCTTAATATTGCAGTAAGTTTGTAACTTATTTTAAGAAATGTCTGTTAGGTTTGTTTGTTGTTTATTGTAGTAAGTTCATGTATGGTACTATTCTCATTATCTCAGGTATTTTTATGTAATTAAGCTTCATAATTTCTTATCATAACACAATTTTTTGTCTTTCCAGTTTTCGATAATGTAATGTCAATCACTTATCGCTGCGAGCTAGGAAGAACGAACATTTATTATTTTTACCCTATAATGTGTATTTAAAAACTTATTATATTTAATATTTTTTAATACTATTTTCTTTAATATTACTTATTGAATAATTCTTGCGCGAAAAATTTTTTATTTGATCCACATTTTGGTATCAAATTGTTTTGATACTTTCGAGAAAACCGTGATATCTTAAAGATAAAGTTATTTGAAAAGTAGCCTATTTTTAATCTTAAAACTCTATTTTTAGGCTTTTTAGGACTTAAAATCAGTATTTTTATAAAAATATCAGAGGTTGTAGCCTCTTAAAGTTAAAATTCAGTTGAAAATAGTTCTAAACGTCCTTTTCCCAAATCAAAAGTGGGCTAAAAGTAAGATCTATTGTTTACACTGTACAAAAGAAGTGGAAGAAAAATATACAGTAACTTTTACTATACTTACAAAGTAAAACGAAAAACTATCGCGAACTTTAGTACATTTCTGACAACTTTTACTATTTTCAAAGTACATCAAAAATGTATTTCGATCGTAGCAACTTTTACTCCAAAAATAGTCAAAATTGCCAAAAATACGCGAAAGTTTCTGTTTAGTGTAAATTTTACTTTATGAAAATAGTAAAAGTTAGTATATTTATTCGTTTTTCCCGTGTAGTGAAAGTAAATTTATTCAAAAAGTTTGTTTCCACTATATAGGGAAGAATTCTTAAAAACTACAGTTTTCTTAAAAGTATTAAATTAATACTAAAATGAATCAAATTGTCCGCTAAAAATTTCGATCAATTTTTTATTTGATCCACATTTTTGGTATCAATTCGTTGAAATTTAATACTTTAAAATTAAGAGTGAAGTTAACAGTGTAGGCAAATGTAGAAATAAATGCAATTGTGGAATGTGGAAATTATGCAAATACGAAAAGAAGAAGAAAAAATTGCGAAAACTTACACAGCAGCAGCAGCATTCCGAGATTTTGGTGTGTGATCCAGGTTGGCTGTTGGTTGTTGTTGTTGTTGTGGTTGTGATTGACTTTGAACCGCCTGAGAGTTTCCTCTATTCGGTGATGCACTTCGCGAACTGTTTTTACTCGAAGTATTCACCAACAAGCTAGCCATTCCTTTTTCTCTCGAGTTGATCTCGAAACAAATTTTCGCATTTGCTCTCTCAGGTTTCAACTGAACCTTGAAAGAAATGAGTTTATAGTTAGATATGCATACTTCACGTCTTCCTCATCGTACGATGTACGAAGTGAATGATAAGTAGTGAGTAATCATTAATCTCGAATCGAGATTAAGAAAACGTACAAATATTCTCTCGCAAATATATTCTTTTCGATATTTTTATTTTATTTTATATTTTTCTATAAAATTATACCATTTTTACAGCATCATTTTTTCTATTCCTTTTCTCTAGAATGAAGAACACAATTTTTCTAAAAAAAATTAGAAATTAGGATATCAACACAGTTTTTTTGAAACTATCAAATTGAGACGAAAATAGATCAAATTTGATACAAAAAAATTTGAATCAATTTTTGATTTGATCCACATTTTTTGTATCAATTCGTTGCAATTTGATACTATTAAGTTAACAGTGAAATTGTTGCAAAAAATTGTTGTCTCGCAACAATTTTGATTCGTTTTTTGTCTCAATTTTGATATTCTTAGAAAAAATGTGAAAATAAAAAATGTAGAAATCAAGTTTAAAACAAAATTTATAATCAAATCTCTTTCAAAAAGTTAAAATTGAAATTCGAAAGTGAAAATGAAAAAGTGCATTTTTAAATTGTGAGTCATGACACACTAGACACACTGTATGATCACTATTATTGTTGTATTATGAAGACGTAATCTACTACTAAGACGTTTGTCAAGAGAATATAAATTCACTTCCAGCACGTTCATTGAATGGAGAATGAACTGTGTGTGGCTTTTAAAGCAACTTTTTTTTCGCCTTTCCTGAACGAGTTGTTTTAATATATCGAGTGAAAACGTACATTATCTTATCAGTTCCTATGAATCAATTGCTTTTTGCAAGAAATTATCAAAAGATAAAGCACTTCTTTTTCCCTATTTTTATTCACTTTTGAGAAAATATTTTCATTAATACTCACTGATTGCAAATTTTTCTAAAAGCTATTATAGATAGCAGAATATGTGTCTATATTGGTATAATATCTATTTTCGCATATTATTTTTCAATTTCGGAATTATGTATCAATAGAAAATTTTCAATTTTTATTTTCATTCATTGAAAATTTGTGTGAAAATTTTTTGCAAAATATTCATTTTCAATTCAATGCATATTCGTTAAAAATAGTCTTGTAGTTTATTGAACTTTCACTTCTAATTAGATATTGAAAGAAACTTTCTAACCTTCTTATATATTTTAATATGAGAATTAATTTTCAAGCATGTGAAATTAAAAATTCACACTGAAAATTATGTAATTACTTCCCTTTTTACATTATGAACGTCAAGTACACCGAAAAAAACGATATTCTAAATTTAAGAATTTATATAATTATAGAAAAATTTAATATAATATGCAAATAAAGGCTTTGTACTCGATAATTAATTTTAAAAAAGTATCAAAAAGTAGCTTAAAGACAGAAAAAGGTAGTAAAAAAAGTAGCTATCGAAAAATTAAACTTGACTCAATTTTTTTATAATCTCTTAATTACATTGGAAAATAGAATAATTTTTCAAAATAAATATTTAAATATCTAGACTTTATTTTGTCTACAGGAATCAAAATATTTCAAATGTTTTCAATGTAACGCATTTTTGAAATTTAACTATTTCTAAAAATTACAAAAGTTCTTTCAAAATTCCATCCTACTTTTCTTAAAATTTATATACATAAAATTATTCAAAACTCTAATCATTTTATTTTATTCAATTCTAAATAAATTCTTATTAGAAAGTTCTACGAGAATTCATTATTTAATTATACAAAAATCAATAATTTACTGAATAATTGAATATTTCTTAAATTTCAATTCTTATAAAGAAATTTACCAACATTTTTAAAAAAATAATTGAATTTTTACGAAGAATTTATTTTTGATAATAATTAAATTCATTCAAGAAATGTAATTAAATATGAATTGAAAATAATTATTAGACTCTAAGAAAAAAAATTGTATCAAATTTTTTTAAGTAATTGAATTTTTCGAAGAATTTTATTCAAATTTTTTAAGAATAATTATGCGTTTTTAGTGGAATTAATTTTAAAATTATATTAAAAATAATTAAAATCCTACGATGAGTTTTATTATTTATGAAAATAATTGAATTTTTGTCACCGAACTTTTAATAAAGATTTTAAAATAATTGCATTCTTGGGAAGAATTTTAAAATAATCTTTTTAAAGAAATGATTTTTTTTCAAAAAATTTTAAGAAAATTGTGTTTTAAATAATTGAATTTTTTTAAAATTGTCGATTATTTATGAAAATAATTGAATTCTTTCAACAAAATTTTATTCAAATTATATTGAAAACAATTCAATTATAATAAAGAATTTCATTAAAATTTTTTTAAATAATTGAATTTTTGCAATGAATTTTATTCAAATATTTAAAAATACTTGCATTTTTCGAAGAATTTATTGCTAATTGAATTAAAAATAATTAAAATCCTCCAATGAATTTTATTTATTTAAAAATAATTGAATTTTTAATCCGAATTTTGTTAAAATTTTTAAAAATAATTGAATCCTGAGAAGAATTTTAATATTTATAAAAATAGTTATGGAAATAATTGAATTTTTGTAGTAAATTTTATTAAATTTTCTGAAAATAATTGTATTCTAGAGAAGAATTTAAATATTTTCAAAAATAATTGAAATCCTTCAATGAATTTTGTTAGTTCTAAAAATAATTGAATTTTTTATCCGAATTTCACTAAAAATTTTTCAAATAATTGAATCCTGGGAGGAATTTTAATATTTATAAAAATAATTGTGGAAATAATTGAATTTTTGCAATGAATTTTATTAAAATTTTGAAAAATAATTGTATTCCAGAGAAGAATTAAAATATTTTCAAAAATAATTAAATTCTTGAGAAGAATATTATAAATTTTTTAATAATAATTATATTTTTTTGAGAAATTTTATTAAAATTTTATTAAAAATCATTGAAATTCTCCGATAATTTTTAATATTTATAAAAATAATTGAATTCTTGCAATGATTATTATTAAAATTTTAAAAAATAATTAAATTTCTGAGAAGAATTTTAATTTATAGAAAAATAATTGAATTCTTCCGACGAATTTCAATAAAAATTTTTAAGAATAATTGAATTTTTCGAGGAATTATTTTAAAACTGTATTAAAGAGTAATTAAAATTCTGCAATGACTTTTATTCGTTATGGAAATTATTGAATTTTTTAATCGGATTTTATTAACATTTTTAAAAATAATTGAATTCCTGCGATGAGTTTTATTGTTTATGAAAATAATTGAATTTTTGCAACGAATTTTATTAAAATTTTTTAAAAATAATTGGATTTCTGAGATGAGTTTTATTGTTTATGAAAATAATTGAATTTTTTTCAATGAATTTTATTAAAATTGTTTTCTTTTAATTAAATGATTTTTTTGAAGAATTGTGTGAAAATTGTGTTTTAAATTATTGAATTCCTGTGAAAATGATATTTTTTAAGAAAATAATTGAATGTTTATAAAATTATTTAGAATATCGTTTTTTTCGGTGATTACTTTTTAATGTCTATTTTTAAAATTTTTTATAATTATAATTTTTCTTCCCTTCGGTAAAAAAATATTATTTGAAAAAAGCAGGTCATAGAAGTTGATGCACTTGAAGATGACCCTTACATTGAAATAACTATATAGATTCTAAAGGGATTAAATTATTTTCCCCCTCGATCTAAATAGTTTAAAAATATGTTTTTTATACTGAAATTCCTTTTTTTTTTGCGGAAAAGACGGTAATTATTTTTTTTTACACATCACACTCACTATTTTATAACTTGGGAAAATTAGAATTCTTGGCATCAAAGTTCAAGCTTCATTAAGTCGTTCTACTTTAGCCTTTATACCTTTTTCCTCAATTCTAACGACATACGTCAATTTTCTCTATTTTTGAACATTTTAACATTTTACCCGCAAAGATCGTTAACTTTAAGGCAAATTTCTTTTATTTTATTTGAAATAAATATGAGAAAATTTTCGATTTTAAAAAATTAAAATTTGTATGTAAGAACCTAATTTTTATGCTGTAAAAAAGTACTTTCCCCATAGTAGCAACCCTGACCCCAGAGAAAAGAGAGACAAAACTTCGTGAGTCACTGACCTGTCAAAGACCTATAGGTACATGAACAATTATTTTTATAAATAATTTTATAAATTATCATTAATTTTAGTTTCTTTTTCTTCGAATAGAAAGACAAAATTGACGTTTGGAATGTTGTGATCGTGACCCACCTAGTTACACAGGAAATAAATCACACACATCGGAGAAAAGTCTCTTTTTTCGCCTGAGAGAATCAATTTTTTTTGTATTTCACTTTTAGAAACAAAAAAAGAAATTAACACCACGATTTTCGTCAAATTTATAATATTTATATCGTCGTCGGCCTTCGCGGGCGTGTCATCGTCATTCTGATTACTTTTCCCCTTAGAAAACACATCATTATCTTTTGTAAGAATACCCCACGAGCACTGGTATTAAAAATTCATAACTAATATCCACTTATTATAAAAAAATAATAAAGAATGTTTATCATTCTTTGAGAGAAAGTTTTTCCGAGGCTATACACAAAAAGAGGAAATAAGAATTTAGTCGCGTAATTCCATCAAAGACGGATTAACTTTTTAGTGGTTGAGACACGAAAAAAAAAAACCATCTACACTTTCCTAACGAAACATATTATTCCCGAAATATCAAATTTATTCAAAGAAATATAAAATTTTATTCGTACATTCAATAGAGATCATCTAAATTTCGGATCTGATATTCTGCTAGAAATTCCGAACCCTAACCTTGTTAAGTTAGTTATACATATTTTGTCAAATTCGAGAATGATTTTAAAAATAATATTTGACGAGAATAAATAATATCTTACCTTTTGAAATTATTCCTTTATTGTTCATATGCACGGCACATTTGTAAATATTCTAAATTGCACTAAATTTTTTCTTTATTACTTTCCAAAAAAAAAATATTCAACTAACTTCACAAACTTCAACTGCTCTATGCTTTTGGAAGCATTATGTCAATTTACAGCTTCGACAATCTTCGATTTTTGGCGGAAGTTGCCGAGTGCCGAAGAACAGGTCTGTAGCTTCCACTCCCTGGAGCCCTACGCACTGAGATTTTCTCTTTTGTAAACAAAACTGTGACCACTGTGACAAAGAAAAAGGGATTTATTCAGGTCAGTTACAATTTTTTACTTTAGATTTAGTTTTTCAAATTAAAAAAACAAACAAACAAAATCGAAATCTGAGCTATTTTGGAATACTTGACTTAGTATCGAAACTAATTTTATAGGTTATGTTCTATATTTGTTGTCTAAATCTAAATCAACTAAATCAATTCTTATTGAATTTTTACGAAGAATTGCATGAAAATTTTTTATAATAATTGGATTTCATTCAAGAAATGAAATTAAAAAGGAATTGAAAATAATTATTACACTCTAAGAAACAAATTATATCAAATTTTTTAAAATAATTGCATTCTTGGGAAGAATTAAAAAAAAATATTTTTAAAGAAATTATTTTTTTCAATAAATTTAATGAAAATTGTGTTTTAAATAATTGAATTTCTTTGAAAATTGTACTTTATTTATGAAAATAATTAAACACTTTCAATAAATTTTATTACAATTATATTGAAAACAATTGAATTATTATAAAGAAGTTAATTCATATTTTTTTAAATAATTGAATTTCTGCAATGGAATTTATTAAAATATTTAAAAATAATTGCGTTTTTCGAGGAATTCATTGCAAATTAAATTAAAAATAATTGAAATCCTCCGATGAATTTTAATAGTTTAAAAATAATTGAATTTTTAATCCGAATTTTATTAAAATTTCTAAAAAATAATTGAATCCTGAGAAGAATTTTAATATTTATAAAAATAATTATGTAAATAATTGAATTTTTTGCAATCAATTTTATTAAAATTTTTAAAAATAATTGTATTCCAGAGAAGAATTTAAATATTTTTAAAAATAATTGAATTCTTGCGAAGAATTATAAATTTTTTAAAAATAATTTCATTTTCGATGAATTTGATTAAAATTGTATTAAAAATAATTGAAATTCTGCGAGGGGTTTATATATTTTTAAAAATAATTGAATTATTGCAACGAATTTTATTAAAATTTTTTGTCCGTCCAAACTTTAAATAAATAAATAAATAAAAATAATTGTATTCTAGAGAAGAATTTTAATTTATAAAAGTAATTAAATTCTTGCAAAGAGTTATAAAATAAGTTATATTCTATATTTTTTATAGGTTATGTTCTATATTTTTTGTCTACGTTGCCTATATTATTATTCAAAATTTAAAGGGACCCTTTTAACTTAAAAGTATCAAATTATCAAATTGCAACGACAATACCAAAAATGTGGATCAATAAAAAAATTGAATCCAAATTTTTGGATATCAATTTGATCTACTTTAGTATCAATTTGATATTTTCAGGAAAACTGGAAGGTGTGATTAAAGAATCCATTGATTGAGTAAATTTGATTTTGTTGTTTAATTTCTTTATTTACATTTAAAAAATGTTTACATTGTTAACCTTTAAAAAAAAAAACATGTTTAATTTTTTCAAAAACATCCTTAGAAACAGTATTTAATTTTTTTTTTTCGCAGTTTAATTATTATCGGTCTGATTTTCCTTGAGTAGATTTAATTTATTTAGGAGAGAATTTCCAAAGGAATATCTATACATCGGACTTACGAAATCAAGTAAACTGTAAGGTGTTTCAAAATACATAGTATTCATATTGTTGGACATGTCGTCATGTTGATTACCAACAACACAAAAACCGGCCGCTGTTAATTTAACACAAAATTTCAAATTCTCGAGTGTCGTGAGATTTAAAAATATTTCTGTATTTGTACTTTGGAATTTTTTCCGATAGAACAAAATCAGTGACATGATTTTTAACATCATTTATAACAGACTGAGCTTCTAATTTCCATTGTTCGGCGTCCAAAACCCGTTCGTCGGGATTCATTTTATTTCAAAGAATTTTTTTTTTTTTTATAACAAAAGAATTATAATCTGCCAAAAAAATTTCGTAAGGATGAAAAATTATCACCATATCACCTTTTTTTGGCTCGGTATATTACATTAGTGTTTGGCAATTGTGAATGGTATTTGCAATCATTATTTTACTGTATAGTTATACAGAGAACGTGGAACACGGAAATGAATATTTTTTCTTTTTATATATCTATATATGAGGGGTTTGCCGCCAAGGCGCCTTGTGTGTGAGTCTAAAAATGAAAGTGAAATGGTAATAATAAATTAAAATTGCTGTGTACACTAGAAAATAAGTACATGTACCAACCTGTACGGGTAAATTGTAACTTCTTCCTTGGAGAGTGTTTGCCATCTGGTGATCGATAGGGTAAAGTAAATTTAGTACAGCGTATTTTCTGTAATTTTTCTTTTTAGATTTTATTTATTTATTTTTCTTGTTTTACTGTCATTTTTACAAAAAATTATAATTCAAAGACTTAGAGATAATTTATATTTAAATCTTAAAAAGAAATATTTTTTTCTTCTTTTTTTTAAATCGATTTTTTAATTACTACACACATGTAGCAATGGTTGTATTTTCAGGGGCAGTGGGTAAATTTAAAAAAGAAATATTTAGGATTGCCTTACAAAAATTTAATTTTGTCTTTTCCTGATTTCCAGATAGAAATTTTACTTCATCCCTTTTCCAAAAAAATAAAATTTTCTAGAAAAATATTATAATTTATTCTAAAAATGATTCGATACCTACTCAAGAACAAGTTTTACATTTATTTTCAAGTTTGTTTAATTTTAAAATTATTTGAAAACATGAAATTAATTTAAAAAAAATAGTTTTGATAATTGTTATTTTTTCAGGATTTAACAATTCTAATAATCTGAAAATTACCAGAGTTCTAGTAGGGACTGAGCCCCACACAATCCTGAAGAATAGAGAATTTTATTTCAATTTTTTAAGTAGTAGCACCACCACCCGAATGCTATCAGACAATCATAATTTGTTAAAAATGAAAATAAAAATTTATTTCTTCTAAATATAACAATTCTAATAATCTGAAAATTACCAGAGTTCTAGTAGGGACTGAGCCCCACACAATTCTGAAGAATAGAGAATTTTATTTCATTTTTTAAGTAGTTAGCACCACCACCCGAATGCTATCAGACAATTTAAATTTGTTAAAAATGAAAATACAAATTTATTTCTTCCAAATATAACAATTCTAATAATCTGAAAATTACCAGAGTTCTAGTAGGGACTGAGCCCCACACAATCCTGAAGAATAGAGAATTTTATTTCAATTTTTAAGTAGTAGCAGGTCCACCCGTACGCCATCAGACAATCATAATTTGTTAAAAATGAAAATAAAAATTTATTTCTTCCAAATATAACAATTCTAATAATCTGAAAATTACCAGAGTTCTAGTAAGGACTGAGCCCCACACAATCCTGAAGAATAGAGAATTTTATTTTAATTTTTAAGTAGTAGCAGGTCCACCCGTACGCCATCAGACAATCATAATTTGTTAAAAATGAAAATAAAAATTTATTTCTTCCAAATATAACAATTCTAATAATCTGAAAATTACCAGAGTTCTAGTAGGGACTGAGCCCCACACAATCCTGAAGAATAGAGAATTTTTTTTTTCAATTTTTAAGTAGTAGCAGGTCCACCCGTACGCCATCAGACAATCATAATTTGTTAAAAATGAAAAAAAAAAATTTATTTCTTCCAAATATAACAATTCTAATAATCTAAAAATTACCAGAGTTCTAGTAGGGACTGAGCCCCACACAATCCTGAAGAATAGAGAATTTTATTTCAATTTTTAAGTAGTAGCAGGTCCACCCGTACGCCATCAGACAATCATAATTTGTTAAAAATGAAAATAAAAATTTATTTCTTCCAAATATAACAATTCTAATAATCTGAAAATTACCAGAGTTCTAGTAGGGACTGAGCCCCACACAATCCTGAAGAATAGAGAATTTTATTTCAATTTTTAAGTAGTAGCACCACCACCCGAAATGCTATCAGACAATCATAATTTGGTAAGATCGAAAATAAAAATTTATTTCTTCCAAATATAACAATTCTAATAATCTGAAAATTACCAGAGTTCTAGTAGGGACTGAGCCCCACACAATCCTGAAGAATAGAGAATTTTATTTTCAATTTTTAAGTAGTAGCAGGTCCACCCGTACGCCATCAGACAATCATAATTTGTTAAAAATGAAAATAAAAATTTATTTCTTCCAAATATAACAATTCTAATAATCTGAAAATTACCAGAGTTCTAGTAGGGACTGAGCCCCACACAATCCTGAAGAATAGAGAATTTTATTTCAATTTTTAAGTAGTAGCACCACCACCCGAATGCTATCAGACAATCATAATTTGGTAAGATCGAAAATAAAAATTTATTTCTTCCAAATATAACAATTCTAATAATCTGAAAATTACCAGAGTTCTAGTAGGGACTGAGCCCCACACAATCCTGAAGAATAGAGAATTTTATTTCATTTTTTAAGTAGTAGCAGGTCCACCCGTACGCCATCAGACAATCATAATTTGTTAAAAATGAAAATAAAAATTTATTTCTTCCAAATATAACAATTCTAATAATCTGAAAATTACCAGAGTTCTAGTAGGGACTGAGCCCCACACAATCCTGAAGAATAGAGAATTTTATTTCAATTTTTAAGTAGTAGCACCACCACCCGAATGCTATCAGACAATCATAATTTGGTAAGATCGAAAATAAAAATTTATTTCTTCCAAATATAACAATTCTAATAATCTGAAAATTACCAGAGTTCTAGTAGGGACTGAGCCCCACACAATCCTGAAGAATAGAGAATTTTATTTCAATTTTTAAGTAGTAGCAGGTCCACCCGTACGCCATCAGACAATCATAATTTGTTTAAAAATGAAAAAAAAAATTATTTCTTCCAAATATAACAATTCTAATAATCTGAAAATTACCAGAGTTCTAGTAGGGACTAAGCCCCACACAATCCTGAAGAATAGAGAATTTTATTTCAATTTTTAAGTAGTAGCAGGTCCACCCGTACGCCATCAGACAATCATAATTTGTTAAAAATGAAAATAAAAATTTATTTCTTCCAAATATAACAATTCTAATAATCTGAAAATTACCAGAGTTCTAGTAGGGACTGAGCCCCACACAATCCTGAAGAAAAGAGAATTTTATTTCATTTTTTAAGTAGTAGCAGGTCCACCCGTACGCCATCAGACAATCATAATTTGTTAAAAATGAAAAAAAAAATTTATTTCTTCCAAATATAACAATTCTAATAATCTGAAAATTACCAGAGTTCTAGTAGAAACTGAGCCCCACACAATCCTGAAGAATAGAGAATTTTATTTTAATTTTTAAGTAGTAGCAGGTCCACCCGTACGCCATCAGACAATCATAATTTGTTAAAAATGAAAAAAAAAATTTATTTCTTCCAAATATAACAATTCTAATAATCTGAAAATTACCAGAGTTCTAGTAGGGACTAAGCCCCACACAATCCTAAAGAATAGAGAATTTTATTTCAATTTTTAAGTAGTAGCACCACCACCCGAATGCTATCAGACAATTTAAATTTGTTAAAAATGAAAATAAAAATTTATTTCTTCCAAATATAACAATTCTAATAATCTGAAAATTACCAGAGTTCTAGTAGGGACTGAGCCCTACACAATCCTAAAGAATAGAGAATTTTATTTCAATTTTTAAGTAGTAGAACCACCACCCGAATGCTATCAGACAATTTAAATTTGTTAAAAATGAAAATAAAAATTTATTTTTTCCAAATATAAACAATTTTAATAATCTGAAAATTACCAGAGTTCTAGTAGGGACTGAGCCCCACACAATCCTGAAGAATAGAGAATTCTATTTCAATTTTTAAGTAGTAGCAGGTCCACCCGTACGCCATCAGACAATCATAATATGTTAAAAATGAAAAAAAAAATTTATTTCTTCCAAATATAACAATTCTAATAATCTGAAAATTACCAGAGTTCTAGTAGGGACTGAGCCCCACACAATCCTGAAGAATAGAGAATTTTTTTTCAATTTTTAAGTAGTAGCACCACCACCCGAATGCTATCAGACAATTTAAATTTGTTAAAAATGAAAATAAAAATTAATTTTCTTCCAAATATAACAATTCTAATAATCTGAAAATTACCAGAGTTCTAGTAGGGACTGAGCCCTACACAATCCTGAAGAATAGAGAATTTTATTTCAATTTTTAAGTAGTAGCACCACCACCCGAATGCTATCAGACAATCATAATTTGTTAAAAATGAAAATAAAAATTTATTTCTTCCAAATATAACAATTCTAATAATCTGAAAATTACCAGAGTTCTAGTAGGGACTGAGCCCCACACAATCCTGAAGAATAGAGAATTTTATTTTAATTTTTAAGTAGTAGCAGGTCCACCCGTACGCCATCAGACAATCATAATTTGGTAAGATCGAAAATAAAAATTTATTTCTTCCAAATATAACAATTCTAATAATCTGAAAATTACCAGAGTTCTAGTAGGGACTGAGCCTTACACAATCCTAAAGAAAAGGGAATTTTATTTCAATTTTTAAGTAGTAGCAGGTCCACCCGTACGCCATCAGACAATCATAATTTGTTAAAAATGAAAAAAAAAATTTATTTCTTCCAAATATAACAATTCTAATAATCTGAAAATTACCAGAGTTCTAGTAGGGACTGAGCCCCACACAATCCTGAAGAATAGAGAATTTTATTTCAATTTTTAAGTAGTAGCAGGTCCACCCGTACGCCATCAGACAATCATAATTTGTTAAAAATGAAAATAAAAATTTATTTCTTCCAAATATAACAATTCTAATAATCTGAAAATTACCAGAGTTCTAGTAGGGACTGAGCCCCACACAATCCTGAAGAATAGAGAATTTTATTTCAATTTTTAAGTAGTAGCAGGTCCACCCGTACGCCATCAGACAATCATAATTTGGTAAGATCGAAAATAAAAATTTATTTCTTCCAAATATAACAATTCTAATAATCTGAAAATTACCAGAGTTCTAGTAGGGACTGAGCCCCACACAATCCTGAAGAATAGAGAATTTTATTTCAATTTTTAAGTAGTAGCACCACCACCCGAATGCTATCAGACAATTTAAATTTGTTAAAAATGAAAAATACAAATTTATTTCTTCCAAATATAACAATTCTAATAATCTGAAAATTACCAGAGTTCTAGTAGGGACTGAGCCCCACACAATCCTGAAGAATAGAGAATTTTATTTCAATTTTTAAGTAGTAGCAGGTCCACCCGTACGCCATCAGACAATCATAATTTGTTAAAAATGAAAATAAAAATTTATTTCTTCCAAATATAACAATTCTAATAATCTGAAAATTACCAGAGTTCTAGTAAGGACTGAGCCCCACACAATCCTGAAGAATAGAGAATTTTATTTTAATTTTTAAGTAGTAGCAGGTCCACCCGTACGCCATCAGACAATCATAATTTGGTAAGATCGAAAATAAAAATTTATTTCTTCCAAATATAACAATTCTAATAATCTGAAAATTACCAGAGTTCTAGTAGGGACTGAGCCCCACACAATCCTGAAGAATAGAGAATTTTATTTCAATTTTTAAGTAGTAGCAGGTCCACCCGTACGCCATCAGACAATCATAATTTGTTAAAAATGAAAAAAAAAATTATTTCTTCCAAATATAACAATTCTAATAATCTGAAAATTACCAGAGTTCTAGTAGGGACTAAGCCCCACACAATCCTGAAGAATAGAGAATTTTATTTCAATTTTTAAGTAGTAGCAGGTCCACCCGTACGCCATCAGACAATCATAATTTGTTTAAAAATGAAAATAAAAATTTATTTTCTTCCAAATATAACAATTCTAATAATCTGAAAATTACCAGAGTTCTAGTAGGGACTGAGCCCCACACAATCCTGAAGAATAGAGAATTTTATTTCATTTTTTAAGTAGTAGCAGGTCCACCCGTACGCCATCAGACAATTATAATTTGTTAAAAATGAAAATAAAAATTTATTTCTTCCAAATATAACAATTCTAATAATCTGAAAATTTACCAGAGTTCTAGTAGGGACTGAGCCCCACACAATCCTGAAGAATAGAGAATTTTATTTCAATTTTTAAGTAGTAGCACCACCACCCGAATGCTATCAGACAATCATAATTTGGTAAGATCGAAAATAAAAATTTATTTCTTCCAAATATAACAATTCTAATAATCTGAAAATTACCAGAGTTCTAGTAGGGACTGAGCCCCACACAATCCTGAAGAATAGAGAATTTTATTTCAATTTTTAAGTAGTAGCAGGTCCACCCGTACGCCATCAGACAATCATAATTTGTTAAAAATGAAAATAAAAATTTATTTCTTCCAAATATAACAATTCTAATAATCTGAAAATTACCAGAGTTCTAGTAGGGACTGAGCCCCACACAATCCTGAAGAATAGAGAAATTTTATTTCATTTTTTAAGTAGTAGCAGGTCCACCCGTACGCCATCAGACAATCATAATTTGTTAAAAATGAAAAAAAAAAATTTATTTCTTCCAAATATAACAATTTTAATAATCTGAAAATTACCAGAGTTCTAGTAGGGACTGAGCCCCACACAATCCTAAAGAATAGAGAATTTTATTTTAATTTTTAAGTAGTAGCAGGTCCACCCGTACGCCATCAGACAATCATAATTTGTTAAAAATGAAAAAAAAAATTTATTTCTTCCAAATATAACAATTCTAATAATCTGAAAAATTACCAGAGTTCTAGTAGAAACTGAGCCCCACACAATCCTGAAGAATAGAGAATTTTTATTTTAATTTTTAAGTAGTAGCAGGTCCACCCGTACGCCATCAGACAATCATAATTTGTTAAAAATGAAAAAAAAAATTTATTTCTTCCAAATATAACAATTCTAATAATCTGAAAATTACCAGAGTTCTAGTAGGGACTAAGCCCCACACAATCCTAAAGAATAGAGAATTTTATTTCAATTTTTAAGTAGTAGCACCACCACCCGAATGCTATCAGACAATTTAAATTTGTTAAAAATGAAAATAAAAATTTATTTCTTCCAAATATAACAATTCTAATAATCTGAAAATTACCAGAGTTCTAGTAGGGACTGAGCCTACACAATCCTAAAGAATAGAGAATTTTATTTCAATTTTTTAAGTAGTAGAACCACCACCCGAATGCTATCAGACAATTTAAATTTGTTAAAAATGAAAATAAAAATTTATTTTTTCCAAATATAACAATTTTAATAATCTGAAAATTACTAGAGTTCTAGTAGGGACTGAGCCCCACACAATCCTGAAGAATAGAGAATTTCTATTTCAATTTTTAAGTAGTAGCAGGTCCACCCGTACGCCATCAGACAATCATAATATGTTAAAATGAAAAAAAAAATTTATTTCTTCCAAATATAACAATTCTAATAATCTGAAAATTACCAGAGTTCTAGTAGGGACTGAGCCCATCACAATCCTGAAGAATAGAGAATTTTTTTTCAATTTTTAAGTAGTAGCACCACCACCCGAATGCTATCAGACAATTTAAATTTGTTAAAAATGAAAATAAAAATTTAATTTCTTCCAAATATAACAATTCTAATAATCTGAAAATTACCAGAGTTCTAGTAGGGACTGAGCCTACACAATCCTGAAGAATAGAGAATTTTATTTCAATTTTTAAGTAGTAGCACCACCACCCGAATGCTATCAAGACAATCATAATTTGTTAAAAATGAAAATAAAAATTTATTTCTTCCAAATATAACAATTCTAATAATCTGAAAATTACCAGAGTTCTAGTAGGGACTGAGCCCCACACAATCCTGAAGAATAGAGAATTTTATTTTAATTTTTAAGTAGTAGCAGGTCCACCCGTACGCCATCAGACAATCATAATTTGGGTAAGATCGAAAATAAAAATTTATTTCTTCCAAATATAACAATTCTAATAATCTGAAAATTACCAGAGTTCTAGTAGGGACTGAGCCTTACACAATCCTAAAGAAAAGGGAATTTTATTTCAATTTTTAAGTAGTAGCAGGTCCACCCGTACGCCATCAGACAATCATAATTTGTTAAAAATGAAAAAAAAAATTTATTTCTTCCAAATATAACAATTCTACATAATCTGAAAATTACCAGAGTTCTAGTAGGGACTGAGCCCCACACAATCCTGAAGAATAGAGAATTTTATTTCAATTTTTTAAGTAGTAGCAGGTCCACCCGTACGCCATCAGACAATCATAATTTGTTAAAAATGAAAAAAAAAAATTTATTTCTTCCAAATATAACAATTCTAATAATCTGAAAATTACCAGAGTTCTAGTAGGGACTGAGCCCCACACAATTCTGAAGAATAGAGAATTTTATTTCAATTTTTAAGTAGTAGCAGGTCCACCCGTACGCCATCAGACAATCATAATTTGTTAAAAATGAAAATAAAAATTTATTTCTTCCAAATATAACAATTCTAATAATCTGAAAATTACCAGAGTTCTAGTAGGGACTGAGCCCCACACAATCCTGAAGAATAGAGAATTTTATTTCAATTTTTAAGTAGTAGCAGGTCCACCCGTACGCCATCAGACAATCATAATTTGTTAAAAATGAAAAAAAAAATTTATTTCTTCCAAATATAACAATTCTAATAATCTGAAAATTCCCAGAGTTCTAGTAGGGACTGAGGCCCACACAATCCTGAAGAATAGAGAATTTTATTTTAATTTTTAACTAGTAGCAGGTCCACCCGTACGCCATCAGACAATCATAATTTGGTAAGATCGAAAATAAAAATTTATTTCTTCCAAATATAACAATTCTAATAATCTGAAAATTACCAGAGTTCTAGTAGGGACTGAGCCCCACACAATCCTGAAGAATAGAGAATTTTATTTCAATTTTTTAAGTAGTAGCACCACCACCCGAATGCTATCAGACAATTTAAATTTGTTAAAAATGAAAAAATACAAATTTATTTCTTCCAAATATAACAATTCTAATAATCTGAAAATTACCAGAGTTCTAGTAGGGACTGAGCCCCACACAATCCTGAAGAATAGAGAATTTTATTTCAATTTTTAAGTAGTAGCAGGTCCACCCGTACGCCATCAGACAATCATAATTTGTTAAAAATGAAATAAAAAATTATTTCTTCCAAATATAACAATTCTAATAATCTGAAAATTACCAGAGTTCTAGTAAGGACTGAGCCCCACACAATCCTGAAGAATAGAGAATTTTATTTTAATTTTTAAGTAGTAGCAGGTCCACCCGTACGCCATCAGACAATCATAATTTGTTAAAAATGAAAATAAAAATTTATTTCTTCCAAATATAACAATTCTAATAATCTGAAAATTACCAGAGTTCTAGTAGGGACTGAGCCCCACACAATCCTGAAGAATAGAGAATTTTTTTTTTCAATTTTTAAGTAGTAGCAGGTCCACCCGTACGCCATCAGACAATCATAATTTGTTAAAAATGAAAAAAAAAATTTATTTCTTCCAAATATAACAATTCTAATAATCTAAAAATTACCAGAGTTCTAGTAGGGACTGAGCCCCACACAATCCTGAAGAATAGAGAATTTTATTTCAATTTTTAAGTAGTAGCAGGTCCACCCGTACGCCATCAGACAATCATAATTTGTTAAAAATGAAAATAAAAATTTATTTCTTCCAAATATAACAATTTCTAATAATCTGAAAATTACCAGAGTTCTAGTAGGGACTGAGCCCCACACAATCCTGAAGAATAGAGAATTTTATTTCAATTTTTAAGTAGTAGCACCACCACCCGAATGCTATCAGACAATCATAATTTGGTAAGATCGAAAATAAAAATTTATTTCTTCCAAATATAACAATTCTAATAATCTGAAAATTACCAGAGTTCTAGTAGGGACTGAGCCCCACACAATCCTGAAGAATAGAGAATTTTATTTCAATTTTTAAGTAGTAGCAGGTCCACCCCGTACGCATCAGACAATCATAATTTGTTAAAAATGAAAAAAAAAATTTATTTCTTCCAAATATAACAATTCTAATAATCTGAAAATTACCAGAGTTCTAGTAGGGACTAAGCCCTACACAATCCTGAAGAATAGAGAATTTTATTTCAATTTTTAAGTAGTAGCAGGTCCACCCGTACGCCATCAGACAATCATAATTTGTTAAAAATGAAAATAAAAATTTATTTCTTCCAAATATAACAATTCTAATAATCTGAAAATTACCAGAGTTCTAGTAGGGGACTGAGCCCCCACACAATCCTAGAAGAATAGAGAATTTTATTCATTTTTTAAGTAGTAGCAGGTCCACCCGTACGCCATCAGACAATCATAATTTGTTAAAAATGAAAATAAAAATTTATTTCTTCCAAATTATAACAATTCTAATAATCTGAAAAATTACCAGAGTTCTAGTAGGGACTGAGCCCCACACAATCCTGAAGAATAGAGAATTTTATTTCAATTTTTAAGTAGTAGCACCACCACCCGAATGCTATCAGACAATCATAATTTGGTAAAATCGAAAATAAAAATTTATTTCTTCCAAATATAACAATTCTAATAATCTGAAAATTACCAGAGTTCTAGTAGGGACTGAGCCCCACACAATCCTGAAGAATAGAGAATTTTATTTCAATTTTTAAGTAGTAGCAGGTCCACCCGTACGCCATCAGACAATCATAATTTTGTTAAAAATGAAAAAAAAAATTATTTCTTCCAAATATAACAATTCTAATAATCTGAAAATTACCAGAGTTCTAGTAGGGGACTAAGCCCCACACAATCCTGAAGAATAAGAGAATTTTATTTCAATTTTTAAGTAGTAGCAGGTCCACCCGTACGCCATCAGACAATCCATAATTTGTTAAAAATGAAAATAAAAAATTTATTTCTTCCAAATATAACAATTCTAATAATCTGAAAATTACCAGAGTTCTAGTAGGGACTGAGCCCCACACAATCCTGAAGAATAGAGAATTTTATTTCATTTTTTAAGTAGTAGCAGGTCCACCCGTACGCCATCAGACAATCATAATTTGTTAAAAATGAAAAAAAAAATTTATTTCTTCCAAATATAACAATTCTAATAATCTGAAAATTACCAGAGTTCTAGTAGGGACTGAGCCCCACACAATCCTGAAGAATAGAGAATTTTATTTTAATTTTTAAGTAGTAGCAGGTCCACCCGTAACGCCCATCAGACAATCATAATTTGTTAAAAATGAAAAAAAAAATTTATTTCTTCCAAATATAACAATTCTAATAATCTGAAAATTACCAGAGGTTCTAGTAGGGGACTAAGCCCCACACAATCCTAAAGAATAGAGAATTTTATTTCAATTTTTTAAGTTGTAGCACCCCTCCACCCGAATTGCAATCAGGACATATTTTAAATTTTCCGTTAAAAAATGAAAATAAAAATTTATTTTCTTCAAAATATAACAATTCTAATAATCTGAAAAATATACCCAGAGTTCTCTAAGTAGGGAACTGAGCCCTACACAATCCTAAAGAATAGAGTAATTTTATTTCAATTTTTATAGTAGTCAGAACCACCACCCGAAATGCTATCAGACAATTTAAAATTTGTTTTTAAAAATGAAAATAAAAATTTATTTTTTCCAAATATAACAATTTTAATAATCTGAAAATTACCAGGAGTTCTAGTAAGGGACTGAGGCCCCACACAATCCTTGAAGAATAGAGAATTCCTATTTCAATTTTTAAAGTAATGTAAGACAGGTCCACCCGCTACGCCCATCAGAACAATCAATAATATGGTTACAAAAATGTAATAAAAAAAATTTAATTTCTTCCAAATATAACAATTCTAATAATCTGAAAATTAAACCAGAGTTCTAGTAGGGACTGAGGCCCCACACCAATTCCTGAAGAATAGAGAATTTTTTTTTTCAGATTTTTAAGTAGTAGCAGCACCCCCACCCGAATGCTATCAGACATTTGAATATATTGTTTATTAAAAATGAAAAATAATTAATTTAATTTCTTCCAAAAGATAACAATCTATAATAATCTGAAAATTACCAGTGTTCTAGTAGGGGAACTGAGCCCTACCACAATCCTTGGAAGAGATAGTGAATTTTATTTCAATTTTTAAGTTAGTTAGAACCACCACCCGAATGCTATCAGTACAATCATCAATTTGTTAAAAAATGAAAATATAAAATTTAATTTCTTCCAAATATAACAATTATAATAATCTGAAAATTACCAGAGTTCATAGTAGGGACTTGAGCCCACACTAATCCTTGTAGAAATAGAGAATTTTATTTTATTTTTTAAGTAGTAGCAGGTTCCTCCCGTACGCCATCAGACAATCATAATTTGGTAAAGATCGAAAATAAAAATTTATTTCATTCCAAAATATAACAATTCTAATAATCTGAAAAATTATACCAGTGTTCTAAGAGTAGGGACTGAGCCCTTACACAATCATCTAAAGAAATAAGGGAATTTTATTTCAATATTTTTAAGTAGTAGCAGGTCCACCCAGTAGCCATCAGACAATCATTATTTTTGTTAAAATATGAAAAAAAAAAATTTTATTTCTTCCAAATATAAAAATATCCTATATAATTATGAAAATTACCGGAGTTCTTGTAGGGGAATGAGCCCCACCCAATCCATTGAAAAGACATAGAGAATTTTATTTCAATTTTTAAGTAGTAGCAGGTCCTACCCGTACGGCCCATCAGGACACTTTCATAATTGTTTAAAAATGTAAAAAAATAAATTTATTTCTTCCAAATATAAACAATTCTAATAATCTGAAAATTTACAGGAAGTGTTCTATTAGGGACTAAGCCCCACACAATCCTAATAGATTAGAGAATTTTACTTTCTATTTTTTAAGAAGTAGCACCACCACCCGAATGCTCATCAGACAATTTAAAAATTTGTCTTAAAAATCCGAAAATAAAAATTTATTTTTTCAAATATAAACAATTCTAATAATCTGAAAATTATCAGAGTTCTAGTAGGGACTGAAGCCCCTCACCAATCCTGAAGAATAGAGAATTTTATTTCAAATTTTTAAGTAGTTAGTGCAGGTCCAACCGTACGACCATCAGACAATCCATAATTTGTTTTAGAAAAAATGAAAAAAAAAATTTATTTCTTCCAAATTATATAACAAATTCATAATAATATTTTAGAAAATCCCCAGAGTTCTAGTAGGGACTGAGGACCACCACAATCCTGAAGAATACCGAGATATTTTATTTTTAATTCTTTAACTGAGTAGCAGGTCCACCCGTTACGCCATCAGACAATCATAAAATTGGTAAAGGATCCCCGGAAATAATAAAAATTTATTTTCTTCCAAATATAACAATTCTAATAATCTGAAAAATTACCAGGGGGGGAAGTTTCTTGTAGGGACTGAGCCCCACCACCAATCCAGAAAGAATAGAGAATTTTATTTTTAAATATTTTAAGTAGTAGCACCACCACCCGATTGCTATCAGACCAACAATTTAAATTTGTTAAAAATGACAAAAATACAAATTTATTTATTACAAATATCTTAACAATTCTAATTTAATCTGCAAATGAAAATTACCAGAGTTCTAGTAGGGAACTGAGCCCCTCCACCATCCTGGAAGAATAGAGAATTTTATTCAAATTTTTAAGTAGTAGCAGGTTCCACCCGTTACGCCATCAGACAATCATTACATTTGTTTAAAAAATGAAAATACAAAATTCTATTTCTTCCAATTAATAACAATTCTAATTAAATTCTGGAAAAATTACCAGAGTTCTAGTAAGATCACTGAGGCCCCACACAATCCTGAAGAAGATTTAGAGAATTTAATTTTTAATTTTTAAGTAGTAGCAGGTCCACCCGTACGCCATCAGACAATCAAAATTTGTTAAAAATGGAAAATAAAAAATTTATTTCTCCCAAATATAAACAATTCTTATAATCTGAAAGTTTACCCGAGTTCTTAGTAGGGACTGAGACCCCAACAAAATCCTGAAGAATAGAGAATTTTTATTTCAATTTTTAAGTAGTAGCACCAACACCCGAATGCTATCAGGACAATTCATAATTTTGGTAAGATCCCGAAAAATAAAAATTGAATTTCTTCCAAATATAACACTTCTTATTAATCTGAAAAATAACCAGAGTTCTAGTAGGGAGCTGAGCCCCACACTCAATCCTGAAGAATAGAGGGAAATTATTTTATTTCAATTTTTAAAGTTAGTAGGCAGGTCACCCGTACGCCATCAGACAATCATAATAATTTGTTAAAAATGAAAAAAAAAAATTTATTTTCTTCCAAATATTAAAAATTTCTAATAATCTGAAAATTACCAGAGTTCATAGTTAGGTACTAAGCCCCACACAACTCCTGAAGAATAGAGAATTTTTTATTTCTATTTTTTTATAGTAGTTGAGAGGTCCACCCGTACGCCATCAGACAATCATAAATTTGTTAAAAATATGAAAAATAAAAATTTTTTTCTTCCAAATTTAACAATTCTTAATAATCTGAAAAATTCCAGAGTTCTAGTAGGGGGGGGGGGGGGGGGGGGGGGGGGGACTGAGCCCAACACAATCCTGAAGAATAGAGAATTTTATTTCAATTTTTAAAGTGAGTAGCAGGTCCACCGGGTTACGCCATCAGGGGACAATCATAATTTGGTTTAAAAAATGAAAAAAAAAAATTTATTGTCTTACAAATATAACAATTCTAATAATCTGAAAATTACCAGAGTTCTAGTAGGGACTAAGCCCCACACAAATCCTAAAGAATAGAGGAATTTTGAATTTCATATTTTTTAAGTGAGTAGCACACCACCCGATCTTGCTATCAGGACAATTTATTTAAATTTGGTTAAAAATGAAAATAAATATTAAATTTCTTCCAAAATTAAACAATTCTAATCAATCTGAAAATTACCAGAGGTTTCTAGTGTAGGGACTGAGACCCACCACAATCATGAAAGTAATAGAGGAATTTTATTTTTCAATTTTTAAGTAGTAGAAGCTCAGGTTCCCAACCCGTACCGCTATCAGGACAATCTTATACATTTGTTTAAAAATGAAAATAAATAATTTATTTCTTCCTCAAATATAAATACAATTCCTCAATAATCTGAAAATTACTAGTGTTCTAGTAGGGAACTGAGCCCCCACACAATCCTGAAGAATATGAGAATATTATTTCAATTGTTTTAAGTAGTAGCAGGTCCCACCCCGTACGCCCCCCCCCCCCCCCCCCACCCCCCCCCCCCCCCCCCCCCCACCCCCCCCCCCCCCCCCCCCCCCCCCCCCCCCCCCCCCCCCCCCCATCCAGGACCAATCATAATTTGTTTATAATAAATGAATAAAAAAAATATTTATTCTCTTTAAAAATCATAAAACATATTCTAAATCATCTGAAAATTACCAGAGTTCTAGTAGGGACTAAAGCCTCCACACACATTCCTAAAGAATAGAGGAATTATTATTTCAATTTTTTAAGTAGTTAGTAGCACCACCCACCGATAGCTATCAGACATTCATAATTTGTTTTAAATGATGTGTATGAAAATAAAAATTTTATTTCTTCCAAATATAACAATTCCTAATAATCATGAAAAATTTATACCCAGAGTTCTAGTAGGGACTGAGCCCCACACAATCCTCGCAGAAATAGAGAATTTTATTTCAATTTTATAAGTCAGTAGAACGGTTCCACCCGTTACGCCCATAAGACAATCCATCAATTTGTTAAAAATGAAACTAATAAAATTTTATTTCTTCCAACATATAAACATATTTATAATAATTCTGGAAAAATTATAGAGTTTCTAGTAGGGACTGAGCCCCACACAATCCTGAAGAATACGAGAATTTTATTTTCAATTTATAAGTAGTAGCCCACCTAGAGTCCAAACCCGTACGCCATCAGACCATTAATAATTTGTTAAAACTGAAAATTAAAAATTTATTTCTTCCAAATCTCAACCAATTTCGATTATAATCTGAAAATTACCAGGAGTTATCGTAGGGACTGTGCCCCACACAATCCTGAAGAATAGAGAATTTTAATTTCAACTTTTTAAGTAGTAGCAGGTCTCACCCGTACGCCATCAGGACAATCATAAATTTGTTAAAAATGAAAAAAAAAAATTTTATTTCTTCCAAATATGTGAACAAACTTCTAATAAATCTGGAAAATTACCAGAGTATTAGTAAGGATGGACTGGCGTCCCACACAATCCTGAAGAATAGAGAAATTTTATTAATCAAGTATTTTAAGTCGAGTAGCAGGTTCCACCCGTACGCCATCAGGACAAACATAATTTGTTAAAAAATGAAAATAAAAATTTATTTCGCCAAACTATAACAATTCTAAAGTAATCTGAAAATTTACCAGAGTTCTAGTAGGGACTGAGCCCACACAATCCTGAAGAATAGAGAATTTTATTTCAATTTTTAAGTAGTAGCAGGGTCACACCCGTACGACCATCAGGACAATCATTAATTGTTAAAAATATGAAAATAAAAATTTATTTCTTCCAAATATAACAAATCTAATAATCTGAAAATTACCAGTGTTTAGTAGGGACTGAGCCCCACACAAATCCTGAAGAATAGAGAATTTT